>KQ954472.1:0-451146 GCA_001541205.1 Rhodotorula sp. JG-1b | reverse complement strand
CCCCCCCCAAGAGCCCGAAATGACAGCCAGTTCGGCAATATAGAACCTACGTGCTGACGAACGCCGTCTGATGCAGGTCTACAAGTTCGACGACGGCACGGGCGACGAGGTGACGGCGTACGTCTCGTTCGGCGGGCTCTTGATGGCGTTGACGGGAGACTACCGGCACATCTCGAGCGTGACGGTCGGCGAGTACATCTACCTCTTGCTGCGACGATAAAAGGTAAGGCGGAGCAGCTTGCAATATACCTTAGACGCTTTCTCGTCGATTCATTCAGGCTAGGGTACCACGGTTGAGATGTGCTCCAGGACTCGGCTCGCCGCTCTGATGGAGGTGCTCGCAAGTATGGCCATTTAACAAGACCAGACGTGCAGCATATGGTCATAGAAGGAGCAGCTCGCTACCAAGTCTCGACCCTGGGCGGTCCGGCCGCCGACGCTCCAGTCTGCACCGTACGCGAGACTCTCGTGCTTGTCGAACCGCGCATGCAGTCTGCCTTCACCCGGTGTGAGCCACCCGTCCGCGTCGACACCACTGTTGAGAGCGAGTCCGTCAAAGTCGACCACCTTGAAGCCGCCGTGCATGCCGGCGACGAGTAACCTCGTCGGATCCGTCGGGTGCCATTTCAGTCGCCAGATTCCACCTTCGGCGTCATATTCCGTCAGCGGCACGAGCGGCTTCCTCTTGTCGAATAATCGAACGCGCGAGTCGTAGCTGCCGGCCGGGCGGAAGGAGTCAAGATCGAGACGAATAGCGCAGCGAAGAAAAGCGGGCTAACCTGCCAACAGCAAACAGGTTCTCGCGCGTCTGATGACTTTGTATGGATGTGACGCCGCCTTCAAAGCTAGTGTAGGCGCATGCTGATCAGTACCGCGAAATTGTAAGATGGAGACGCAAGAAGCCACGCACGTCCGCTTGTTGACAAAGGTCGGGCGATCGCAGCCTTGTCGCAAGTCCCATCCTTTCAGCATAAGGTCGTCGCCACCGGTCCAGACGGTAGTTGGTTCCCAGCAGTCGAAAGCGGCAATCCAGGGCTCAAAATCGTGAGCGTGCCACGTCGAAGTCACTTCGAATGAAGTTTCTCCCTCGAGGAGGCAGATGGAGCCTGACGAAAGAGACACGATGATCGACGCCGGGCTGGCGAGAGCGTAATCCGGCGCTGTCAGTAATAATGCGCAGTCGCGTCGCTACGCCGAGACAATCTGGGGGCTCACTCCGGCGTGGATTGTCGTCGAGTGGACCAATCGAGCGAGAGGCACAAAGTCGATTCATCCGTGCAGGCGATGGTGTCGACCGATTCCAGCTTTTCCAGCACGATTTCTCAGCACTTTAGCCACGATCGTTACGTGAATGACTCCAGAGGCGTACTCACCTCGTTGTCCTGCAGCGCGTGAAGCTGGACATGACCTTTGGCGTCTGCAACCGCGAGGACGGGGCGATCGTTCCACCGCCTCGGAGACCTGCAATACAAGTCCATCAGTACCTCCTTCGTCTCGTCTGAATTCTAACACAGAAGGTCAGACTTGCCACTTCATGTCGAGGATTGCGGGACCATCGAATCTTTGCAACTCCTTTCTGTGCGATCAAACAGACGCTTCAGCATGCACAGGGGGATTGACTCGCCGAGGGGGACGGAGTTAATGAGCACTCACAAGGTCTTCCCTTCCGAATCGATCTGGTATAGCAAGCAGCGCCCGTATCTCGTAAAGTCTGGACTGGACGACGCTGCGGTCGGATCTTCCTCGCCGTCTGCCGCCACCCCTCCAGAGTCTACCCTGGCAGCGGGGACGCTCGACTCGTCCTTGACGACCTGGTAGGTGCCGCAAGCCAACAGCCCCGGGCGACCCGGGCAGAACTCGACAGCGTCGGCGGAGTAGACCGTGTCGACAGCCGAAAGCGAAGTCGCTTCCATCCCGCAGCTAGCTGGTCAGGTGCAGCTGCGAAGGGTGTAAGTTGGCGCAGCAGCTGGCGCTCGCAAACGCTGGTCAAGCTGGATGAGCAAGCGGGCTTTGACGAGCTGGTCAGGCGAATGTCAACCTTGATCGCTCTGGCTTCTCGAATGCGTACTCGGGACGATTGTGCGGTCGAATCGGCGATGAGATGCTCTTTACAGCGCACAAGATGCAAAGTCTACGAGGACCCCCGAGTCCGCGAATCCGACGACCCAGGTATTAGCTAGGACGGAGCGAGCACATGCGCATAGGGGGAGGGAGAAAGACAGGGAGGCAGTTGCGGATGCGGCGGGTGGGACAAGAGGAGAAAGGAAACAAGCACAGATGAGGGACAGGGAAGACGAACAAAAGAAGTGCCGCGCCGTCGTGGTCGTGGCGCGACGGCAAGAGAACCCGGTCTAGACGCCATATCGCTCGCGCAACCGCTGCACAATAATGGGCGGAAGATGCGACAGCTGCGCGTCCCACGCCGGCCCTTCCGTCATACCCTTGAACGCATGCAGGATCTGTGTAGTCGAGCGTGAATTCAGAAATGCGCCCTCAAGAGAAACCGGACGGGGAAAGAAAACACCTACCGTCTTGAACATCTCGTTCAGCTGCTCCGAGGGTCGCGTCCACCGTGCAACGGCGTTGAGGAAGTAGCCGAATGCCTGCAAACGGTGCCCGACGCTCTCATCAGTGACCGTAGGCTCAAAGCGCGAGAGAGACAAGACGACTCACAGCCGAGATGCCACCGGGGTTGACCTGAATCGCCGCACAAATGCCGCGGAACGCCGACTCTTTCTCGTCGTTGTCCTTGATGTCGGCCAGTGCCTGGCACCAGGCCGAGACAAACACTTCGAGGTGCGGCGCGACCAGTTGCGGGCAGACGATCGCGAGTCGGCCAATGGTGACGGCCGAGTTCTCGGTCAGGCTTCGCGCCGCCTTTGCGCTGAGCAGAATCGGCACGAGGCGTTCCATGAGCGGGTTGACCCACATCTCCATCTCAGCACCGGCCTGGAGAGCGATCTCGCCGGCCGCCCAGGCCGCGTTGTTGCAGACCGAGACCTCGGCCAGTCGCGGTTCGCTCTGGATGTGCGAGATGAGCACCGGCATGAACTGCGGCACGAGAGGCTTGAGGATGGGGAAACAAGAGATGGCCGTGTCGCCGAGGAGGGCGTAGGATGATTGGCGAACGGGCGCGTCCGGGTGTTGCAGGCACATGGCGAGGAGACTAAGCACCGGAGGGTCGCTCGACGAGTACAGCTCGGTGATGGCGGTGTTGAGTCCCTGCGTGAGGCCAGAGAGAAGGTCGAGCGAGACAATGAGGAAGGTCTTGTCGGGTTCGTCAAAGTTGAGGGGATCCTGCTGGTACTGCTGGAAGTCGATGAGGGACTGCTTGACGATCGAAACGCAGCGAGCAAACACCGGTTGAGCGTAGGTGACAAAGCCCGGTCCGACCGCGATGACGACAGAGGACATGCACTGCCGAGAAATACGCCACCAGGTCAGACAGCCGCTTCACGCGCGCAAGAGCTCGGCGGTGGCGATACTCACCTCGAGCAAGGGGATGATGTCCGGATCCGAGTCGCTGAGCGCTCCCCATTTCGCGATCAGAGGCGGCATGAGAATGTCGATGTAGGCCTGGTTGTTGAGCGAGGAACCGACCGCGTCGGCCAAGGTTCCGATCGCGTCGTACAGGATGAGCAGGTTCTTTTGCTGGTACTTGTTGAACGCAAATACGAGGTTGCCGAGGATCGACCCGAGGAACGGCTCGAGTTCGGGGCCGGCCTCTTCCTCGAGCGTCGCGAACGCCGAGCAGCCCGCTTCCTGCACGCGCTTGTTGTTGTCGAGGCACATCTTGAGGAGGCCTTCCATCGCCGGAACAAAGTACTGCTGCTTGTGCTCGGGGGTGGCGTCGTCCTTGATGGTCCAGCTCGAGTACCGTCCGATAGTCCAGCACGCGATCGACCGGACGAGCGGCTTCGGGTCGTTGAGCGAGTTGATCAGGAAACCCATCAGGACGGGCAAGTGCTGCTCAATGCCGGTGATGCAGCCTGGGGCGAGCACGCAGGTGAAATCGCAGCGTCAGCATCACGGCGCGCGTGCAAAAACATGAGCGTTCTCGAGATGAGCGCACCTTCCGCGATGGCACCGAGGGCAAGGACACCGCTTTCTCGGTCGAGCCAGTCCGACGAGTAGAGTTTGTCTTTAAGGTACGGGAGCAAGACCTCGAGCATCTCGGCTTCGAACGCGACCGCCATCACGTCGAGCGCCGCGGCGGCACACTTGCGGAGGTTCCACTCGGTGTACGCTTCGTCGTCGTCGTCATCGTCGTCATCGTAATCTTCCTCGTCGTCTCCTTCCTCATCGTCGTCGTCATCGGCGCGTTCTCGGGACATGTGGTTTGCGCCCGGCTGGCCGTTCGCGTCGCCGTCTTCTAATCGCTCGTTCGTGTGCGTTTTGGACGAGAGCAGGTGCGGCTTGATGTCGGATGCCTTGTCGGGGACGGCCGCGTCGTCTTCCTCGGTGTCGAGCAAGAGGACGTCGTCCTCCGAGTAGACCATACTCTGCAACAGGACGGGGATGACCTTGGGCAGGAACGGCCGCAGGTGGTTGACGAGCTCGGGGTCTTCGGCGAACGTCAGCCAGAACTCGCACGCCTCGAGCGCGACCTCCTCGTTGTCCGTGTCCTGGGTCGAGTAGAGCATGAACTCGACGACGCTGGTCATGTGCGGAATGAGGACGTCGGGGCGGGTCGCGAGGAGCTGTACGAGCGCCTGGCAGACCGTCTTTCGGACGTCGATCGAATCGTCCGAGGCGTGCTTGAACAGGGCGACGATGAACTGCTCGAGGTGGACCGTGAGGGCGTTGTTGTCGGGCGAGATGAACTGGATCGCGCAGGACAGGGCATAGTTGCGGATTTTCGGGTACGGAGAGTCGATGTGGGCGAGGAATTTCGGAACCATAAAGTCGAGAGGTCGCTGTCCGCCAATCTGAAGCTGTTCGAGCTTCTTGGGGATGTCCTGGCAAAGCTTGTCCAAAGCGCTGAAGGCACCCTGTGTCGGCGAAGTCAAGGTGTGCGTTAGTCAGTGCAACAGGGGACAGAAGGCCGGGGGAGGGGGAGGAGAGACGGACCTCTTGAGCCAGCTGGTCGTGCGAGTCGACGAGCTCCATCAGGCGACTGAGTGCCTCGGTCCAGTTCTCGGGCGAGAGCTCAACGAGGAGCGTGTCGATGACGGTCGAGACGGTGTTGCGGATCATGCTGGTCGAGTCTCCGATCGCGGAAAAGATGTTGGCCTTGACGTACTCGATGACGCTCGGCGCAAAGGTGTTGAGGCGGAGTCGGATGTTGTTCTTGAGCAAGAGACCGGCCATGGACCGGACGGTGACATCCTCGGCGGGGAGTTGGGTGAGGATATACGTGAGGTACTGATTGTACTCGGGGACGTTGTTGAACTGCTCCAGCCGCTGTGTACGAGCGCGTTCGAGGGTCAGCCCGGTCGAGATCTTCTGCTCCGTAGTCTCGCGAGCTCCTCGGCGTCGCTGTACGCGAGAGTGAGCGCAGCTGGAACGCACCTCGTTGACGCTCTCCTGAACTTTCGTGTCGGGCGACCCAGAGCTCCGCAAGCACGCGAGGAGCTCTTCGAGTCCGCCGGCATTAGGCTGCCACGCCATCTTGATCTGCTAGTCGAAGCTAGAGGCCTCCTGGGGTCGTAGAGCGGCCGCGTTAAAGTTCGCGGGTCGCAGGGCTGAAAGTCGGCACGGCGGGTTGGCGCGACTCGCACGGGCACACGCGGGTCGAGGAGCGGCTAGGAAAGTACCCAGTAGCAGTGGTAAAGCTCCTGCAAGACCAGCGGACCGGCAGTGCCTGCTCGTGAGCGTGCACGAGCCAGCTCTGGCTCACGGCGTCGACCTCGCTCACCGCGCTGCCGGCCTCAAAAAATTCCACAAGTCCCTTCTCACATACCGTAAATACCTCAGCGTACTCGAGTGGATGCATCGTAAATCTCCCTACATCGAATGCCGATTTATCAAAGCACCAAGGGGCTCGCAACCGAGAGTCTTCCGGCAGACCTCTCCGAAGTCACCCGCTCGGCCCGTGTCATGCAGGACTCGATGCGAACTAAATTAATCGTGCTTTCATGGACCGCTATACCTTCTCCTCCGCGCCATCAACCGACTCGCCTGCCTCTTCCGCAGCCTTGCGAGCCTCCTCTTGCTCAACCCTCTCCTCCTCCTCGACCACCTCAATGTCGAGCGGGTACGTCAGAATCGCCGCGATGCCCGTGAGCTGGTTCAGTTCTGTGAGAGCATGTACGTTAAGGCCGATCAAGCTCTCCAGGCAGAGAAGCCGAGGAAAGCGAGAACGCGGGGCGGGCCGAGAACTCACGCTGTCCGGATTCGTGCATCGACGAAAACATCAATACCTCGCCACCGTAAGCCTTGACGTCCTCGACGAGCTTGACAAACCGCTTTCGCCTCGCGACCGAGGGCGCGCTGTCAAGGTCAAAAGGGCCGGGAGCAGTGAGAGCGTCAGAAACAAAGCCTGTTGGAAACGGGCGGAGAGGGGTGAGAAGGGGCACGGACCGGAAGAGCTCATCCGATACCAAGAGTTTGCCGATTGCTCCTCGTTCGGCAGCTTTGAAGACGTGCGATTCGCCGTACCAAGCCCGTAGAGGGTTCTCATCGAGCATCTTGAAGAACCTGTTGGCGCGCGGAAAAGAGCCCCCACATCAGCGAATCGGAAGACGAGCTCGGCAAGAGTAGCTCGGGAGGACGCCGCGTTACTTTTCAAGCATGACGCCCTCCTGCGCGAATTTGGTGTCCTTGAGTTGTGCTGACACCTGTTTGGGGCGCGGGAAGGAAATGCCCGTGGGGGTGAATCGGCCTCTGCTTCACAAGCTACGGCGATGTATAGGCGTACCTCGGGGCTGGACAAGATCTGTGCGAGCGAGTGCACGTGATGTGACGGCGAATGCAGCAGCAGGAACTTGCTCTTGGCCTGCGTGAGCGCCTTGTTGTTTTGTCTCTGCACGCCACCGACGGGAACCGGTCAATATCCTTCCACAGCACCGAGGTGCGGAAGAGAATGCACCACTGCCTCCTCGAGCAAGAAAGAATAGACCGTCTCTTTTGTAAAGCCGGGCGAGGCGATGATGAGGACCTTGAGCTCGTCAAAGTTGAAGTGTCGGTTCACGGCATCGTAGACCTGCATGAGGAACTTGGAGTGCGCCTGCAACCAACGGGTTTCTCATCAGTCATGCAGCTTTGTCGTGACGCCCAAAGGAAGATTGTCCCACTCGATCTGCACCGAGCGCGGTGCCTCCTCCTTTCCGTTTCCGCGGGACGGGCACGTCTATTCGCTGCCGGACGATCGTCGTGTGGTTCGTGATGATGCAAATGTTGGCCACTCCTGCAAAGCAATCTCACGTTGTCAGATCTTGATACTGCTGCAGGGTAGGATGCCGAAGCAAACGCTCGAGAGGAAGAAGTGGCGCTCTCACCTTCGCCGCAGACGATCGCTCCGACGTCTGCTCCTCTGCCCGGTTCCGTCATCTCTTTGATCCGCTCTCGCGCGACCGAGTCCCATTCTCCTTCGCCCTTGATGATGGTGAAGTCCCTCCCGATCTCGAGGTCGAGGGTGTGAAACGCGCCCTTCTTGACATGCTCGTTCTCGCTCGTGACCTTGCCCGAGACGTGCAGAGTCGTGGTCCCTGCCGTTCCGGACGACGCAGCAGCAGCGGTCGATCCACCGTTCGCTGCGAGCGGGTCGGCAGCGGCGGCCACGTCGGGCTGGGCGAGGGCAGAATAGAGGACGCGGTCGACCTGGATGGTCAATTTGAGGTGCATCCGGTATGACGAGGTGGATCCGGTTGCCGATTCGCTGGTGATCCGTCTATGGAGCACAAGTACATGTCTTCGTCAGCGCAGGGAACGACTACGTAAACGCCACGAGAGGACGGCGGCCTGGGGATGAGGTCACCGCTCGAAGCGAGCAAAGAGTCGCTTGCGAGCTGACGACGCACCGGACTGCCGATGCTCTGAGCTGGTCTCCCTTGGCGATGACATTGTAAGCGTGCCACATGTCTTCGTCATCCTGGGCTGTGCGTGCATGTGGGTCAGTCGTCGGTTCCGCTGCTGCTCGAGGAGGGGAGAGAGAGAGAGCGCAGGCGACACGCACGGCGCAGAGTGACATAGCCTGATCCGTCCCGTTCTATGTGAGACTTGACAAGCAGCATCCTCTTTTAACTATCAAAGAGACTCCTGACTCGGCAACGTCAAAACTCGTGCGTCGTCCGGCCGAGAGAGAGGTCCGGCTCCACCACACTGACTTGATTCTCTTAAAGCATAGAATTGCCATGTCTCCCTACGGCGGATCGATCGCTACTCCGACTCGCAAAGGCCCGCTCGTGCCTCGGTCGTACTCTCTCCCCGGCGACGGGTCAAAGGCACTCACCGTCTTCCCGCTCGCGTCTCGCTCCGAAGCCCCGGACGAGCTGCTCGCCTTCTTGAAGGACACGTTCAACGATGTCGTCAAGGAAGGGAGGACCTATCCTCAAATGAATGAACTCAGCCTGGACGACTTTGTGAGTTCTCTCCCCCACTTCTCACCTTGAGAGGTGCAGCAGCCGCAACTCGAGCTGAACCTCCGGACTATCGAAAACAGGCAGCATACTTCTTTGGTCAGTGTTCACCACAATCCGCTTCCGCCAAACCAGATCTAAATGCGGGTCCTGATTCCACCTCTTGTCGCTCTCGCGCGCGCGCACGATAGCCGCCGACTGCTTCCTCGGAGTCCTGGACATGAACGCCCCTTCGGGAGTTGCAGCCGCAGCAGACGGACTCGAGCGAGAGTCAGGCTTGACGCTCGATCGAGTGGTCGCAGGACGACCGTACCGGGAAAGCGTGCTCGGAATGTTCTGTACGCTGCACCGGTCGATAGACAGTATTCTTCATGCGTTGCTCACCTGCCTATCTCTTGTGCTTGCAGATGTCAAGGCGAGTGCTCCGAACAACGTTCGAGGCGAGCACGAGACCAAAAAAAACGCCGAGGGAGACTGACCCCCTCCCCATTCTGACCGAACGCAGCCCAACTACCCCGGCCGGTCCTCTCACCTGTGCAACGCAGGGTTCGTCGTCCCGAGCGTCCACCGCGGTCTTCGCGTCGGTTCGACCCTCGGCCGCGCGTACCTGCACTACGGTCCGCAGCTCGGGTACCGCGGGAGCGTGTTCAACCTCGTCTACATCTCGAACGAGGCGAGCGTCCGGATCTGGGACGCGCTCGGGTTCACGCGCGCCGGGTTGATCCCGGGCGCTGGGCGGCTCAAGCGCAAGGACGGCCAAGGCGAAGAGTACGTCGACGCGATAGTCTACCACAAGGACTTTACCGCGTAACGCTTTGCGGTTATAGAACGCGCTCTCGTTTACAAAGAACAATCGGGAGCAGAGAGAGAAAGACTCGCGATTGCTTCTGACGATGGAAGCAGCCCATATGGTGCTGTGAGAGTGCGTGCGAGTCCCCAAGTATGCACTGATAAGGCGCCGTCCCCGCACGGTGCTGACGTGGCGGTCGATCGCCGATGCGGTGCGCGGCGTCGTCAGCCCGCTTGTCGTCCTTCTCTCTCTTCCTCTCTACACGCTTTGCTCTTTCCCACGGAGGAGCATAGTCCAGACCCTGCTCATGCATCGACACTTGTGCGCCCTCGCAGCCTCGGCGCTCGCGTGGTCCGCCGCGACCGTCAACGCTTCGCCGATCGACTCGCTCGTCCGTCAGACGACGCTCGCTCCCCTCTACACGCCGCCACCGCCCCATTCTGACCAAGCAAGCGACTTGGTCACGAACGACCACGTGATCCGCGACTCGTACATTGTCGTGCTCGACGAGTCGCTCGACCAGGACGACGTCGCGCAGCACCATGCCCACGTCCAGTCGCTGCACGCCCGCCACCAGAGCAGCAGCCTCGTCGACGACGTGTACCGCGGCATCAAGCACACCTTCCACGTCGGCGGCAAGCGCGAGCAGCACCACCTGTCGCCGCGCGAGGCGACCGCGAGCGCCGTCAACGGTGCCGGTCCCCGCCGCAAGCAACTGAAAGGCTACTCGGGACACTTCCCCGAGCAGCTCGTCGACGAGATCCGCGCGCTCAAGGGCGTCAAGTACGTCGAGCGTGACACTATCGTCAAGACGCAGGACGTCGAGAACGGCGCTCCCTGGGTGAGTGTTGATCCGTGGCGTGACTCGGTCCCGCCACCTGCCGAGTGTGGGGGGACATGACTGATACGAGGGGACTTTACTCGACAGGGCCTCGCACGCATCTCGCACCGCAAGACTCTATCGTTCGGTACCTTTAGCAAGTACGAGTACGAGCACCAGGCTGGAGAAGGCGTCGACGCGTACGTGATCGACACCGGAGTCAACATCGACCACGTCGAACTCGAGGGCCGCGCCCGCTGGGGCACGACCGTCCCGCAGGACCCGGACCAGGACTTGAACGGCCACGGCTCGCACGTCGCCGGTACCATCGCCTCGCGCGAGTACGGCGTCGCCAAGCGCGCCAACATTGTCGCCGTCAAGGTCCTCGGCGCCGGCGGGTCCGGCTCCATGTCGGACGTCGTCAAGGGCGTCGCGTGGGCTGCCGACTCGGCCGCAGAGCAGGCCAACCTCAAAGCCAAGGGCAAGAACCCGAAGCACAAGGGTTCCGTCGCCAACATGTCGCTCGGCGGAGGAAAGAGTCAGGCCCTCGACGACGCCGTCGACGCTGCCGTCGACGACGGTCTTCACTTTGCCGTCGCCGTGAGTATACAAATCCTATATCCGGGAGCGTGTCGACAAGAGCTGACATCTTTACATCTTCTCACGCAGGCCGGTAACGACAACCGCGACGCCTGCTCCTACTCGCCCGCCGCCGCTCAGGGTGCCATCACCGTCGGTGCTTCCACCATCGGTGACGAGCGCGCCTACTTCTCCAACTATGGCAAGTGTGTCGACATCTTTGCGCCCGGTCTCAACATCCGTTCGATCTGGAACACAGGCAACCGCTCCGTCAACTCGATCTCGGGCACTTCGTGAGTCGGCTTCTCTGCTCTCCTCGTTGATGTCTCCTGCCCAAGGAGAGCCCGTGACCGACTGCGTACTCAATCCCGCAGGATGGCCTCCCCTCACATTGCCGGCCTCGCCGCCTACCTTCTCGGTACCGAGTGGGCCGCCAAGGCCGCCAAGGAGGAGGCGCTCGCCCTCCGCGCCGAAGCGAAGACTTCGACCTCGTTCGCGTCCGCGCTCGGCCAGATCGCGTTCGGCTCGCGTCGCTTGTTCGCCGGCAAGCCCGAGGACCACCTCTTGAGCCCCAAGGCGCTCAAGAAGCACATGATTGAGATCGGCACTCCCAAGGTCCTCACTGTAAGTCCAGACTCGGACCGTCACTACCCTGCCGTGGTGAATGCTGCCAGGATCTACCTTCTGCGGGCTGCATCTGATCGATACGCCCGACCTGCAGGACATTGGCGACGGCTCGCCCAACATTCTCTCGTTCAACGACTGGTCCGCGCCCAAGAAGGGCGACAACGACGACGAGTCGTCCGTCCCTTCCAAGCAGAAGCCCGAAGGCAAGTGGCGTTTCGAAGAGGCTGTCGCGTCCGACGACGAGAAGATGGCATCCGCCCTCGTCGAGAAGCTCCAGAACGAACTCGAGGCGCTCCGGAGTGAGATCCGCGTCGAGGTCGAGGAGGTCGCCGACCTCGTCAGGGAACTCGCCAACGACTTTGCCGCCGCCGAGCAGCAGTAAAGACGATAATCCCCCCTTTCAGTCTTTTCCCCCGGGCGTGCTCTCAAACCTCCTATGAGCACTCTGAAGCACCAATACCCGCCCCTCCTCCCCCTACGCTCCTTCCGATGCGTTGACCGTCGCTTCTTGCTTTCCCTTGCCTGTCTCGAGTCTCCCTTGTTTCGCACTGTTCTCTGTCTTCTCTCTCCCCGAGTCTCCCGAATCTGCTTGTCGCCACTGTGTCCTTCGCTTGTACTTGTGTAGCGTTCTTCCGTCAACAGACTTGTATACGGCTCTTCTAAACTTTCAAACGAGTCCTCAAGCCAGCTGGCGATATGGCAAAATGGGAAAATTCGAAGATGCGCAGCGTAAAACAACAGTCTTGAGTACTTAATTAGATCATCTTTTGTCGAGAGACACGGGATAAAACAGGGACCGACGTCGAAACGAAGCCTCTGCCGGGGGGGCGAAGAAGGTTACACGAGGGAGGCGAGCGAAGCGGGAACAAGAGAGGACGTTAGACACCGTCTTCTTCTTCCCAGATTTCGCGGAGACGATCCATGTCCTTCTCGGTCGCGACGCTAATGACCTCGGTCTCCTTCGAGTCATCGACGTCTTCTCCAACAGCATTCTGACCACCCGCCGCTGCACGAGCCGCCTTCTCCGCTTCGCGCAAGAGTTTCGCGTCTCGCCGTGCAAGGTTGGCGAGAGCCTGGCCCGGTCCGAGGAAGACGAGCCTCCTGATCTGGTGCTGGGTCGGCAACGAAGCGAGGCACGTCGACCACCGGACGGGGAGCGAGATTTGCGCGACGAGGTTGCTGACGAGCGAGGAAGGGGTCGTGATCAGGCTGGCGTCGAGGCCGGACATGAGGGGCGACGAGGGCGTGTGCAGCGAGATGGACGGCGAGGAGAGCGCGGCTTGCATGCCCGTGGCGGCCGGAGCCATGAAGGAGCAGTGGAACGGCGCGCTGTAGAAGGCGGTGTCCGGAAGAGAGGCAATGAGCTGGTGTCAAATACACAATCAAGAGAGCTGAGAGCAAGCGAGAAGCTTACGAGACGGGAAGGTCGGCGGCGCGGCTTGCGATTTCTCGCTCGCACAAGACTTCGCTCGCGCGCATGATGCCGTCTCGAGTTCCGGCGAGGACGACCTGAGTCGTCGAGTTGAAGCTCGCGACTTCGACGGTCCCTTGGCAACCTTGGTTCTCCGGGTCGTCAGAGGCGGTCCGACTCGCCCGGACTTGGCGGATCACCTCGGCCAAGTCGGCATGCGAGTGACCCGGGTTCAGCACGAGGGCCGACATTTGACCGCGGTGAGTGGGCGGGGCGTCGTAGTCGGGAGAAAGGCGGATCGATGGAAGCGAGAGGGCGTAATGGGTGAGCAGGCCGTGGAGTCGCGTCAGGCGGACGGCGTCGACGAGCGAGAGGGCGCCGGCGGCAACGGCGGCAGAGTATTCGCCAGACGAGTGACCGAGAATAAGAGACGACGTCAGCGCGAGGGGGAGTTTGTGCTGCTTCTGTAGAGTTCGAAATGAGATTGTGGGCCTGGTCAGCTGACCGGAGACCCGACCAGGAGGAGATGGCTGCCCAACGCACCTCGAGAGCGCGCAAGAAGGCGATAGAGGTGATCAAGATGGCGGGTTGGGCATTGGACGAGCGCGTGAGCTCGTCTTGCGGTCCTTCAAAGACGATGTCCTTTAAGCGAGTCTCGCGACTCCGCGCCGCCTCGGTTTCGTCGAGCATGCGGCCCAGCTCGCCCGCCTCGCCGGGGAGTTCGTGCAGGTGGAGGCCTCTCCGCCACTCTTCAAAGCCGTGAAGGGCATGTTCTGCCTCGGCCCAGACCTCTTGCGCGGCCGGGGTTTGTCGGAGGAAGTAGCCCATCTGGACGTACTGCGAGCCGGAACCGGGGAACAGGAGCGCGTGCTTGGGTCGAGTCGTCTGGGCCTTGTACGACTCGAGGGGAATGGGAGGGGAAAAGTCGCCGCCAGACCACAGCGCCTCCATCTCGAGTCGGTTGCGCCTCGGACGCTTGCCGTTGCCGTTCGCCCCGTCAGCGACGTAGTGCTGTTCGCTCGCCGAGGCCGAAGTCGGCTGCAGGGCCGGCATACCGGCTTCACCTTCGACGTTGCGTGCATCGCTGCGGGCGGCGCGGGTCTTGGTCGCGAGCGGTCGTTTCGAGTGGAGCTGTCCCGCGGCTTGACTAGGAAAAACGTCACGGCGCGCCGGATCGCGGTACCGCCGCAGGTAGGCCGGGTCTGACCACGCGGGGTTGTCGTAAGCGGCCGACAGATCGGCTGTGGATGCCTGGGCGGTGCTCGGAGCGAGCGGGGGCGGCGGCGGCGGGTGCGAAGCGGTCGAGAGCGAAGCCGGATAGTGCGAAGCCTGGCGGGCGCAGGTGCAGCCGGGCACCGACGCCGGCAGCAGCGGGCCACGAGGGATGGCGGAGCGAAGCATTTCTGTCGTCTCGTATGTGCTGCACTATGCCCTGTGCGCGAGGAGCGAGAGGAGAGAGGTCAGCACGCTAAGAGATGGGAAATCGCCCACCGGTCACTGCTCCGGCAACTCGTCGGCACCTCGCCGGGGCGCCGTTCAAAGCGGACAGGCACTGTACCTAGAAGCCTAGTCACTCACGGTCGTCGTTGGACTCGCGCGGGTGTTGTAAAGGGGAGAGCAGCGAAGGTGGGGGCAGAAGGTACTCGGAAGGCACGTGAGCCAGCGAACCGTCGACTCGTAAAATCGACCACAGCTCAGAGTCGGGTTGGGCCCGTACGAAGCGGTCTCTAGAAGGGTCGTTGATGAGTTGAAGGACCGCACATCGCACCCGGAAGCTTGTGTGTGCCGCGCACTCGACCAGTCAAAAATTCGGGATCTCGGGAAAAATCGCACTTTGGCTCGATCGCAGTTCGGCAGCCGGACGCTCGAGTTCCTCTGCAAGCTTCTCCCGGATCGCACTCTACAGGGTTTCTGACCATTTGTTACCGAGTCCAGGTATACATTGAAATCGCGAGCTCTCCGCTGAACGACCGTCCGTAGGGGGCGGAAAAGCTTCCTTTAAGTCACAGTCGGTAGCGCACAAACTCGCGCCGGCGTCAGAGGTTCGGACCAGAACGACATGCTTTGATAGACTGCGCTCGAATCTGTATGGGCTCGAAAGACCACTTGGAAAGCGGGCGCGTGGCTGCAAGAGGTGACACCCTTCGATGGCCGTCGGACGTCGACTTGAGAAGGCCATTCTGCGCTTGTCATGAACGGCTGCCTGTGCGGTCGTCATCCTGGCACACGACTTCGCTCTCGCTTCGCTGCGATCTTGCGCTCCTTTGTGACCTTTCTGATACCTATACGAAGCCAGTGGTCCATTAGGAACGTCCGGGTTTTCGTGGAAAACTTCTCCTCATCGCCCGCCGCGCACGCTCGCTTCCTCGTCGTCACCGCCTCAGCGCCCCACACATTTTCGCATCAGCTTCTCTGCCTCGCTCACCAGCAGCGCGAGCGCTCTCTCTGTCTGCCCACCCTGGCTCCTTCACGCGAACCGCCTTCATCTCCTCCGGCTGCGAAGAAGCCGAAGCCTGACGACCAGGAAGCGCCGAACAAACCTGCAACCATGGGCGGCGCACACGAGCAAGCCGACAAGAACCACACCGATGACGAGTTTCCGAACGTGATGCCGTGTAAGCCGCACCCTTTCCTCCTCTGCGCTGTCCGTATCTGGGCCTTCAACGGGACGACCCGTGCTGACTGCGTGAGAACACACCTGTCCGCTTACAGACAACAACGACCCGGACTCGTTCGAGGGCAAGTTTAACGGCTCGTGCCACTGCCAAGCCGTCCAGTTCAAGTGCAAGGCGGATCCCGAGTCGAGCATCTGCTGCCATTGCTCTACATGCCAAGTCGTGCACGGCGCGACCTCGCAGCGCGCTCTCATCTTCAAAAAGGAGAACATCGCCTTTACGACGGCTTCGATCGAGCATCTTGCGTTCTACCAAGTGAGCGTGTTGTTTCTCTTCCACCTCTGATCCGAAACGGCGAAACCAGAGCTGACGGGACTCGCCGACGATAGACACACGACAAAAAGGTCGGCCGTCACCTTCCTTGCAAGGTTCGCTGCAAGACTTGTGGTACGCTCATCGCCGACGAAGGACGCAAGTGAGTTTGCCGGGGAAAACACGGTTGCGGGACTACAGAAACTGATATTCCCTCGACGACGCGAGTAGCATGTACCTCGTCTTCCCGGCACTTTTCCACTTCCCCGACTCGAAGGAGCCGGAAGAATGGGCGCCGACAGACCATATCTTCTACTCGTGAGCTTCTCCTTCTACCGTCGCATTCCTCGAGACCGTCACTGATTAGAGCTCATGCCCTGCAGGCAGCGCTGCTTGGACATTGTGCCGAAGGACGGCGTCACTTTCTGGTCGGGAGCGAAGGACAAGTCCGACAAGGTGTAGTAGGTCGATACGGGGGAAGCGCAGACGCATAGCATGCAAAAATTTGTACAAAGGCGCAAATGAGTGGACGTGCGGAGCGTGTGATACATCGACAAGGTGAAATAACGGGGGTGGATCTAGGCAGACGGTGAGACGCGCGCGAGGAGCTTGGCCATTGGGACGAAGTACTCCTCGCAGAATGAAGCGAAATAGAACGAGAACGCCGAGTCGTGCGGCTTGACAAGGCTGGACGATGTGCAAGGTCAATCAGTCGAGTCCGAATCGAGAGCGCAGAGGAGAGCCCAACTCACTTGTGACTCAGCTCGTGCGCAATCGAGGAGAATGTCGAAATGAGCGGTTCCTCCATACGCCCTTCGACGACGAGCCGGTCGTGCCAGGCTTGGTAGAAGCGGAAATTGAGGTAGATCGAGCCGTTCCGGTTAAAAGCGATGAGCGGACCTTCCAGATCGTGGAAGACGTGGAGGGCGCGCGGGTCCAGCCCAAACACATCGCCGACCGGTCGGATGACCCGCGTAGCGAAACGGAGTAGGGCGTCGTGGTGCGTCGAGACAAAGCCGACGCTGATGAGAAGTTGAAAGGTTAGGAGCCTGCAGGCACAAGGAATTTCGCTGTGTTGCGGTACTCACGGATCCGGTACTTCACGACTGGCAAAGAAACGCAGCCCTCCCACCTCGGCAACGAATGCGAGGTTCGCAGCAGCAGTCGCGTCGCAGTACGCCCCGCTCTCCTTGACCTCGTTGACCTCAGTTTGCTCGACTGAGTTGGAAACGTTCGAGCCGCTTTCGGGTCGAGCAGCCTGTTCAAGGGACCATGGTCAGCGCTAGAAGAAAACCTTTCATTAGGATAGCGCGACTCGCCTGGATAGCCCGTGTGAGGTTTGCGCGGATCGCATCCATTGACGTCGGTGTCGCACCGGGTTGATGCGGTTGCGTCCAAGTACCAGCCCTCGGTCGCTGCGTCGCCTGGTCGGAACTGCCGTTGCCCGAGACCGGCGTCAAGCTTGGCGGTGGAGGTAGCGGACTGGGAGTACGGTCACCTTTGCCGAACTGGCGGCGTAGATTCGAGAAGAGTCCTCCTCCGTTGGAAACGGGCGGGGGATGTTGCTGACCGGGCGCCGCGACTTCTTGGGGCGCCGGCGACACAACGCTCGAGGGTCTCTCATGTTTTTGTCGCTTCGGATATCCCTGAGCGAGGAGTTCGTTGGCGGCCTGCTTTAAGTCAGGCAATTGTCGAGTGCTGAGGAAGTTGCGAAGGAACTGAGGATCGGCATCGGGAAAGATGGTCGAAAGCTGGACAACGGCCTCATCGAGCTTGGCTTGAGTCTGTGCACACGGAGAAACGGGTCAGTAAAAGTGGCTTGACGCAGTCCGAAGACCCTTTCCAACGGCTCACCGGCGCCGTTTGTGACTTGAGCTGCGCTTGCAAGCGCTCCTCTCGCAGCTTTTGATCCGCTGCCTCTCGTTCCGCCTTGCGAGCCTGCAGGACGCGGTCGACGTTGAAGCCACGCCGCTTCAGGTTCTTGAGCCTGAGGTACGGAAATCAGCACCGCACGTGGTTCGGCCGATGAAACAGAAGCACCACTCACGTCGTCTGCAGAATGGTGAGCAGCAAGAGCGCATCGTTTGCCCGCAGCTTCGAGAGCAGCAGCTTGCAGAGCCCCATAGCGACCTCGTAAAAGTCCAGCTCGAGAGACCGCGACATGTAGAGACCGATGTCGCCGTTCGGCATCATCTTGGCGCAGGCGGACGCCGCGGCCGTCGCGCGCTTGACACCTTGCGGCGTGCGCAGCTCGCGCACGAGCTCGATCGATTTGACCTCGTGGAGCTGAAGATGCTTCTGAATCCATTCCGGGTCGTGTTTGAGCTCGCCCTTGCCGTACTGCTGCCGCCGTTCGGAGAGGAACAGGAAAGTCCGCTCGCTGACGGTCCGCCGAAGGTCTTGCGCTCGAGCGGAGGTGCTGTCGCTGTTCCCCGAAGTGTAGTACTGCTCGCTGATGAGCTGCGAAATCCGGCGCGAACCGAGCTGTTCCGCCAGCGCCTCCAACAGGTCTTCCTGGGGGCACGCGAGGATCTCGCTCTGGAACACGTGGAAGGCTGCGAGGAAATGCGGTCAGAGGAAAGAAACTGTGACAGAGCGCGCAAAAGCTCGTACCGGCAGGCTCGTCATTGATGATCAGCTCGCTCGCCCGCGCGAGCTTGTACACCAAGGTGGTCTCGCCCCCTTCCTCCTCGTCGTCGTCTAGATCGAGCAAGGTCCGCTCAGACGCTGCAGTGGTCGCCGAAGCAAGGCGTTTGGTGCCGAGGAAACATGCGCTGAGCTTCATCTTGCTCCGAAGTGTCGATGGGAAAGTGGAGAAGTTGACGGCGAGGAGGCGTAGGACTGCGTGGACAAGGGCGTTAGAATCAGTATGGTTTCAGATCACCTCAAGCCGTCACCAGCTCGTTGACATACCGGCCAGGTAACGTTCAGACGATCCAGCGAGATCGTAGAACCGCTGAGGATCCGAGATGAGGAGGGTGGCGATTTCGGACGTTGACGGGCTCTCCCGGACGCCGCAGGCAACGAGGAAAGGACGAGCTGCCGGACCGAAATCGGGGACGGTACGGAACAAAGAACGCAGACCGCTCGGGAGCGAGCTTTCGGACGTCTGGAAGTATAGGTTGAGAGGCGGCAAGTTCTCCAGTTTGAGGTCCGGGGTTTTTGTCGGTACGATGGGCGCCCAACGCAGGGTCTCGAGTTGAGCACTCGAGAAATCTGTAGAGATCACTCGTGAGCGAGGTTTCTGAGCCCGAACTCGAGGATGAACGGCTTACGCGAAACCTGCGTGGAGAGATACGCGAAAATCCTGCTAGCCTCGGCAATCGTCTTCGGTGGCGCGGCGGTGACAGGCTCGACGAGACGATCCGGGGAAGGATCCCGACGGATCCCGAAGCGTGTCTCTTCAGCTGAGAACCGCGGCGACAGGATCGAGAACCCGAGGAGAGCAGCTTCCGGGTTGCCAAAGACCTCGCTCGGCTGCTTGAAGACATCATGACCTTTCTCGACCGCAGGGACGAAAGGCAAGGCATGCTTGGTCGGCGAGTACGCCGACGCGTATCCGAGCGTGGTGTATCCGTCCAGGAAATATCGCAGTGCCTTCTCTCGCTTGGAGCTATCTGCCGCGTGCGCTGCAATCTCGAGGACCTTTTCGACCGGCGGCGTCCGATTGAGACCAAGGTCGAAGAGCAGTTTTGCTGTGTGCCAACAACAAGGGTCAGCATTTTCAGATCAGAGAGAAAGCGACCAAAGAGCTCACCCTCGTCGGAGTGAGTCCGCCACTTGGTGTGCGGCTCGGACCAGTCCACAACCGGAAGGCCGAGCTCTCGAAGGACGTCCGTCGGCTCGTACAGCTCGGATGCGCGGTACCGAACGGTCTTGGCCTTGGGCACGACGCCGTCTGTCCCCGCAGGCTGTTCGACCTTGGCTTCTCCCTCGCGAGGGAGCCAGCTCGTCTTGCGGAGCCGGTCGCGCTCGGCAGCGGTGAGCGTATCCTTGACCGAGACGAGATATCGCAGCAACTGAACGTGCGACCAGTCGCCGGCACCGAGCAACCGCGTAAAGATCAATTGGAGCTGAGGGGGAAATTTCGTCAGCTTGGAGTCACTTGCGAATACTGTAAGCGATCGATTTTCACCTCGACATGGCGCCGGACTCCGAGGGCGAGCAACACCCGCTCAAAATTGCCTTTGAGATTGGCGCCACTGGGTAGGGCAACGATAGCGAGCTGTCGCGGCGACAGAACAGAAAGGTAAGCGGTTCTACTTTCCGTGCAGAACTCCGATGGAAGTACTCACATCGTCAAAGAGGCTGACGTTCGGGAAGTACGCCTGACCGGGCACTTTCAAGCCTTCGCGCGTCGGGATGAAGGCGAGCTTGCCAGCAATCTCAACGATCTCGGCTTGCTGCGGAGCTGGGACTTGCTGCCAGTGCTTGGCGAGCACCGCAATTACCTTCTCGGCAAAGACGGCGTTCAGAAGAAGGTTCGTATCGGCCGGCGCGGTTTGGCCGGAGAGGGCGGGACTCGTGACGTGCCTGAACCAGTCGACGAGGGAGAGCTCGCGGAAGCCAAAGACGCGGACGAGGTCTCCGCTCGCGAGTTGCCGCGACAGAGAGAAAGGGAGGGTATGAGCCGGCAAAGGCATGTCGAGCGGGACGATCTTGGGGTTGACAAAAGTCCGGTACGCATCGAGCGGGCGGACGGCGACTTCGGACGAGCCTCCCGTCTCCGGCACGGAAAGCATAGTCGCCTCCTTGAGTCGATCGAGCAGTCGCGGACTGTACGACCTGTCCGCCGCCAAAGTTCTCCACCATTTGAAGCATTCGGCGGCTTCGTCGAGGGTCAAGGCATGGCTGGACAAGTCGGCAAATACGTCGTCGAGCGAGATGTCACGCACGAGACCGCGGTCGCGCAGCGTGGTCAAGAAGCGAGGCGCCCCATCGGCGAGCGTAGCTGGGACAACTGGAATCGACTTGACGAATCCGGCGAGTTGGGGCGAGGGGAGACGGAGCTTGTGCGCGGGGGCGGGACCGACCGTTGAGAGGAGCATCGGAGAGGTCGAAGCGCTGTTCGAGGCAAAGAACGAATTCTCCGTCAAGGAGCCGACGATCTCTTGCGGCGTCGACTTGTCGAAGGAGAAGAATCGGACGAGGTGCAGAACGCGCTGTTCAAGCTGCGTGCGCAGCGCAGCATCGACTGCCGTCCCCGTCGGTCCTGCCGCCTGCTTCCAAAGTCGACCCACCTCGTCCATCTCGGCCTCGAACACCGTGCGCGCCAGTACTCCCCCGGCCCAGAGCAGTTCGCGGTTCCACTCGGCGACGTATTTGGACTGGAAGTCGAGCGACTCGCGCTCGACGGTCGAGATGAAGCGCGCGCCGACCGAGCCGGCGAAACCCGAAGTCTGATGTGTCGCGAAGCCGATCGCGACTCGTCCTTGGACGGTACCGAGATCGGTCGGCAACAATCCCGAGAAGACTTTGCGGGCGGCGTCCGACTCGTCCGAGTCGCCCGTCATCGTCGACCCATGACTCGCCTCGTATTCGTCCTTGCCGGTCCACACGAGCGAGTACCGCGTCGTGGGCGGCAACGCCTTCTTGGTAGCTCGCAGCATCTCGTTGGCGAAATGCGAAGACGGCGAGACCTTGAGCGAGGCGGCGACCGTGCGAAGAAACAGCGTGACTGTGACTTGGCCGAGCAGGTCTTTGGGTGGCTGCGGTGTTGAGGCTGTTGACGGTGCGGGCGCAGTTTTGACGACGTCTTTCGGCGTCGAGGAGGACGCGCGGCCCGAAAAGGCCGCGAGCATCTTGGACGCGAACGAGGTCGTGCTCGCAGCCGCCGCGCTCGTCAGCACGGACACGGTCGGTTTCGGCCGCGGCAGGGACTGCAACATCCACCGCGAGACTTGCGCCTTGAGCTGGAACGGCGCCTCTTCGATCTCGGTGACGCGGAGGAGCTTTTGCGGACTCGTCGACTGCAAGTTCTGGCGCAACGGCTGGGGGCGACCGGGCGCCAAGGTCTTGGAGACGGTAAAAATGCGGTGGCCGTCAAAGTGCAAAGACAGGGTGCGGAGGTTCTGCGTGAAACCGAGGCAGGACGAGAGGAACCGCGCAAAGTCGTTCGGTTCCGGCATCGGCGCGGGTTCGCGCACGTCCATCGAGAACGTCGTCCAGGGCTTGCCCTCGTCCGACACGTCCCGGAGACCGGCTTCGGCGACCGCACTCTTGACGTACAACTGATCTCCTCCGTTCTTCCAGTAGAAGCCGACGACCTTGTTCCCCGACGAGACGACGGGTTCGTCGCAGAGGCTGAAGAGGGCATAGAAGCCGACGCCGAACGCGCCGATCTTGGTCTCGTCTGGGTTCCCGCTTGCAATCTCGGTCAGGCGGGACCAGTCTTCTCCGCGAAAGACAAAGCCGTCGTTCCGGACCATGATGCTGTTGACCTTGGCGGTTGTGAGATCGGGCAGGGAATCGCTCGCATAGGTCGGCAGCTTGTCCTCGGAGGTGTCGGTTCCGCTCCGAGCGCGAAAGTGCAGCTCGACATTAGTAGCGGCGGCACTGTTTGCGCCGAACTCGTGTTGTCAGGTGCGAGGATTCGAGAGGTGCAAAAAGAGAGAGAGAATCGACGGACTCGTCCGAGTTTTGCAAGAGTTCACGGAACACGGTATACTCGCCGCTGTACCTGCGCATCCACGGGCTTCACGTCAGCTCTCTTCGTCAGGGATGGACCGGAAGAGCCTGCTGACCTTGCGAGGATCTTTTCGACGAGTGCCCTCTGGTTGACCGAGACCTGCTCGTCCTGCCCGTCTGCCAACAGCTGCCGGAAGCTGGACATCCCTGCGCAACACTCTCCTCGAATGCTCGTGTCCGATCCTCGTTCCTAGGAAGCGGTAGCGATGGCGATGACGCGGAGTTGTGTGAGGGGAAGTGGCGGCGGCGGTGCCGGAGAGGCGTGGACGGAGGCAGCTGCAGCGAAAAGCGAAGGCAGGGCGTGCAAGCGGTCCAGCAGTCGATGCTCTAGTCTCTTTGCCGAGGTTCTATTCTGACTCGGTCTTGACTGACGAGCCGAGTCGAGGCGAGGTGAAGGTTGTCCTCGCACCGTTCACTCGACTGGTTGTGTCGCACAGGTGAGCCCGACTCTAGATGGGGTGGGGGCATGATTTCCATAAGTAAAAGGTTCGAGCACATGGCCCTCGAGCTCCTTCCTCGCTGCTCGCTGCGACTTGGCTCGGTTCGCTTGCTCTCTCGCGCTCTGCTCTCTCGACACGTTCCCATCCCATGCGTCGCACATATGGCACTGCCCTTGCAGTCACTCTCAAGCAGACGCAAATCAACGAGGGCAGCGCTCGTTCCGTGACGCAGATTCACCCCCCATAACCCAGGTCCGAGACCCTCTTGCTCGCGTCGCCCTTCGCCCATGTCGTCGCTCGCGTCGCTCTTTGTTCCGGCCCTTCGTCCTCGCTCTCCCTCCCTGCCCCTATTTCTTCTTCGTGAGGCCGCCGCAGCGTGTCGGAACCGCCAATTGTTCCCGACAAGGGTCAGGCTGCGTACCGGCTCGCGGTGGGTCGCCACCAGTGAGACACAGATCAGGGCAGGCATGGAGGGACGAGGCCGGGTTGGGCAAAGGGCGCCAGGGCACAGGTCGGCATCCGGCGAGGGTCGGCGCACAGGGGCTTGACTCGGTCGAATCTTTCCCCTCTTTTACTGCCTCCGTCTCGCAAGAGATGGCGGCGATGAAAGGGTGGAAAGGCGGGCCAGGGTTCGGCTCTACAAGGACCTGCGCCCCATCAAGCCTCTCGGGCGCAGCGTAAAGGGAGAGCCGAAATTCCTCCCCAATCGTTTCTCCCCTCTCTCGAGGGAGGTAAACGGACCCGGACACACGAGCCAGACCCGACCGGCATTTCGAGTCTGCCGCCGGTCAGAGGTGACCAAACTCGGGTACAACCATCCCCTCTGCTCGACCTAAACAGCGGGCTGGATTATCTCCTGCCAAGTCTTCGAGGCCAGCCCGAGGTGGTCCTGCGGACATTCCCCCCTCTCGGGAGCAGCTTGAGAGAGCGAGCGAGGGAGAGCGTCGGAACGGGAAATGGTCGTGCAGCATTCAGCTGCGCGGGGATGTATGCTTCGAGGGCTCTTGCATGAGACAGAGCGTCGCCGCTCTTACACATCAAAGCGTCTGACCCCCAAAGCACCATCCGAAACCTTCAGGAAATTCAAGCGCTGACCCTCCCATTTCTTCTATACGCGCGACAACAGGAGCGTGGTTTGCGTGGCGAGGTCGCGATGGTAGGCGGAACAGGCGCGGGTAGCGGCGGCGGCGGCGGCGGCGGTCTGTCCGCCAACGCGACCTCGATCCTGTGCTGGACAATATTGCCGCAACTGCTCACGAACGCCCTCGTCTTGCTATTCTACCGCCTCTCGCCGTCTTCACGTCCGACAGTCCCGCCGAACGCGACCCCTCGACACCTCGCGCTCGCGCAAGAACGCGCGCAGACTCATCACCGGCGAGCGCGCATCCTCCTCGTCGTCGGCTACCTCGCCTACTCGATCCTGTCGGTCTACTACGCCCAGTCGGTCGGACTCGAACAGAACTACTACTCCCTCCTCGGCTTGTCTCGCTCGGCAGTCGAATCGGACCCGAGCGGAGGCGGCACCGTCAAATCCCACTGGCGACGACTCGCGCGGAGGTTCCATCCGGACAAGGTCGGCAAGGCCGGCGAGGCTTACTTTGTCCGACTCCGGAGGGGGGTTGAAACCCTCGAGAACGACAACAAGCGCTGGGCGTACGAGCGATTCGGTCCCGACATTCATGAATGGGGCGCGAAACTCGTCACGCCGAGAGAAGTCCTCGCGACGGGAGCAGTGCGGTCGTTCGTCTGGTGGGCTTTTGCTTTCGGATCGATCTTTGTCTTTTCCTTTTTCCGCAAGAGCGAGCGCCAATACAACTTTGTGAGTCTCGACCCTCCGTCATCGAAAGCAATAAAGCGAGCGTTCTCTGACCTGAACCGGGTGGGATTTACTCCTGCACGCAGTGGCGCTACCTGAGCCTCTTCCTCTGCCTCGCGCTCGAGTTCCACCTCGTCATGCGCCCGTCCGTCTCCCCCGTCTTCTCCACCCTGTTCCCGCACCGCCTCCCATTCGAGCACGTCTCGCTCCTGCGCCAGATCTTCATCTCGACCTCCATGGCCATGTCGCAACTCGCGCCGGTCCTGTTCCCGCCCTCCGCCTCGGACACGGCTTCGGAGGCAGACGACGTCTCAGAAGACGCGCAGATCGCACGAGCGCTACGGGACGCAGACGCGCTCAAGCCACTGCTGACGCGCCTGACTCAGATTGTCAATACGACGGAGGCAGAAATCGTCGCGTTGCAGCGACTCGAGCTGCAGCCTCTCCTGGCTGCCGCAGGCGACAGCAGCGAAGAGGAGGCTCAGAGGCGACTCAAGAAGCACATGGTCCACATCTTTGAGGACTTGCAGCTGAAGGGGAACCCGGCGACGGCATCGGCTTGGTCTGCAGCCGTTCGAGCCGGCCTCGAACGCGAGCTAACGAAGGTCGTTACCAACACGCGCGCCGAGGAGTCGACGATTCTCGAAGCGCCGTCGCGGCAAGATGGCTATGCAAAAGGCGGCGCGGCGACGTCGACCGCAACCAGCACCGACTCAGTCGCGCCAGATGCCCGACCCGCTCCCGTGACGCTGCTCGTGTCGCCGCCCTCGTCGCCGAAACCGGCATCACCGTCGAGCTTGCCTGAGGAAACGGCGGTGGCGGTCTCAAGAATAGACCTGCCTGCGGAGAATGGTGGTCAGGCAGACTCGAAGCTCCTTCCTCTGCCCGCCGAGCGGCAAGACTTCCGCCTTCCCACCCCGCCACCCGAGGACCTCATGTAGCTATAACCTTATCCCGCCACTTCTCCTGTATTCACTTTCACTGCCCTTCGCGCAACAAGATCGTGCTGTCGAAAATAATTGCGGGTATCAGGAAAGGTAGAAAAAGAAAAAACGACTAGACTAAGACGGAAAGAGTGCGAGGCGAAAGTGACGAAGTATACAAGTGACAGTGCGTTCCGAATGGTGCGGCAAAGGGAATGGCGTTGCGAGAGAAAGGTCAGGGTCTGTACTGGAGATGGGGCCGTGGCAGGGGGAGAGCGATCATTGCTTCGGGGCCGGCAGCTTTCGCGCTGCGATCGCCCACGACGGCGCGACGCGGACTCCACCTTCTGCCGCGATCGTCTTCTGCAGCGCCTCGAGCCACTGCGCCTTTGCCGTCGCCGAGTCGGCATAAAAGTCGATGCGGTTGCCATCTTTGAAGACGAGCCGGAACGAGTTGTCCATCTGCGACAGCTCGTCTTCGCCGTCGTCGAACGAGACTTTGCCCGCCGGAGATGCGACATTGAGGTCGGCCACGTGCGAGACGAGCGAGAGGTCGATCTCGACATGCGATCGCTTCGTCACTTCACTGTACGGTACGAGCATGCCGCCGCGGAGCTTGACAATGCGTCGTCGCCAGACCTATCAAGGAAGTGACTCGGTCAGTCTACACTGTCGCGAAGTCTGTGAGAGTGGAGAAAGACTCACAGTTGTATCGCCGCCGAGCTGCGTCAAGGGACTCTCCATGGTGACCTGCGTAGCCGAATCGAAGACTTCGAGGCCGGAGAGCACCTCGTCCATCGACTTGGGCAAGTTGGCTTTCGGCACACCCGTCACAGCCGGGACGAAAAGCATGTCGATGACCAAGGAGCCAGAGCACGTTCGCGGCGACGACGACTCCTTGGGTCCGAAGGGGACGAGCAGGCGCGATTTCTTGAGCCGACACTTGCTCGCTTCGTTGGCAAAGGACACGCGACTCGTCGCGAGCTCGCCGTCGGTCGAGACGTAATCCCAGAAGGGGTCCGGGGTAGGCGGAGGCGCCGGCGACGGACTCTTTGTCGGAGTCGCCTTCTTCTTCGGCGACGAGAAGAGTCGGAGCGCTCGCTGAGCCTTGCTCGGGGAAGCTGGAGGAGTGGGTGCCCTCGCTGCGGGTTGTGGGATCACGGGCGTGGTGGCGGCGGCCGGACGGGGCACAGTGAAGTGAATCGCAAAAGCGAGGTCGGCCGAGCAGATCCTGCACAAGTCCGAGTCAGATTCAGTCGTTGCGTCAGAGCCAGCACACGCTGCAGAGAAAGGACGCACAGCTCAAACTCCTTCTTCAGAGAGACTTTGGCACTCAGATCTCGCACGGCGACGTCGACTCGTTGACGACCGTTGTCGAGAACGGCCGTCAGTTTGACCGGTTGCCGGGGCAAGGGCATGCCATCGAAGGTGACGTCTCGCACTGCAGGTTTGTAGCCAGCAAGGTAAGGCCTTGATTTCCTTTCTCAGCGTGCATGGCGGCGAGCAACTCACAAAGGAGGAAGAGCTGTCCGGAGAGCTCCTTGTTCTTGCGAGCGGCCGGAGCGGAAACGCTCATCGTGCTGAGAGACCGATTAATCGCATGCTGTGCAAGACCAGATGTTCAGCAAGCTTGAAACAGGCGGTCTCAGAGCGACGTTCAAACACTCACAACATCTGAAGGTCGCTTGCGCCTCCATGCTTTGCCAGGATCAATATCGCCGGCTTTGCTGCCGTTGATGTCGCTCACGACGACAACCCGCTTGGATTCGCGAACGCGGTAGGTGCGGTTCCGCGAGTTGTAGATGTCATCGAGCGACTGCAGCACGCTCGTGCCAAAGCCTTCGTCCGTCGTCGCGTTTTCGAAGCCAAGTTCCGGCATAGTCGGCTGAACATCAAGCGTCAAGATGGACGACGTCTCGGCCACGTCGGCGTCTCCCGTCGACCGACTGCGACGTCGGTTGCCGCGCACCGGTCGGTCGAACCCGTCAATGAGCGGGGCGAGCTCGTCCGAGACGTCTGCGTCTTGCACATGTCCGAGGAGACTGTCGCCGCTTCGCCACTCCTCGTCACCTTCGCGGTCTTTCATCCCGCGCTGGAGGCGCTCGAGCGGACTCTGCATTTCCTCTGCGACTTGGGCAGTCAGGGGCGAGCCGACGCTCACGCCGAGGTGGACGCGCTGAGGCGACGCCGCGATGGTCGGCAACATGGTCGACGAGAGGGTTGCCGAACGAGCTTTCGGTGCCGGGCGCGCCTCTATCGCACGGGTCGCTTTCGGCTCGGCATGCTCGTCGACCGAAGTCGGCGCAGTCGAGCGACTTGCCTCGGTCGAGCTGCTCGCGGCCGGTGAGGCAGGAGTCGGGAACGCGCCGAACGACGCGATCGGGCTGTCGCCTCCCGCTCCAAACAGCGCCTGGTGCGCCTTCATCCGTTCCTCGAGGCGATCGCGCCCGAGCCGGACCGTCCCGCCGCGGAGCGAGCCGCTCGCAGTCGATCCGTACCACGAGATGCTCGAAGTGGTGACATCGCTGCCGACGAGGGAAGCCTTGCGCGAAAGCGCCGGCGAGGCATCGAAACTGATCGGGGAGGCGAGTCCTCGCTCAGCCATGCGATGCACGGACGCCATAATCGGCGACGGCTCGAAACGACCCGGCGTCGTCCGGCCAGTCGAAAACGCGAGTCGGGCTTGCGATGCCGCGCCCAAGGAAGGCGGTGACTGCAAGGGCTTGGTGGTCGGGAACGCAAGCGGCTTGGTCTCGCTGCCGAGAGTGACGACCGAGTCGGCTTTGCCGTCGTCTTCAAAGCCGAGGAATGGAGAAGTGCCAGGGATGTCTGGCAGCGAGAACTGCGATTCGGATTGAGGCAGAGTCTCCGAGACCTGCTGCAGGGCCGTTACCTTCGCAGCAGGCATCTCATCTTCAGGTCGACTGGGCAGGTTCGAACGCTGCGGCAAAGGCGGGAGGGCGAGGGGTGGCGCAGAGCTGACCGAGAAGATTGCCTTGCGAGCAACCGCGACGCGGGCCTCCTCCTCCTCCTCGCTCTCCCCTCCGTAGGACGAGGTCGAGAGAACTTCACTGCCGGCATCTTCCGACGTGGAGGTACTCGAGCCGCTGAAGGCGGATCGAGGTTCTTGCGCCAACATCGGGGAGGAGTACCCCGATGTGTCGTGATGGGTAGGGAGATCCGGCTGGTCGTCGAACCCGGGAATCTGACTCGGCGAAAAGACGTTGTTCTCGTCGTAAGACTCCTCGTGCAGGTACTCGTCGATCTGGCCGACGATTTCGTCGACTGCCGAGCTAGCCGTCGACACGACAGACTCTTCGGCGTCCGAGTTATGGTCCTCGTCCTCTTCCTCGCGAAGCGCGAGATGCGATTGATGGGCCCAGGAGAAGCCGCCGGTTCCCTCGTCGTGAACGTGCTCGTCCGTCGCCAGGTCTTCGTGCTGCTCCTGCTCCTCGTCCTCGTCCGAACTGCTGTTGTAGTACCGACCGTCGTCCGTGCTCGTTTCGCTGATGTTGCTCTGCCTCCTCTCCGACTCGACCTCGAATTCGAAGACTTCTTCCGTCTCGGCCCACGCGACGCTCTTGCTGCTCGGCTGGCGCCGAACGACGCGCGGCAAGTCCTCGCGCTCCGTCTCTTCCCCTTCGTCGTCCAAGCGAGCGGAGCCATCGAGAGGTCGCGGTCCGCGAATGCCGCGCCGAGACTGGGCGAGAGCAGACTTGGTCGCCTCGGAAGGCGGCGAGTGTACCGAGTCAGCCGAGCGGGGTACCGGAGCACCGAGGTTCAACTGGCCGAACGACTCGAGCACCGGCGGAGGCATGTCTTCCTCGTGGTCGTCTCGGTGAAAGTCCATCGGAGCCGACTCGTGCGCGAGTGCGCCGATCTCGTACGGAACCTGCGGGAGATCGGGCGAAGGGGCCGCCGAATGCTTCTCGCCGGCCGTGAAGGGCGAAGACGAGACGAGGTTGTTCTTGCGGAGCGCAGCAAATGACGAAGTCTGACGACGGGGTGGTTGCTCTGACCCGTCGTGCGAGTCTGCGCGGATGTGCGTGCTGTTCGGGCGCGAGGGTTTGAATGGAGACGAGGACGGAGCGGCGGGCCTGCTCGACACGGGCGACGAAGGGTTGCTCTGCGTGACGGGTCGGAAGGGCTCGCTCGAGGAGAAAAAGGCCCTCGTCTTGGTATTTGGAGACTTGTAAAGGCTCGCCGGGACGGGCGGGGAGGATTCGGCGAGTTCGTTCAGGTCGGAAGGGTTGCTGTTCTCCTTGACGGGGCCCTGCTGCTCGCCGCTGAGGCGCCTCATCCCCCTCTGGTGGCCGTTCAAGGTCGGGATAGAGCTGGTCGGGCTCGACTTTGTCGGACTTGCGGTCGCGGATCCGACCCGTTGAGTGAAGGGCGACTTTGAGACGAGTCCGCCGGTCGCCATGTGCTTGAACGAGCCCGAGTTGCGTCGGCGAGCCGTGATCGCGTCGACGCCTCCTTCTGCGCCTGGAGCGCTGTAGATGATGGCCGAGGCGGGGCGACTCGGTGAAGCGCCGCTACCGGTGACTGACGCTGGCGAGCGAGGCGAGAATGCCGGCGTCGTCCTCAAGGAGCCGTTCGTGGCCCGTGGCGGGGTCGCAGGAGCCACTAATGGCGCTGCCATACTGACGGTACTACTTCTAGGTGCAGTCGGCGGAGAGGATGGATCTGTCGTACACTGGAACGAGAAGAACAACAAACCGTCAGCTCGCGCAAGGAGATGGCTCTGCTAGCTTGTGAGCACTCACCTATCCCGCGGGACTGAGTATGACTAGCAAAGGACTCTTTCTCTGTGTGCTTGTGTGCGCTTGGCGTGGCAGCGAATCGAGCGTGCAAAGCGAGGTTGCAATCTGCCTCAAACGGGAAATGTTGAATGAACACCTCGACCGGCGACTCTTTCACTCCGCTGGCCACGTACGCGGTGATGTGAGGTAAATAGTCCTTTCTACACGTACATCAGCTGATCTGGTCAGAGTCGCGCGGCTCTCGGTCTAGCGCGGAGGAGCTGTCGTGAAAGGTCACGTGACTGCGGTTCCTCAAGGGTTCCTGTAGAGCTTCACATGTAAAAAGAAGCTCGTGCGCGTACGCAATGCCGCCTCGCCGTTCCCTGAGCCATCCCGAGAATAGTCTATGCGAGTAGGATTACAACAAAACCTGGCAAAGGCGAGAAGAAGCTGCGGGAATGGCAACAGAGAGCGCACGCGCGTCCTCACGACGACGAAGCTTCGACGTGCTCGCCATAGACGCGCACCGGGATGCTCGCGGCCGGCTTAGTACTCGACTGCGCGTCGGCGGTAGAGTGGCCATTCAGAGCGGGCGCGGCTCCGATCTGCACCTCCTGGTAGCCGGTCCAGCCGCGCTCGGCCCATTTTTGCCGTCGCTGGGCCATGCTGTGAGAGCGTGTAAAAGGATCAGCGAGCGGGCCTGACCACGGTCTCGACGGCGAAGAGAAAGGCGTCACGTACAGCTGCTGAGCCCATCCGACCACGACCGGGTGGAGGATCCGCGGCAGAGTCGTCTCGAAGAACTCTTGCAAGTTCTTTGCTCCTTGACCTGATCGATCCAGCGGTCCGGTCAGCTGTATAGCCCCGGCCTCGACTGGCGCGTGCGCGACTGTGATATACGCACTGTTCTCGTACTCGACAGCTTGCACGCAGAGTTCGTACAGGTCGAGGTCCTTGACAAACTTGCTCTCGGCCGTTTCGCGCGCTTCGTATTCGTCCCACAACGATTTGAGCCGGAGCGAGGCGATCGAAGGGTGACCGAGCAGGTCCATAATGCGCTCCATCGCTTTCTGTGAGGGGGTTTTATTGATGCCGACAAAGTCAGCCTCAACGCGTGCGGGAGGAATGACAGGACATCGGTACGCCTCACCTCCTCGAGTGCCAGCTTGGCCGCTTTGGACACGCCGGATGCGTGCTCCGGGGTGATATCGCCGACGTCCGCCTCTGCCAGATCATGCACAATGGACAACATGACGCATCTGCGCGAGTTCAAACCGCTCTAGTCAGCTTCGTCTGCATCGCGGGTCGTCGCTCAACTCGGACAGCTCACTTTGAAATGTCGAGCGACTCCGTCTCTGGGAACGCGAGGCACATCATGGCCATCCTGTACCCAGAGCATACGATCAGTTTAGCTCGTACACTCGGGCTCGCTCAAGACCAGGGCAGATGCGCACCGGTACATGTGGTCGGCGATCGATTCCGGTTTCTGGATCCCTTGGTTGACCCACCCGGTCCGCTTGTTGGTCTTGAGCCGCTCGAGCGTGTGGAAGAAGCCCAACACGCCCGTCTGGCAGTCGGCCGGGAGTGCGGGGGCCGTGCCGCTCGAGTTGAGCGAGGTCGCCGTCATGTTTGATGAAGAGATGAGGAGCGGGCGAGATGGAACGGGACGTGTACAGACGGCAAGGCAGGTCGTAGCTAGCTGCTCTAGTCGAGATATATCGGCGCTGTGCAAGCAGTACAGCGAGAAGTGATTTTGTATGTGAATGGAAAGCGAGCAAAGGACTCGCGGCGGACGACGAGCTGAAGGAGGCGCCAACGGTGCTCACGCAGAATACTGCACCGAAGGACCCGCACAGGAAACTCAGGAATGCGAAAAGAAGGTGCGAACGGCTGCTTTGCAGGTGCAGGCAATCACACGAGGAGGAAAAGCGATTAAAGCGACGAGATCGAGAGCGCAGGATGCGGAAACAAGGGTGGGCAGATATCGAACACGACGTAGGCGTTCAAAAAGCTTCACAAAGCTGGGCATCAAGCATGAGAATACGACAGGACCTGGCGAGTTGAAGGGAAGGGTAAAGCGCGCAGCGACCACTCCTTAAACCGACTCTTCGTCCGACTCCTCTTCGACTTTCTGCTTCTTGGCGGCCGGCTTGCGTCCGCCCCTCTTCTTCGGCTTCTCCTCCTCCTAGAGAGCACAAGTCGAATCAGCGCGATACTCCTCGGGAAAGTCTTGTCAGACGAAATCCGCGTACCTCCTCCCCATCCGATTCCGCAGCCTTCTTCGCAGCGCGCTTCTTGGCCGGAGCCTTCTTCGTCTTCTTGGGCTTGGCCTAGGACAGGGCAATCAAGCAGACCATGAGTGTCGGCGATGGACGCCCGGCATGGTCGACCAAAGAAAGGGGAACTTACTTCCTCCTCTTCCTCCTCTTCTTCTTCCTCTTCCTCGTCCGAGTCAGGCTGCTTCTTGGCCGAGCGCTTCTTGGTAGCCTTCTTCTTCTTCGGCTTCTTCTCCTCTTCGACCTCCTCCTCCTGATCGAGGGAGTAAAGGTCGTCAGCGTCTGTGGCCTCGTCCCGCGACATCAGCAAACAAGGCAAGACGTACAGACTCCTCATCGCTCTCCTCCTTGGCCTTGGTCGCCTTCTTCTTGGGAGCAGCCTTCTTCTTCGGCTTTTTCTGTAGGTAAACGGCGGTAAGCAACCTGAAGCCTCCGGTGTATGACAGAGGCCAACCAGGCGAGCAAGAGCAGCGCCAGAGCAGTCACCTACCTCGTCGGCGTCCCCGTTCTCGTCGGCGTCCTTGGCCTTCTTGCCCTTGCCGCGTCCCTTCTTCGGCGACTCGATCGGGTTGCCGTCCTCGTCCAGCTCGGGCTCCTTGCGCGCCGTCTCGGGAATGTCTTCCTCCGCGACTGTGCGTGGCGTGCCGAACAAAGTCTTGTAACAAGGAGTCAGCTCTCTGGGAAAGCGTTTCAGGCGAGAGACCTCAGTCACAAGCTGGAACAAACGACGCACCGTGTCCCTCGGCAAAGGCCTTGCGGAACTTTTCCTGGTCCTCGGGCGTCAGGTCCTCGAACCCGTCGACATCGTCGGCCTCGTCAAAGTCGTTCTTGATGTTCTCGAACTGCTTCGCCGTGATACATCCATAGTGACGCCAGGCAAAGGTCGTGTTGCCGTCTGTGAACGGGAGGATTCGTGTAGCAAGTCAGTTTTTCTGGCCACAAGCGTCACACCGGCTGAGAATGGCCAGTGCGGCAGAACTCGAGCAGAGTCCAGGATGGTAGACCATCTACTCCGAGGCATTCTGGCCAAGCTCAACTGATCACGACTTGGGTTCCGAAGCGCAACGAGCCCTGTTTTTTTCACCCGCATCGCAAGGACAGCGGCGCGATTAGCTCCTCTGTACAAAGAAAGGGTTTGGATGCCGCTTTGGGTGTGCTCACCTTGGGGATGTGGCTGCCGCTGCAGGGTTTGGGCCCCTTGCATTTGCTCGTACCGAGCTCTGATGCTCAGAATATGGAACGGCGGCAGCAGCGTACGATATACGGCGGGCGTGCAGCGATGAGCGAAGTGGGGAACCGGCGAAGCAGGGCAGCGTCGACAGACGGCGAGGGCGACAGGAGGGGAGACATGGGTGCAGTCAGTCAGCCAATCTGCTGGTGTACCCCTTGCTCGAACACGAGTGCGACTGACTGGCGTAGCCCAGGATGTACGGCATGGTCGAGTCTGGATGTCGTCACTGAACGGAGGAGGACGCGGCAGAGCGAGCAAGAGGGTGTAGAGCGAGTATGGCTGCTGTTGGAGGCGGTATGTAGGTACTGCTATGAACACGCGTAGAATGAGCAGCTAGGGGGTGAGAGGTCAAGCCTCATCTTCGTCTCGCCGCCCCTTTCGCTTTGACCCCTCACTCGTGGCTACATCGAACGCATTCCGGGCGATCTGCTCGTGTACACACTGCTTGAATATGTAAATTTCCAGCGACAGGCTTTCGACACGAACTGCTATGCTCTCGCTGCTCTACGCTCCAGAACGTTTCTCGTTGCTTTCGGCGGACTCCGTCTCACGGCTTCGCGACACATGTTGCCTGCTGTCAATCGACGCGTCGGCTACAGGGGAGGCTTGGGATGAGCTTACGTCGATAGCCGCCGATTGGAGAGGCGACCGACGGCGCACGCGCCTCGCCTTTGTTTCGTTCCCCATCTCTTTCTCATGTTCGCCCAAGTACAGCCTGGGGCGGACCTGACGCCTGTCAATTGGCAGTACGATTTCCGCCACCACCAGTACATCTGCGCTGACTGCGATGGCGAGGACGACTCGGTTGCGGCGCCAAGCAGGTTCGGTGATAAGGAGGGACTGGTTGTCCACCTCGACCAGGTGCACTGGTACTCTCCCCGTGAGTCTAGCTCGTTGCATCCTCTACCTGTACGCATTGAAATTGATCTAACGGCATAGCCTCCTCACAGCCTGTGATTTGGCTTTTCGCTCCGAAAATGCCCGCCGGGACCACTGGACTCGCGCGCGCAGCCACGCACAGCGGTACTGCAACACGTGCGACAACCTGATCGCCGAGCGCGATACTCTAGGAAGTCATTTTCAGTACAGGCATTTCCCGTGCAGAGTTTGCTGGGAAGTGTTCGGCGCGGAGGAAAAGCGCAACGACCACTGTGGCGGTACCACTGGTGGTGCTCTGTACACAAAAGGGCCTTCAGGACGGAGAGCGGTTACAATGTCGTGAGTTTATGATGCTACATAGCTTAGGGCGAACGTCTCAATTTTCTCTCGCGAACAGCACCTGCGCATGGTGGCGGTGCGCCATGGCCGCATTCATCCATGCCCTTGCCGTTGCGGGCGCTCCTTCCGGGACCGCGTGACGGTCATCCACCACCTTGAAACTGGCACATGTCCGTCCGGCATCACACGCGCGAAGGTTGAGCAGGCGATGCTGCGGGCGGATCAGACGCACTTTTTCACGGCTGACGCTACAAGGCAGCAAACGAATCCGACCGACTGGCGGGTGGCCACGGACGAGTCCCACGATCCAAAGCGGGACCTATATGTCTGCGCGCACTGCCACAATGGCTTCAAGACGCTGCTCGGCCTGAACGCCCACCTGTCCTGGCCACGCCACACTCTTGCAGGCGCAAGGGGCGAGAAACCGTACAAATGCCCCAGCACGGATTGCCACAAGCAATTCACCACGCTGAGTGGTGCTGTACACCACGCCACGAATGGATCTTGCGGCGTCACCCTGAAACGGAACGTTGACAAAGCGCTGAAGAGCATTCTTCGTCAGCTGGGGCAGCTCAAGGTGTAGCTCTTTTCATAATGTGAGTCGAAGGCTGTCATTCTCTTGCTCCGGCCAAGTGAATCGTGCTGAACAGATTCATTCCAGATATCCCGTTTACTTGAAATCGGCGAGGTTTGGTCGTTCAGGTTAGGGTCTGGACACAGGTGGATTTGCGGCCCTTTGGAGTCGCTCTAATGCGATCCTCGTACTTCGGAGAGCAATCGCGAGTCTGCAGGTCTGTCCGTCGTATACTGTCGAGGCGGCTTTGCTTTCAGTCTGGCGAAAATCGACTGAAGGCATGGTGGCAACGGGCATCTGGCTTTTTCTTCCTCGCCGGAGCGAGACGGGCCCGGCTTCGTGGAATGACAGCGCGAGAGCTCTCCTGTCTCACAAGCGTTCGCAAGGGAGCTGATGCATCGAGCGACGAAAACATTGTTCCAAGCCACGTCTCCTCACATCGTCTGTGTTTGCACGTGACAGCCGTCGACGGAGAGATCGCCGCCCGCGCGCCCGCGCCTCGCCTTTGTTTCGTTCCTCCGCTTCACTCAGACACCCCTTGCTGCGAGCATGGCACCTGTCCAGTGGGAGTACGATTCCAGCGACGACGATTACACCTGCATCGATTGCAACGACGACGACGACAAATACTCGCCGAGCAGGTTCGATTACAAGGAGGACCTGGTCGACCACCTCGACAGGATTCTCTGGTACTGCCACCATGAGTCTCAGTCGTGACATTCTCTGTCTGTATGCATTTGGAGCTCATAATCCGGCGCGGCCGGTCCCTCACAGGGCGTTCCGCACCGAACATGCCCGACAACTTAATCTCACTGGGAGCGTGCGGCGAAGCACGCCGGAAAGTACTGCACGCTGTGCAGCGATCCGGTTGCCGGAAACGAGACTATGGCCAAGCATGAGCGGCGCAGGCATTGGCCGTGTAGAGCTTGCGCGGACGTTTTCGGCACATCGGACGAGCGCGCAATAGTCACGGCGAGCAGCAGCACCAGTGGTGCGCTGTACACAAGCGAGCCTTCATAAAAGAAGATAACTACAAGGCGGTGAGTGCTCGCGTATTCCTCGCTTTTGCGCGGGTATGGGATTGAGCTCATACGTCCTCGTGGACAGCACATGCGTTCGGAGGCGCACGTCGGCCGGACCCATCCATACCCGTGCCGTTGCGGGCGCTCCTTCACGGATCGTGCGACCGTAATCCAGCACCTCGAAGCCGGCACCTGCTCGTCCGGCATCGCGCGCGCGGCGGTCGATCGGGCGATGCCGTCCATTGACCGCAAACGCTTCTTCACCACCGACGCCGCCATCAGCAGCCAGGAAGCGATTCTGCCTGTCCGGCGAGTCGCTACTGAAGGATCACACGATTCAAAGCGAAATCTGTATGTCTGCGCGCTCTGCGACCGCGGCTTCAAGACACTGGCCGGCCTGAACGCCCACCTCTCCTCGCCGTGCCACACTTTCGCCGGCGCGAATGGCTCGACCGGCGAGAGACGGTACAAGTGTCCCAACACGACTTGCGATAAGCGATTCGCGACGCTGAGTGGGGCTGTTCAGCACGTCGAGAACGGAACTTGCGGCGTAGCTCGACTCGAGGTCGTCAATAAGGCGCTGAACAGCATTCTTCGCCACTTGGGGCAGCTCAAGGTGTAGTTCCTTTCCTAATGTGAGCTACAGGCTGTCCTGTTCTTACTCCGGCCAAGTGAATGATGCTGAACCATTTGCATCCCAGATATCCCGTTTACTTGGATCTGAAGTTTGGTTCCTCTCGATCTTTCCCGTCTGGAGGCGCGATCGCACCTTCATCTGCTTGCGCCAAGGCACCTTCTTGTTCTCGCCTTGTCGACATGCCCCGCGTAAATGGAGAGGGAGGAACCGCGGAAAGCAAACCGGAAAAGACGAGATCCTCGGGAATAGGAATACGTTTGTGGCGACTATGGTCGCTCGAGACCCCTGCTTGCTTGATTCTCCATCAGGTTCAGTGTGAACCGCCAGACCGGACAGCATATCCAAGATGCAACGGCGATTAACTTGCAACCTTGAGAATGCTTCCACGGAGCACTTCGTTCCATGCTCAGAGTGGCGACGACATGACTTGGGCGACTTACCTTCCCTCGCTTTCGGAGCCTCAATTGTGTTTTTTTTCCCCTCGCGCAAGCCTCTAGAGTGAGTAAGTGGGTAAGCTGTAAGCTTAGGTCCGCTAGAGTGGGAGGTGACTTCGAAGCGCGACTGCGGAATTGCGCTGACACGTGAAAAGGCTCGCGGCGCTGCAGGAGCGGACTTGTCGTTCACTTCCTCCCCGTCTTCTTGCGCTGGAGTCGGAGCCCGACCCCTGTCTTGGCTCCAAATGGCGCCCGCAAACTGGTACTACGACAGCGACTCGGACGACTTTGTCTGCGATGACTGTAACTTCTCGTTCTACCAAAAGAGCCAACATGCGGCACCTCAGCGACGACCATTGGTACTGCAGCTGTGAGTACGAGCACGTAGAGGTGCTTAGTCTGAGAGTCACTGACCAGGGCACTCTGCGCACGAGCAGCCTGCGATCAAACCTTTGGGAGCATGGAAGCCCGTCGCCGACACTGGGCGAACGCGGGCGCGCACAGGGGCCAGTTCTGCACCCTATGCGATTGCCTCATCCCATCCTACGAGGACATGGCGACGCACCAGTCGGAACGCCACTGGCCCTGCCAGGGTTGCAACTTGATCTTTGCGGCGGAGGGAGGGCGTGACCGACATGGGCAGCAAGACCACCCCTGGTGCCACATCCACAGGCGGGCATTTCGTTCGCAAGCCAACTATGAAGCGGTGAGTATAAATGCCGTGTGAGATGAGCAAGGTGGTACATGTGCTGACTCGGAGATTGAAAAATCGTCGCGAATAGCACATGCGCTCTTCTGGGCACGTCGGGCGTCGTCAGCCATGTCCGTTCGGCTGCCGCCACATGTTTGCCGACCGCTCGTCGGTCGCGCAACATCTCGAAGCCGGCACGTGCTCTTCCGGCGTCACCCGCGCGATGGTCGACCAATTCCTCCGCACGCATGACCGCAATCGCTTCATCACGACTGGACCCCCTCGGCAATTGATCGGAGGTCCCGAGCCGGTCACGCGATACATCGCGACCGAAAGGTCGTACAGCCACAGCCGTGGCGCGTACGTGTGCGTTCTGTGCCAGCATGGCTTCACGACCTTGCGCGGCTTGAACGCCCACCTCGCTTCGCCTCGCCACACGTACGCCGGCGCAAACGGCGCGAGCGGCGAGAAGGCGTACAGGTGTCCGAACTCAGCGTGCGGCAAAACGTTTGCGACCCTTAGCGGGGTCGTGCAGCACGCCGAGACGGGGTCGTGCGGCGTTCTGCAAGTGCGCGGCATGACTCGCGCGCTCGACGATGTGCTCGGCGACATGCGTCGTCTCACGCTCTGAGTGAGAAGGTGGTTTAGCGCTTGATTAGTAGACGCCTCCCCGCCCGTATAGCTGGAGATGAATGAGCCTTGAGCGGTGTTGCAAGTCTCTCTATGACGGGACTGCCCCCTCGGACGCAGAGCTGAGCACGCCTTTCCGCGTATCTGACTGAGATCAAAGCGTCCAAGGCAAAGAAAAGCCGTAGACCGGGAGCTGGGAGCACAAGCGTGAAGAGCAAAGTGCGTTCCGAACGAGCAGCAGAGCAACTGAAGCCGGGCCGCCGCAGCGGGCAGGTGCGCCTGGGACGAGGCCAGCATCGCTGATCGAGCATATAGCAGGTCTCGCGTGCCTCTCTGAAGCCGCCATAAGCCGTAGAGAGCGGTGAAGAGTGGAGTGGCTCCGAGCAAGTGACCAATCGGCGCGTCACGCGAGGCGAGCAGGCGTGGGCCGCGACGACCCTTCGCGCACCGTCCGAGCGACTTGCGAGCGGCGCATACGCTCAACAGAACCTTCGATCGCAGCTAGGCGCGTGTCTGGACCCTTCGCGAGGCGAGAGAGGTCGACTAGCCGAGGTGGGCGGTTCGGCGCCATCGAGGTCGCGAGATGAAGGTACGCCGCCACGACGCCCTCTGAGCGCGCAAAGGAGGCTCACACGCGATTCTGCAGTATCTCTTTGCCGCAATCGATGCCAGGCAGGCCCGCTTGAGGAGCCAGAATGGCGCCCACCCCAACGGCAAACCCTCGCGGCGAAAGTTTGACCCGCAGCAGCTCAAACGCCTCGTCGTAGAGGCTTCAGAAGCCGTCGTGAGTGCTAGCGTCTTTCTCGGAGCACAGCAGCGCAAACTGACCGCGCGTTTGGGTTGACGTACCCGCCCTCGCTCGCTCGCTTGCTCTTTCCAGGACGACAAATCGGCCGCGAACGACTTTCAAGAGACGCTCGAGCGCATCGTCAACGAGATCAAGAACACGACAGTGAGTACTTACGCGTGCACGTCGGTCAAGCGGGCGACTGACGCGCCGATCCCTCGCAGGAACACTCCGGACCGTTTCTCCAAAAAGTTCGAAAAGCCGACGTGCCAGACTACTTTGATGGTGAGCTGCACAGCCGTTCCTGCTCCGGCGAGGTGCAGGTTTAACCGTGATACCCGTCGACAGTCATCAAACACCCGATGGACCTGGCGACGCTGCTTAAAAAGGTCAGGCAGCAATCGTACCGGACCAAGAAGGCGTTCGCAGACGATCTCGACCTGATCTGGTCCAATTGTCTGCTCTACAACAGCCATCCCGTGAGTAGACACTGCTCCATCTCAGCGCGCGCGCAAGGGCCACGCTGACGCGCGCTGTGCCTCGTGAATGCAGAGTCACCCCTTGCGCCATTCCGCCGAAGTTCTTCGCGCCAAGTCGAACCAACTCCTCGAGTTCATCACCGACCCGGCTGTCACCCAGCGGACTTTGCTCGTCGCTTCGCTCTCTTCTGCGGCCCTTGATCGGCGACGAGACAGCAGCACGCGGACCGGGACTCCCGACGAAGATGCGGACGGCGAGAGCGACGACGACGTCCGGAGCAAACGCGCGCTGAGCCAGCGCTTGCTGAACCATGTCAACGGGGACGGTGAGCTCAAGGAAAGAAGCGTTGCAAGTTAGTTGGGTCACCCCGCTGACCTCGCGCGTAACCCACAGCAACTCGCGACTCTTCTGCATCTCCCGCGCCCGCGCACCGTGCTTCAGCTGGCGTTGCTCGGAGGCTCAGCCGAAAGGAACACACTGTAAGTTGTTCTTCGTATCTAAAGCTTGTGAACTACCCCAAAGCTCACGGAACGTCGTGACAGCCCCCGCCCGCTTCGCCGTCCCCGGAGCCGACACCGCCTATTCCTTCCGAGCTGCCCTTCGAGGAAACGCCGGCTTTCGTCCGCAGTTCGACCGGAATGCAAGAGTTCTTACTGCTCGAGCAGGAACTGACAAAGCTCGAAGACTCGGGGTTCAACCCGACCAAGGCGTCTTCGATACTTCCCCCTTCCGCTTACGACTCGACGACGAACGGATCGACTGCGAACGGTATCCCGCAGCAGCCTGGCGCCAAAACGCACGAGCGCGTCGCCGAGCTCGTCCGGCACTTGAACCCTCACGTCCTCCCCGAACCAGCCGCGTCGACTTCGATCAGCGCAACCCCTTTCGCCACCGCCGACGCCCCGCCGGAACCTTCCGCCGCGACGTGTCTGCGGCCACGCCGCGACCCGTCCGAACCTCTCGAGGCGCTGTGGTGGGACATTGTCGGACCTTCTCCGTCTTCTTCTCTCCTCTTTGGCGCGCCGGATGCAGTCGTCGCCCACAAAGCGAACGGCACGAACGGGACCCACTTGGACGACTCGCATCTGCCGGAGAAGCATGTCCCGAGGACCGTCCTGCCGCCGCTCGCTCCAGCTCTTGCCGCATCGATGCCTCACGTACCCTGGCTCGGATATAGCGCCACGCCTTACGAGACCTCGGCCGGTCTTGCGCTCCGTTCGCCCCGCAAGGCTCGCAGCAAAGACTCGGCTCTCAACGCGTCGTCGCCGGTGAAGAGCTCAGCGAAGGCACCGCGGCGAACGACCAACAAGCAGGGGAAGGAGAAGAAGAAGAAGACGGTCAAGGTCGAGTCGAACGCCGAATCCAGCATGGCTTCCAGGATGCGGCGCAACTGCGAAACGCTGAGGAACATCCGAAGAGTCGGGGGGATCCTGGCGCGAGAGAGTACCTTGGGCGACCTGGTAAGTGACGGTCAGCCTTTTATCCTCCCACCAGTTGGGCTAAGGAGACTCCCCGTGACTCAGGAATCTCCTCCGCTCTCCGACGATTCGGACGACGACGAGCGGCCTCGGAAGCGACGGCGCGTCTCGAACTCGACTTTCCTGGCTTCGAGCTTGTCGAAACAGTCTTTGCGAGTACCGGCTACCTCTGCGACCGCATCACAAGATGCGATGCGAACGATCGGCAGCGGAATGCTTGCTCACGCAGGCTTTGAAGGTAAGCACTTTCACAGAAAACCCGGAATCTGATGTCGCGCCTGATCCTGACATCGACGACGGCCTCTACAGGTACAAGTCCTGCCGCTCTGGACGTTATCGGTCAGCTCGCCGGCCAGTATATTTCCAACTTTGGTCGAACGCTGCGATTCTATGCGGATCGCTACAGCGGAGCTCTCGACAATTCGGTAGGTCCTTCCGCTTCCTAAGCTTGTTCAGCCAGAGCGCTCATATTTCGCATACTCGGCGCAGCAAATTCTGTGCCGATCACTGTCGGAGAACGGCGTACCGACACCAGATCACCTGCGCGCCTACGTCGCCGACGACGTCGATCGCTACGGCTCGCGGCTGTCTGATCTTCTCGGACGCCTCGAACGGACACGAGCGGACCAGCTCGAAGCCGTCGCCAACATCGACCCCGCCGAACAAGCCCGAGCCGAAGAGTCGCTGTTCGCCAACGACGGCGAGGCGTTCGTGGCTGGCGATTTCGCGGCTCGGATCGGCGAAGATTTCTTCGCATTGGCGGAGCAGGGTCTCGACCAGGAACTCAACGTGTCCACCTTGGTCGTCCCGAAATGGATGCTACGCGGAGACCCGCGTCCGCTGGACAGCGAAGCGACAAGGTGAGTAGGCGCCCTGTTGCTCGCGTCGAACTTGTGCTCGGCAGCTGACAACGACTTTTCTTTTCGCAGCTCGCTCGCGTACTCGCCGCCGCCGTCATTCGTGCCGCTGACGATTGACGGCGTCGCCGACCAAATCGGTCTCCTCCGGCCGTACTGGCTTCTGCGCGCCTCCAAGCCAGAGCTCGGCCTCATGGAGGACCTCGCCATTCAGAACAGCACGAATGCCGGACGATCGAAGACAGCTGTCCGACACAAGGTGCCGCCGAACGGACGCATCCCTTTCAAGGGCAAGAAGCGTCCCGACGACCCCACCATGCCTGCCAGTATCGCGGCGCAATTGGCCGGAGCTTTGGAACCGAAGAAGAAGCGCAGGAAAGCCCTCCTCGAAGAAGTTGTCGTCGCAGAGAGCGGAGCAGAGTGAAATGTGTACAAAAGATCTGCTTCACCGTTTGGATTTCGGAGGGAGAAAGAAATATCCCTGCGGAAAGAGCTACAGGCTCATCCGAAAAGAGAGGAAACATCGCGAACGTCAGACTGCGCCGGCTTCTGATCGCGTTGCCATCCAGCGTTTGCGCGACTGCCGTGAGCAGCTGCCGGCGGGCTTGAGGATCGGTGGCCGAAGATAGAGGCCACATCAGCCTGATTGTGCCCTGCGGAACCACCGAACAAGGAAGCCGTGTCTCCGGCGCCGCCGAAAAGGCTAGCGACGTCCTGGCTTTCCGGCCGCGCCCGGGGAGCCGTTCTCGGTGGAGGTGGTGGTGAAGTTTGACGGGGTTCCGGTTGCGACTGGCGTCCGTCATCGGCCCCGAGTCCCGAGAAAAGAGACGTCGCCGCAGAAGCTGCTCCGCCGAACAGCGATGCCGCACTCCGGAGCGGTGCCGACTCGGCAGGAGCTACGCCAGCCGGATCGGGTGGAGGCGAAGCGAGACTGCGCCTTCCTGCTGAAGACTTGTCATCCGTCGAACCGGCGATGGCCTCGAGCGTGTCCTGCGAAGAACGCCCCGCCCCGAAGAACGTGTTGGCAGTGCGACTTGCGGCCGACACTGCGCCACCAAACAGAGCCGAGACGTCTCTGGAAGGCGCGCTGAACAGCGAGGTGCTCTCGCTGTCGGCATCTGCGAAAGACCCGCCGCCGCCTCCAAAGGCAGCTGCAAGACGGTTGTCGATCGACGTCCGGCGATCCTCCTCTGCCGCTGGCTGGGAGCTCGTTGCAGCACCATCAAAGGTCGGCTCCGCCGGCGGAGGCCCTGCAGGAGTCGTGCTCCTCTCGAATGCTGCCGGCCCCGGTGCAAGTCCACGAAGGTTGCTCGACACAGAGGACGGCTGTTGCGGCGGGGCCGGCGCGGACGGGGTTTCTGGAGCGAGAACGTGCGGGCTCGAACGGTCCTTCTGCTGCTGCAGAATGTCGACGGCGGGCGGAGGTGCTTCATAGCTACGCCTCGTCGACTCTTGTCCCGTTGCGACGCTGGCAACGCTGGACGGCGAGGCTGGCGGAGCGATTTCCTGGGGCGCGACTGCCTGCAGCCCTCCAAAGAACGCTCTTCGAGGTGCATTCTTGCCCGTCGCGCGAGGCGGAGGAGCGACGGACGCTCGCGGCGGGGGCGGTGCAGAGGATCGCGGCGGAGGGGGAACGCCGGTCGGCGTCGCAGATCTCGGCCGGAAGTCTTCTTCGTCGACGACGTGCGGCTCGATCAATTCGCGACCGTCTCTTTCGCGCGGAGGGCGGCGTGGGGTGGCGCGAAGCGAGTTCAGGGCTTTCGGCGGAGGTGGTGCCTGTTGGGGAGTTTGCGGCCGTTCTGATGTTGGCGGAGACGGTGCGGCCGTCTGGTCTTCGACGCTTGGCTGCGTTTGGAACAGATCGGTGGCAGACTTCAGGTCTTGAGAAATCGCCGATTCAATTGGCGCCATGGAGTCTTCTTGTCGGTGAGCTTCCTCTGCGTCTCCGTTTGGCGGTGGGGGTGAAGGGGCCGAGGTGGCCTCGTCGTCGGCCGTTGGCAGCAACTCTTCCGTGAAAGGTGCCTCGGCCTGCGGCTCGTACGCGGACGTCGGAACAAACATGTCCGCAGAAGGTGCAGGGACGGAGGCGATTGTATCAGCCTCGATCGACGATCCGGGCGCAGTAGCTGAAATGGCGAATTCATCGGCAGTCTCGGTGAACAGCGTAGACGAATCGCCGTACAGATTGTCGCGAGTTGGTTCGGGTGCTTCTTCTCCCGGAAGCGGCGGCGTGGTCGAAGGCCGAGGTCGATAAGGGTCGTCGTCCGAATCGTCGACGTCTTGACCAACGTTCTCCACGAAGGAATCCTTTGCGATGACGGTCTCGGGTTCCTCAACTGCTACCGAGGGCATTGGTGCCTCAGGCGCAACGTCTTCGGTCGGTGCCGGCGGTTCGGCTGGATCCTCTGCTGGAAGAGTATCTGCGTGGACCTCCTCCGCCGCAGCGTCGTCCCCGCCGTTGGGCCTGTCTGCGAGTGTCTCTTCCCGCGCATCACTTTCTGCGAGACCACTCGCCCCTTCTTCCTCTTCGTCGGCTCCATCTTCGTCCTCCGAAACCTCAAGAGCCGCCGCTCTCATTCGCCGCTTGTCCTGCTTGCGTTTCTCGTTCAAGTCGTCGAGCAAGACGAGGAGGTCTTCCTGCTCGCGGTCCGCCTCTTCCTTTGCCGTTTGCGCAGCTTCGAGCTGCTGGCGAAGAGAGAGGATGGTGTCGGACATCGATGCGAATTCAGCTTCGACAGCGAGGCGCTGCGATGCGAAGTAGTCTGGTAAGCTTCTTTCTCGCTCCGCGCAAGCAGCAGGATATGTACCTCTTGATCGCGTTCTTGCTGCAGTGAGCGGAGTGCATCGCGCAACTCGTCCAGTTCTCGAGTTTGTGCTGCGAGGGACGCCCTCAAGGCGGCGAGCACTTCTGGAGAAATGCCGCTCATGGATTGCGCTGTAGGGCATGAGGAAGGTCAGGCAAGAGGAGGGGTTGGCAGGTACAGATGTTGCACGCACAGTTCCCGCTCGAGGCGTGAGGATCAATCAGGATGGACCGCTGAACCGAGACTGCAAAAAGAGGGGGTTGACGCGTGAGCGGATTCATCTCGCGCGGTTGGCAAGATCCCGTGCTTACTGTAGTTGGTCTTGAGGAACTCGACAAAGGAAAAATCGAACCACAAGCCGTTCTCCTCGCCGAGATCCTCGGCCAGCGCATCGTCCTCGTCGATGAGTTCGAGCACGTTCGGCCCGACGTTGCGGAAGCGCGGGTCTTCCCGAAGGCGCAGGATCCGCGAGACGAACTGATCCGGGCCGACGCGCGATTGCAGGATCGGGTGCAGAGTCTCGCGCGTGATCGGGCCCGGTTCGCGGTTGTACTCGTAGCAGATGCCGAGGAGGTAGGTGCACAAGCCTTGCACGACCGAGTCGACGCCGGACGATTGGGTGATTGGCTGGATGAGCTGCGGGCGAGACGTGCCAAGGTTGAGCACGCAATGCGCCTGCAAGAGAGTCGAAAAGAAATGAGGCTGCTCACTACCTGCAAGTTGGACCCTTCGCTGAGGAACTCTTTGACGGTGCCGGGACTTTCCCACATCCAGACGCTCAACGCGGTCAGGTAGCCGACCATGATCCGGCTCCACTCGAGTACCCGCTCCGGTCCGAGTCCGGCATTGACGCTCTGGGCTTGCTCGCGCTGCGCCATCATCAAGTTGCCGACGAGGACGCCGACGAGCGTGATCCGGTCGTCCTCGTCGCCCATGCCGCCGGGCGACGTCTCGTCCCCTTGGAAGTAGATCTTGCGCGCGACTTCTTTGCACACTTCCGAGTGCATGATCAAGTGCGAGAAGAGGAGGCAGGCGAAGAAGGGCACGTAGGAATCAAAGACGTCGTTCCGGGACGCGGTCGAAGGGAACGATCTCAGCGCGTGCAAGATGACCGAGCCGGACGACAACGTGTGCTCCGAATCAGGAGGCGGCGCGAGCATGGTCGAGAGGACGCCGAGCTGCGTTTCGGTCGAGCCGGCGACATAGGACGTGAACAAGTTCGCCGCCGCAGCGCGCACTCGAAGTCCTTCACGACCGGGCGTGCCGTCACCGTTCACTGCGAGGTTGGTGACAGCGACCACGGCTGGTACCGATTCTCCGCGTCGCCATTTGGTCGAGGTTGATCGTACGTCGAGCTCGCCGCCGCCGCCGTTCTCCGAGCGAGCAGTATCGACCGAAGAACGCGGCTGACCGTCTCCGGATCCGTCGTCCCCGTCTTGGGTGTATGTTTCGGCAGACGACGGAGCGGCGGGTGGGATGAGAGGCGTGATGATGAGCGACGTCAGCATCGCCTGATTCTCCGGCGAGGAGCGCATGATGTCGGCCAAAGCGTTGAGGGACTGTCAAGACGTCTAGTCAGCACAGGCCACTGAGACTCGAAGGGGTAGTATCGGCACGAACCTGAGCCTTGAGTACCGCAGGAGCATTGCTGGCGAGTGCCATCTCGATCAAACAGCGCGTCAACCCGGTCTTGAGCAATGCCTCCTGGTTCTGACTCCGACCGCTTCCACCGGCGCCTCCGACGAGCATGCGCACGATCGAGATGACGAGTCCGGCGTTGATGACCTTTTGCTCCGACCAGGACTGGAACGCGAAGGTGGCGAGCGATTGCGGCGACATGGCGTTGGGGCGGGGGAAGAGCAGGAGCGGCGCGAGCATCGGGATGCACGTCGTCTCGCGGAAGTAGTTCTGCGGATACGTTGTGCCCGCGTAAAAATCGTCTCTCCGCAGGCGGAGGCTCGGCAGCCTGAGACACGCACCTGATTCGACACGTTCCAGCGCAAGAGACCGGCGACGGCAGCCAAACAGTCTTGCACGACGATCCCGCCTGCGCCGATGCCTCCTTCGGACCGGACGATCCCAAACAGTTTATCGAACGCGCCTTCGAACGCCATAAGTTTCTGGATGTCGGCGTTCTGGGTCGTGAGCGCGATCAAGAGAAGGAGCGATTCTGCGAACGACCGCGGGGCGGGTCGCGACCCCGTCAGCGCCTGGCTTGTCTCTGTCTGCCTGGCACCATGCAAAGACCTTTCTCACCGTTCCGGATGATTTCACGACTGTCATTGAGCGTCTCGACGAGTTTCCCGATCCCTCCGGCGGCCGTGAGGACATACTGCTGGACCTGCTGAGGCCGGTTCGCGAGCAAGATGCCGAGGAGTTGGAGCGTGAAGAAGCGGAGGTAGAAATGCGATGGAGTCAAGAGCGTGAGGAGGGTATGCAACGCTGTCGGAGTCGCGAGGAACACGTCCGAGTTGCGCAGGCCCGAGTCGTCGCGCACTGGCTACTCGCGGAGGGTACAAGTCAGTGGCTGCGTGCGGAGATGGAGAAGGCGCGCAGACACGCACGCGTCCGTCGACTTCTTCGACTTCGCAGAGGAGACTGAGCGTCTCTACGACGGCCTTGGCCATCTCCGTGTCCTCTGCGGCATCGTCTTCGAGAACTCCGAGCAAGATGGGCAGCGCCTGCGATCCGACCTCCTGCAGTTCCGGTCCAGATAGCCCGGGGTCAGCTTGCGACGCTCGACCTGCACGCCCTGTACGCGCTGCGAGCGAGGCTGTCGACGAGGACGCGTCGGGGTCGCCCCACCTCGCACACGTGCGGCCGCGTTCGCAGTCCGACGACGCCAAGAGAGACTCACGCTCTTCCAGTCCCTCGAGAGTCCCTTGAGGGCCAGCAAGGCGGCCCGCCTGTCCTCGCGCTGCTGGCTGTTGAGGAGGCGTTCGCACAGTTTGTCGATCGTCGACGTCGCCGACTGCGGCTGCGTCGACGCCTGCAGCGAGTTGTAGCCCGCCCGGAGCGTAGAGAACATGGCTCTGCGTGCTCTATGTTTCCCTGTCCCTGTCAGAAAGAGCGCTCGAGGCAGGCGAGGTGCAAGTCTGAAACACCACGACCGCTTCTCGACCGCTGGCCGCTCACTCGCTCGAAGCTAGAACAACCCGAGCTCAATGGGGAAAGCGCGGCACGCACCGCAAGCTACTCCTGCTACCACGCAGGCTAGTCCGGCGCCGACCAAGCTGGCGTGGCCGAAACTCGAGCGGCCGTCTCGACCCCACTCGGTCATCGAAGCTGCTCCCGGAATCCTCCTCATAGACGACCTGTTGCCGACCCGAGTCCGCAAAGCCTTCCTCGCCTTCTTGACCGCGCCCAACTCGCCCATCAAGCTGAACCCGCCGACGGCTCCCAAACGCGGCGAGGCAGAACGGACCAACGAGCGTATTTCGCTGACTGACCCGGACTTGGCAGCGCGGTTATGGAACGACACCGGACTGCGAGACGCGTGTCAGACCATTCAAGGTCGCAACGGTCGGAGAGCGGTCGGCCTCAACCCCAACATGCGCATCTATCGCTACCCGACCGGCTCCTTCTTCGGTCGTGAGTCCCTCCCTCCTCCTGCTCGCATCGCTCGGACCAGGCTGACCGATCGTCCCCTACAGCTCACTATGATGACGACAATGTCGTTGAAGGTCTCGGTACGACCGAGTGGACGCTCCTGATTTACCTTACCGGCAAGGAGGACGGCGTGGTCGGTGAGCTCTCTCCTCCTCGCCCGGAACAATGCGCGCCTCGGCTCACACAATTTATTCTCCCTCTTGCTCACACCGTCTAGGAGGAGAGACTGCGTTCTATCCGACGCCGAGCCGCAAGGGGAACGGGCCCGCGATCGTCCCCGAACTGACAGCGGGTCGCGCGCTCCTGCATCGGCACGGCCAGCACTGCGCCCTCCACGAAGGGGTGCGTCTCCTTTCCTCGCTTCGCTTACTCTCAGGTCACCGCAGATTGTCGTCTGACCCGGCGCTCCTCTCCTCTCCTTGCAGCGGACGGTCGAACAGGGCGAGAAATGGGTCCTCCGTTCCGACGTCGTCTTTGCCTGATCACCGGTCCCCGAGTCGTTCCTCGCTCTATCAGACCTGTTGTTTGTCAAATCTTTATGCAATTCGGAATGCTTAGTAATGGTTGCCAAAAAAAGAGCCTCCGGCGACTCTTTCACGCGCGACGCGGAAGGCCGCACACACTGACAAGTTCGACCCGCGGACCGGCTTACTGTACTCGGCCATCTTACTCAAAGCCATCGTTTGATTCGTGCGAGAGGACAACACACCGGTTCAGAATCCTCAGACTCGCCCCGACTGCTCCTTTCGGGAACCCAACCAGCTGGCCCTTCTCCGCTTCAGTCCGATCCCCTCTCCCACGACGAAGGGATGGCCTCGACGACGCACGCACCAACTACGGTCGACGTGACACCGAAAGGTGACCTCGTCCGCCTCGACTCGGTCGACGACGCGCTCGCGGCGTTCAAGCGCGGAGAGTTCCTCGTCGTCGTCGACGACATGGACCGCGAGAACGAAGGCGACTTGATCATCGCAGCCGAGCACGTCACCCAGCAGCAAATGGCCTGGCTCATCCGCCACTCGTCGTGAGTCGGGTTGAATTGTAGGTCCCGCAAGAGAATGAACTCGCTGATATCCCCGAGGGCAGAGGGTACATCTGCATCTGCCTGCCCGCCGAACGACTCGCACAACTCGAGATCCCCATGATGGTCGCACAGAACCAAGATCCCCACCGGACAGCCTACGCCGTCACCTGCGACTACAAGCACGGTAAGCTCCCCTCGCCCGCCCGCGCGCGCTGCGTTTCACTTCTCTCTCTCGAATCACTCGCTGACGAGACGAGAGTGCCCCCCGCCCCGCCAATCCAGGTACGACCACCGGTATCTCTGCACATGACCGAGCATTGACGGCGCGCAAGCTCGCGGACCCGACTACCGTCGCCGACGACTTTACCCGACCGGGCCACCTCGTCCCGTTGCGAGCAGTCGAAGGCGGCACGCTCGTCCGGAGAGGGCACACCGAGGCTTCAGTCGGTGCGTCCAAACCGTTCGCGCACCTGTATCGGAAGTGACGCAGAAGCTGACTTCGGAAACCGCATCGTCGGTCCAGATCTCTGCCGGCTAGCTGGACTTCAACCCGCAGGCGTCATCTGCGAACTGGTCAAGGCCGACGACCCGAACGGCGACATGGCACGGCGGGACGACTGCTTCAAGTTTGCAAAGCAGTGGGGCGTCAAGATGATCTCGATCGAGCAGATTGAGCAGTACCGAAGGGAAAAGGGACTTTAAAATTTGCAGGGCTGTCCTCCATAGAAACTGGTTCGGTCAAAGAATCGTATGCAATCTCGCAACTCGCAACACTTCTTCTCTCGGGGAGTACCTTCGCGTGAGCCGGAGGTGGCGTGAGCCGCCCCTGCAGTCGAGTGCGTATGGACAATCGGATGTTTTGCAAGGATGAACAGGTTCAGCGGTGGGCTATGACGGGGTATCTCATATGCGCAAGTGTGGTAACACAAAAGGGTATCGGGGATAGGCAGCGTACGGCTGCCCGCATTTTCGGAGGGAAAGGAAGGAGCAGGGCACGGGTCGAGCGTGGCAAAAGCAAGATGCCGACCACTTTTGAAGATATATACAGAGACGAGGTCACACAATGCTCAGGTCTTCGGTTTGCGAGTGTGAGAAGCAACGTCTGCCACAGCAGCAGGAGCAGGGCGGGTATAAGCGGCAGCAACCGGTCCGAAACTGGTCGCCGTGCTGCGGTGACGGAGCGCACTCGTCGGCACAGACGTATGGTACTTGTTCGCTCGTTTCGGCATCTCGAACCGCGGCGGCGACCGCGCTCGCATCCGCGACGAGGTGAGATGGTGGATACTCATGCGGTCGGCCGAGGCTGCGAGTGCCGACATCGGACGCGCCGACGACGCCGGCAACGGCGGGCGGAGGAGGAACGGCGGCGGTGGTGTCCCTTCTCCACGCGCTACAGCTCCCGGTGCCGATATCGGTCTCGTCGCCGTCAACCAGGAGCGAGTCGAGCAGCTTGAGGACGGCGCCCGCACTCCGAACCTGAACGCCGGAACCGGACCGACTCCTCCTCCTCCCCCTCCCCCTCCTCCTCCTCCGAGTGGATTCATGTAGCTCGACGAGGGCGGGAATGCATGTACCGTTGCATCACCCACATTGGACTGGTAGCCCGAATGCGCAGATCCGAGCGATCCGGAACGGCGCTGCCTGATCGTAGGAGGGGCACGCATTAATGTGCCACTCACGCCCTGCGGAGCCGGCGCAGACGCATTGCTCGTTGAAGCTGCGGGCTAACCGGTCAGAATATGCACGCGAGCACAACAAAGAATGCTTTGTTTGCTTACCCCGACGCGCAACGCCGCCCACCTCGGAAGCAACTTGCACTTCGGCGCCGCTGCTGCCGCGCTTGATGCTGCTGCGAGGTCGTCTCGCCGTACCGCCGCGCTCCAGCGGAGTGTTGGGAGTTGCTGGGTTCTCTACCATATCGATCACCCTCTGAATGACTCCGGGAGGGAGGTGATAGCGACCTCCTTTCACCTGAATTCAGACAACGACGTAAGCAAGCGTTGCGGAGAATACCCAGCAAAGCAAGCTTAACCCACCTTGAAGCGTTCGCGCCCGATCTGTTCAAGCTCTTCGAGTATAGACTCGACGGAACTGAAGCCGGACGGGCCTGCGGACCACGCGCGCGAGTGTGTTCAGCCTGAAGGCAAAGATCAACCGGAACCTCAAGAAACAGCACGTACCGTATAGAACGCCGCGGTCCCTCTGCCGCTTCGCGGCAAGCAATCCACATCCGTTGCAGAGTGAGCGGATGCCGGCGGGCCCTTTCCTCCACTCCGGAGTCTCAGTCGCTGCGCAAACTGTGCAGAACGTGATCTGCGGCACCGATGTACGGAAGTTTCCTTCTGTAACCGCAATAGGCTGTTCCACACGAGCATCACCAGAAGAGTGGCGCAGGGAGAAGAGGCAAGGCGATAATCAGAGTTCGGCGAAGGGGCAAAGCGGAATGTCAGCTCGTCACGGTCGACTTTGGTGGTATCTGACTCTGGCAAGGTCGACCGCTCAGTGACTCACGCTTGGACGCGGACGCCGCTCTGTCGAGACCGACGACCTTGTTGCTTGACTTTTGACCGCAATAGAAGGTCGAGAGGCGGCCAATTGCCCAGGGACGACCGAGCATGTCGTCAGCGGCTGAGCGGGAGCGGTGGCGGTCGCAGTGCTCGGACCAGCCGATATAAGCCTTCCGCAAGGCGGTGATGGAGGGAATACCGGAAAGGTGGACGGCATGCCTACAGCACCGCGCGGCTGCTTTGTTGGCTGAGCCTGGACCCCATTCGGCATCAACGTGCATGGGTAGCCGCCTGGCGAGCTTCGTTGGAAGAATTGCTCGTTCCGGAGCGCTGCACGAGTTTCGGCTAAACGCAAAATGGGCGAAGCGGGACGGGCAAAGTGCGAGCTGGACGACGACCGCTGACGCCCGAGGAAGGGCGAGTTGGGCGCCGTCGACATGGCCCCGCTACAAGCCTAAGAGGGGCCAGAAGCATTGTTAGCGGGGGCCCTTGTTCATGCTCTTGCATCTTTTCAGACTCCGAGCTGCCGTCCTCGCCAGCTGCCGTCTCCGAGATCCGGCAGCACGACGAAACACTCACCTCGGAGGATCGCACACGCCTGTCGGAAACGTGCAGGATCAGCAGCGAGGAGAAGGGAGAGAAAGAAAGATATGCTTTAGGCTTGCTCCGGTGCGCTCGCACCGCTCGACCGCCCCCGCGCCGCGGCCTTGATCACCAGGAGAGACTCCTATCTCCCCCGCTCGGACGAACGCCGATTCCCAGGCTTGAGTGGGTAGCGCTTCACGCTAAAGGAGCTGATACGTAGAGTCGGTCCTTCTCCTGGGAGCAAGTACCGACGTTATCACCGGTTGCATCCCTTCTGCAGACTTCGTTCGATGCCCACCGCCTTCATGCCTTTAGAGTTTGGCGCTCCCACGGGCTGGGGTAGAAATGAACGAGAGAGGGCTCGAGCGCGTTCGGGGGGAGCCCGCGGACGCGGACGGGAGCTCCGCGGACACGATGTGCGAACGTTTCATCGATTCGCGAACGTTTCAAGGAGCCACGTGGGCCACGGGGGTCCTACAAGAGGTCTTCAGAACGATCTGTGGTAGATTGTGTGAGTCATGTGGCAACCGGCTAGACTCCAAGAAGGGACGAACCTGTGCCAGCCTGCTCGTCTGCTTGGAGCATCGCGTCGACTTGGCCCAACAGACCGTCGTCTCCCTCCGGACCCATGTATTCCTCCCCTTCTCCTTCCGTAGCCGCGTCGTCAGCGAATTGAGGCCTTTGAAGAGCGGCCTGCGCGAGGGCCTGTACGTCGATATCGTGCTGCGGTATCGAAGTGCCGGAGGAGCCTTCTGTTTTCGCAGCGTCCGCCCACGGGTTCTCCGAGGTCGGATAGGCTGGCATGCGCATGGCAGCTGCAGAAAGCGGATTGATGGCATGCTCGGGAACAGGCAGCGGAGGTGGCTGTTTCCGTGCGGTGGACGTGGAGAAAAGGGTATCGCGCGCTTGAGGCTCAATGGCGGCGGCGGCGGCGTCGAGTTTGCCGATGCTTGGTCCTGCAAGGGTAATCGTCAGCTGGCGTGGAGAGAGAGGTAGAGAATTCGGATGGGACGACGAACTTTGCTCGACAGTGTGAATGTCCAAGCGTTTCCCGACCTCGTCGGCAAGCCGGTTGAACCGTTCCTGCGATGCGAGCCTGTGTAAGTGATGCGGTTGAAGTTGAAGTCTGCCTGAGGTGTACCTTGTTCTCGTCGGTCATGACCGCTTCGACCAATCCGCCCCACCAACCACCAGCACGGGTCTGAGGTTTGGGCTTCTCCTCGGGAACGAGCACTTCGAGCCTCCAGCTTTGCGTCAGGTCGGATTCGAAAAACTCTTCGAGTAGTGCATCCGTCAGGATGCACATGCGGAAAGTCGCGAGCGCCAGGAAGGGGCGTTCCGGATCGTCCTCCTTCAGCTTAGAGTTGGCGCGCAGGGCGGGCTTGGTCGTTTCCGCAAACTCGAACAGATTCTGCAGCAGGTTGGAAACACTGCCGAGGTATCGATCACCGGGCTCGTTGCGGAAGATGTACTGGCCAAGGCGAAAGGCTTTAGTATCTCCGATGCGGACGACATGTTGGCTTGCGAGAGCTCAATACTCACCAAGAGAGCTTCGGAGACTTGCAGGATCTCGTCTTTGGTCAAGTAGCCGTCGTGGTCCGAATCGTAGATTCCGAAAAGCCAGGCAACGTTCTGCATGAGGTCGTTGAAGAGCACGTTGTCGAGGCCGTTCACGATGTCCTGGGTGACCCAACGCAGGTAAGCGAGGAGATGTCGCCAAGAGCACAAACAAGGAGACGCGCACCTGCAGCGAGAGCGAACCGGTGCTTGAGGTGTCCCACGCGGCGAAGATGCGGTCGACCATGACGTGGTCTTTTGGATGCCGCTCGATGTGCGAAAGGAGGCCATTCTTGACCATCTTTTCGTCCCGAGCCCATGTCGCCACATCGGCGAGGAAGTTGCCGAATGCTCGACGGCCGAGGCGCTCTTCGGGCTTTGTCTCTTCGCGCATCGGCTTGGAATCGCCCGACTGCGACGACGAACTGCTGAACAAGTCGGGTGATTTCGGCGTCATGCGAGACGCACTCGACGACGCTCGACTTCGTGAGCCGGTGGCCATCGCGGCCATCCGTTCATCCTCCTTCTGCTTGAGTGCCGCGAGCTGGAAGTGGTCGTACGTCAACCCGAGCTGCTCGGCGTTGAGGCGTCCCGTCCGTTTGAGGTTCCGCAGAGCCGTTCGCTTCGCAAAGGTTTCGATGTTGACGAGCACTTCTGCACGGAAGCGCTTGCGCTCGTTGATGATGGTCTCGTCCGTGACGCTCGCGAACTCGCGGAATGCGACGACAACTGCAAACGCGAAACCGCTTCTCAGCTCATCTTAGCACTTTGCGGCTGGCTCGATCCGGTAGGCTTACACAACTCCTGGAACTTGGTCACCTGCCGCTGCCGCGAATCGCGCGAGCTGGGATGCGCCGAGTCGCCGAGAGTAGTGAAATAGTCCTTGAGAACGCTGTGCCGAAGCCAAGGTCAGCGGAGGTAACGAACTGGCATCCAGGGGGACAACTTACTTGATAAAGGCGCCGTCGTCGGTGCACTCGAGGAGTTCGGGACCGTTGAGCTTCAGGATAGCGAGGCTATTGAATCATGGTCAGTATGCGGTCTTGTCCTGATTCCGCCGGCCTTACCAAAAGGTTGACGTACCCGACCTGGAAGAGAACTTTCGGACCCATGAGGAAGAAGCAGTCGATAATCCTGCAATGCAATGCGATTGTCAGTACGTTATACGTGGTCTGGTGGATCGGAAAAGGCGCACCGGAAGGCGAAAATCATCGGCATCGACGAGATGTACAGAGAGAGGAACCAGGGAAGCGAGGCGACGGAGAGTTGGATGTCGGTGCCAACAAAGTGCTCGTGCAGAGTCGGCAGGCAGCGGCTGACGAGGTGCTCGAACACTCGCTGATCGAGAACGGTGCCGTACATTGAAGGGCTGCGTGAAGCTAAGTTCAGTTCTCGACGACTCTTCCAAGTGCTGTCTGGAGGGGCCGCACCTGTAGTAGCCTGGCAGCAGGCGATCACACAGAACCGTGAGGCACCAGAAGCATTGCTCTTCCGACATGTAGACCAGGAAGGACGCGACGATCAGGTTCATCGCCTGGGGGAACGGAGTGATGTGAGCTGAAGGGAGCAATTGCGGAAGACAAAAGGCGTCTTTCCGCACCTGACAGTAGCCCAACGCCGGATTACTCCACGCGTATGCCGTCAGAACACGTCGCATCGTGTCGATGCCTTTTGGCTCTTGGTAAGCCGGGTATTCGGGCAAGCTGGAAAAGGGCAGTTTTAGTGAGCCGCGCTGCATCTGGGTCGGGACTAGAGGGCAGGCAAGAGGCAGCGTACGAGCGATGCAAGTCCTTTTCGATGTCGTCCGTGCTGGCGCTTCGCCGTCCCTTGTTGTCCTCGAGGATCTGGGCGTAGACGCCCGGGTTTTGTAACCGCAAAAACATCGAACCGCACGTGAGCTCCCAAATCTCGCCACGAAGGCGATTCGGAAGGCCGACGAGGACGAGACGAGTGAAGGAAGGGTAGCGAATGAGAGTGAGGTTCCGGCCGTATTGTTCGAGGTAGGCTTTCCACAGCTTCATCTTCGACTTTTCTCGCAGCTTGCGCGGGTCGCCGGGGAACTTGTAAATCATTCCGCTGTGGGGCTCTCAGTCAGCGATCAGACTGGCCTTCCGAGGAGGTGAAAGACTCACAGGCCGGTATGGAAGCCCGCCTGCGTGCCCCATTCCGTCGTCCATGCTTCTTCCGTCTCTTTGCCCTTGCCCTTGTCGTCGAACGATATTAGCTCGCCTACTTTGTCGTCCTCGCCGCCTTTTCCGTTTGTCTCGTCGTCGCGTTCGGTCGAGAGGAAGTACTCGGAGAAGAACGTCGCCGCGAGCGGTTTCAGGGCTTTCATGAGCGGCAACGACGCCTTCAGTCGGACTCGGAGGTTCGCACAGAATTGGTCGTTGGTCGGGCGGAGAGAGTTGAGTTGTACGATCTGCACTCGTACGAGTCAGCTTGCAGACTTTGTCGTTGTTCCAGAGGGAGTACTTACGATGCGCAGCCCGTGAAACAGCGTGAGCGCCAAAGCAAACGCGCCGACAGCCGTGCCTTCCTGGCCCGGTCCCAGCTTCTCGACTCGTCGCACGGTCGCCAATGGCAAGGTGAGCCGGCAAGACCGTCGATCGAGAGAGCTGAAGGTCAAGTAGGACGTCGAGAGGTAGAGTTTCCCGAGCTATCGAGCGGGCGCCTTGTCGGTCAGCATTTCGGGCAGCAGTAAGGATGAAGTCGCGCCTGCACGTACATGTGCCTCATCCTGACCGCTCATCAGCAGCATCGCATGCACCTCACCGAGCGGTTCCTCCTCATCTGGAAGGCCGAACGCCTGCCGAAAGAGGTCCTGGAGGCAGCTTCCCGCGGTCAGCAGCCTTGCGCGCCCATCTTTGTGGTGAATCTTGAGCGTACCTCCTTGGTGGCATCTCGCCAATACGCCTTTGTCTGGTGTTTGCGAAGGGACATATCCCGACACGACCGAAGCGATGAAAGCAAGCAAGTGGGGAGGAGAACTCGCTATACGCCCCGCTGGAGGCGCTGCAGGACAGCCGTCCGATATGCGTCAGCAGGTCTCTGCCCTTGCTGATTCACGAGAGCACCTGCAAAGCTAGAGATAATCGGCAGAATTTCAACAAAGCGAAGTCGACGCTTGAGAGGCGGTGCATCCTTCACCCTATCCAGATGATGCAGATCTGCGCATCCGATCTTATAGGAAGCACGAGAGCTTCCGAAGGTGGACGATCCGCAAGGAGGAACTCCCACGCAAGGACGAGGCGCCGCCAAAGAGGTTTTTTCTCTCTTTCCCGCATCCAATGAGCAAGCTGCAGAAGCCGGAATGATGTGTTGGAAGATCTCTGTCGACTATACTTGTACACTACCCTACGAACAGAGCTACAGCTCCGCTAGGCGTCGAGTTCCGATTCGAGCTCTTCGTGAGAGACATACTCCTGCTGCGGGCGAAGTCGTGGCTTGGGAACGGCGTTGCCATCGTCGGCGCCGCGTTCCGCACGGTCCTGATCATTCACCGCCTGCTTCCGCTCTGCCGCTACCTCGGCCGCGAATTCGGCGAGACTCCCCGACGGTTTGCGCAACCGGCGTTGCTTTCCCGCACCTCCCTCGGTGATTACGCGATCTTGTTCGCTCCTTGCAGCAGCTTCCCGTGCCGCCGCATCCGCGGGCGCCGTGTCGCCGACTCGGGCGTTCTGAGCTTTCGCGGCGGCCATCTTTTTCAAGCGCTGGAACTGCTTGTCCCGAGGTTTCGACGCGTGCGGGTCTCGACGGGTTTCTGGCTCTTCTTGACGAGCTGCCGGACGACGGTGCTCGACTGCGTTCGATAACTCGTCCATATCCTCTGGACGCATCCGAGCTGGACCTTGCCGACGCTTCGGTCTGAACCCTCCAGCTTCTGCCGCAGCCCTGCGCCAGCCCGGCTCGAGATGCACATCTTGCCCCGAGTCCGCTCGCCCCTTCGTCGAGTACTGTCGTTCGGCGGCTTCTTCGTGCATGTTATGGAGCGATGCGTGAACGTCGCTTGTCGGGCGCATGGTCGGGGATGAAGATGGGGAGTCGGCGTAGATCGATGGGAGGAAAGAACTGATGTAACCGGCGAGGAAGATGAGGACGACCAGCCCGGCAAGTCGACCGGGTGTCATCACCACGACGCCGCGGGGATCCAGCGCGGCTTGTAACCGCGCGATGGCGGACGGTCGCCGTGCATGACCCTTCGAGGCCGTCCACCGAAGTCCCGCCGGCGTAGGCAACGAAGCTGGCGGCGCCTCGCTCTTCCGTCCGCGGTTCGAAGCAAACTGGGTCCCGAGTCGGGGCGTCGCGGCGGAAGCTTGCAGGGCATACGAGTCATCGTCGCGGCCGCCATACTTGCCGACTTTCGGAGAGGAGGGAGTGAAGGCGCTGCCCCGCCGAGCCGGCGATGCCGAAGACAGGAAGGGCGAAGCTGGCACATTCGAGTACGATCCGTTCTGCTCGAGACTAGGATGAGTAACCGCTTGCGCAACGCAGATAGGATCTCATGGCAAACTTACGTAGCTAGTCATCACGGGGTAGCTGGTCGTCTCAAGATGGCGTGACGCTGGCGGATGCGAACGATTTGAAACTAATGAAGCAGGGTGAAGCAAGAAAGTCCGCCTATGCAAGAGCCCGCAGAACGTAGAGTGCGGGACAAGTGAGCTGAAGTGATGAGAAGCTGCCGATGCGATTCTCGTCGAGCTCTTCCTCGGACGTGCAGCGACGAAGGGTCTCTACCCCCACAAGCGGAGACCGAAGGCGTCAAGCCCACAGGCAGAGAGAGAGAAGGTGTATAGCACATGGAGCACTCGCAAGAGGTCTCGGCCGAGATGGCGGGCAGCTTTTCTTGTCCGCTTCAGGAAGGCGCCCCCGACCGGACGTCCGCGGGATGCCTAGTCAGCTCAGTAAGCAAGAGCGCCGGATGTAGCCCCCCTTATGCTCTTCTTCTTTGATATCTCTGTCTGCTTGCGCCCGCCTTCGTCCGGAGCTGGGTCGACAGCGGTTTCTAGACTTGCTGTGTGGCGTCGGCTGCCAGCCAGAAGTGGGGCGAGCGACGTGACTGTCGGTCCGGAGCGCGTCGGACCTGGCTGTAATCGAAGGACTACCTTCAAAAAGCGAAATTATTCTGCCTGGACGTCCGGGCGTCCTGTCTAGATTATGCAGGCGGCGCGACAAGCGAGTGGAACCGCAAAGATAGCCTTCTCAAGATGGGAGGGAGCAGTCATTCGGAGAAGCAGGGAGCAACAAGAGCCTTCAATAGCGAGTCTACAAGGTGATGTTTACAGATTGGACCGGGGAGGATGACTCCTTACGTCTGGGTCAGAGACGGAACCCAGCTGTTCTTGTCGCAGCGTGCCAAAGCTCGCTCTTCTTTTCGCCGGCTGTAGTTGCGCGCTGCACGGGTACAGCTCCACCGCACCTGTTCTGCGATTCGTAATGCCATCTTTGAATGCCAAAGGAAATACCTAGCCCATCGTCGTACGAAGACTGGATGTTCGCCGGCCTTTGTCCAGCGAGAAAAAATGACGCGCAGCTTCCTTAAGGTCGTACGCGACGGCACGGGCACGCGGCCCATCCATCGTCGTTTAGCCCGCTTGTTGCGACGTAGTGTTCCAGCGCGCCGCAAGATAGAGTAGTCACGTCTAATAAGATCCGTCACGAGTGAAAGTGGCAATACGAGAGAAAGCGTGCTCGGGGCAATCTCCTGCATCGCTCCGGAGGCCGATTTGAGTGCTTCCTACTTCTGCGGGCTCCCTGCGTTCTCGTGACCAGCTGCAGAAGGGCCTCTGTGCGAGAAGAAGAGTACGCGCGGGCTTCGAGCGAATTCGAGAACGCGTCGACGCGTCAACGCGCGCTCCCCTTCCTCGCGCGCGCAGGGACCTCTTGCGGGTCTGTGCGGCTGAGAAGGTCCTTGTTCTCTGGTGGTCGTTGTTTTTGTGGGCTACCTAGGTACCCACGGACCTCTGCTGGAGCACAAAGAGAGGCAGAAGGGCCGGAAACGCGACCGCGAACTTGACGCGAACCGCCGGACGTTGAGTGATTCATTTGCGCGCGCGTGTGCTTTCTCTTCGCCCTTCTCTCGGTCAAAGTATCGCTTCGTTCCCCTCACAAATTCTCGTCCTTGCGCCCATTCGACGCTTCGACCGGCGCAGCTCTTCCATTCCGACCCGGCCAAGTCCGCCATCGCTCCCCTTTGCTCGCCCCTCCATCCTCAGCGAAACGCGATGCACTTCTCACGCGACGCGACTGCGAGCACAACCGCATCCAGCAGCGCCAACGGAGCGCCGCCTGCGAGGCCATCGCGACCAGGTCGTGGTGCGAGGAAACCGTTCGACATGGCAGAGCTCGCTGCGGCTGCACTCGCTCGTCCGCGGGCGCTCGAGCCGTGGGCCGAACGCGACGACCTCGCCGAATGCCCTCCTTCGCCTTCTTCTTCGGGCTCAGACTCGCCGTACCCCTCATTGCCGACGTCGCCATGGAGCGACGCGACTTCGTGCGCCATGACGCCGTCCTCCTCGGCCGGCTCGTTCTGCCTGCCCCCGCCGCTCGCACCTCCTCCTCTGGCCGCTGCCGCGCCGAGGAGCCGCATCGCGCCCTCGACTTCTTGTCCGGTGATCCCCGCCGAGTTGCCACCTCCTCCCCGGGGACGAGAACCCACCCTGCCTCGCGCGGTTTCGACCTCCGCCCTGCCGCCGTCTGCCCTTCCACCCGCTCCGCCCGCCGATCCTTGGCAAGGAGCCGACTTCTCTCTCAAGCTCTTGTTCACCCCGAGCGCGACTGGTGGACCGCGAACATCGCCTAACGGAGACGAGTCACTCGAAAGTACTCTCCCTCCGGCATTCTTCCCCTCGCAGCGGATCTCGTTCTCGCCGAGGTTGCGCATCGCGTCCGCCGCCGGTCTTCCCTTCTCTTCACTCGGCGGGATGCACCTCGGCGTGACCGGCATGTGCGAGCTCCTCGACGACCAAGGCGCGGTGCGATCCCAGCGCATGATTGCCGACTTTTGCATCGACTTGACCAGCGGTTTGCGAGTGTGGAAACGCGATGCCGAAGCCGCAGCGAGACATGCTCGGTCTGCCTCTGCGGACGGCGACGTGCAGCTGCCACCTGGCACATACGTCTTGCCGCTCAGCATGAAGGTGCCCAACTCGGATCGCCTGTGAGAGAACTTGTTCACCCGGTTCCGTTAAAGAGACGCAGCACACTAACCCTTAGCTCTTTCAGGCCGCCGTCGTACGAATGCGCCCACTTTCGTATCACCTACACTATGTCGATCGCGCTCTTCTCGGCTGCAACCAACTCGAATGGAACGCCGCGACGACTCAAGGTCTTCTCGGTCCCCTTCCACGTTCTTCCGTCGACTCTTCCTGTGCCGGCGCCCGAGCTGCCAACCCTCACACACGACCACAAGAAGGGCGTCTTCGAGTCGCTCATGCGGTCGCTTTCCTTCTCTTCGCCGAGATTGAACGAGACCGGCTTCCACACGGTCATTCCCTCCCTGCCGACCTCGCACTACTCGCCCGGCGCGTCGGCCTCGGTTCCCGTCTCGCTCCGGATCGTCGACCGACCTCTGGAGCCGACGGATCTGTATGTCCGCCTCGCGATCGTCCGCAAGGTGTATGTCCGGCAATCGGGCCGCGTCTCGCTCGAGCGCGCGATCGAGGAACGCTGGGGCCTCGAGGAGGGCGTCCCCGTCTCGACGCTCGGCTACCCCGAGGAGATGCTCGTCGAACCGTGGTGCGTCGAGGAAGAAGAGATCGTCTCCCGGTGGGGTTGGATCCCGTACTCGGCGCGGCCTGGCGCCAACCCGGAAGAGGAGAACAAGATCCAACTCGACAACATCATGCTGCCGCTGTGCGGGCCCGACGGCCGCGGCTGGACCCACGGCTATTCTTCTTCGCTCGACCTCGAACCGAGCGCGATCCCGACGACCACGCACGGCGATTGCAGCTGGTTCTCGCCCGCGTTCCGGACTCGTGCGCCCGTCGCAAGCGAGTACGGCCAGCACTTCCACGTCTCGTCGCGGTTCTACCTCTCGGTCGAGATCGGCTTTGCTCCGCCCACTCTCGGCGAGACGCTCGCGCACCTGCGGGGTCAAACTCCGGATCTCGCCGTCCCTCGCCCGTTCGAGTTCACTGCGCCTTCGAGCCCGACCACGAGCGTCTACTCTGGCCTCTCGACCTCGAACCCTTTCTTCGTTCCTTCCTCGCGGGACACACCCCTGCAGGCCGCCACTCCAGCCAGTCCGCTCGCCTTCCCGGGCAAGTTGCGCGAGCTCTTGATCCCGATCACGATCGGATCCGTCGCCGAACCGGGACTCGCGTGCCTCGGCGGTGCCGCCACCTCGAGCGCCGAGAGCGAGGCGCGCCGCCGAGACCGGGAAGCCCGGGAGGAACGCGGCGAGGACGCACGCGCCGTTCACGGCGAGGGCGAGGAAGGCGCTTGGCTCTGCGCGCCGCCTGATTACGCCGAAGCGCTCGAATCGGCACCCGCCTACGTTTGAGCGGCGCAGCTCTCTCCCATTCGCTTTCTATTCTCTCACCTCTTTCTTCGCATTTCACACCATCACATTCGTCCGGTACTATGTTCATCCCGCCAATTCCTTCTTGTTCCCTCTGACTCCGTGCTGCGCACCATGTTCATACCAAATTTCTTCTCTTCGTTGATCTCTTGTACCCTGAGCCTTGAGACGGATAGTCTCGACCCACACAGTCAATGTAGCAGCAGTTAGCGCTGGCGCTTTGAAGTGCATCATCTCGCATTTTGCCACGATCTTGCTCTCCCGTGTCGCGAGTCGAGCGTCGAATAGAATAGAGAGTTTGCAGAGAGTATACGACACAACACATCACGGAACATAGTCATGGGAAGAAGATCGGGGCGGAAAATCGCAGAGACAGGACTTCGCAACTCCGCCAGTTTGGGTGGTGGCTCACTTGGCGCCCCATTTGGCCGCGCGGTCCTTGGCGATGGCCCACATGTCACCGAGCCCGCGCGCGAGTTCGTCCCGCCAGGGCTTGGAGCCGGCCGGCGCGATGCGGAGCTTCTCGCGGAGGGAGGAGAGGCGCGGTTCGGCGAAGGACTGCGAGGGAGGCGGCAGCGAGAGTCCCAGCAAGGACTATCGAGCCGGGAATACGTGTGGGTGGAAATTAGACGAAAGGAAATGATCGTGGGCAGAAAGAGAGTGGAGAGTCAGTCATTTGCAGGGGGCCAGAAACAAAGGTCCTCGAGAGCGGCCGGCTGAGCGGAGTTTGGCTGTAGATTGGACACGAACCTCGAGTTCAGGCACGATCTCTGCGCGGGACCGGCCGTTGACGAACGTGATGTACCGCAATCCTGGGAAGGCGTCTTCGTAGAGCGAATTGAGGACCTGTGCGTGCGGATGGCCGTACAACCCGAGAAGAGTGAGTTCTTCTGGCGCGGGCAACGCCATGACACAGACTCGAGGTCAATTGGCCCTGGCACGCACCTGTAGCCGCTTGAGGACCTGGGCGGGAGTGGCCTGCTGACCCTGCTGCGGGGCTTGTTCGCCGGCGCTGGCCTGACTCAGACCTTTGGTCTCTCCGATCCGCGGATGCGCGGCGAGGAACGCGGCCTGGTCTTCGACGTCCCAGCTGTCGACCGTCTGCTTGGCGAGGTCGATCAACTCTGCGTACGATTTCGGGCGGTTCGAGGCCGGGAGGGCTGCGATGCGGGCATGGAGTTGGGGAGCGAGGAGGGTCGAGAGCTGCTGCGACGGTTCGAGGAGCTGTTCGAGGACGGGCCTGTACGACGCCGGACTCGGTGCGTGTACGAGAAGGTCGATACGGGGAGGAGGGAGCGTGTCCATGATAGATGGCGAGATTGATCTCAGCGAGGAAGGCTCGGAGGAGTGGCGGACGCGACGGAGTCGGAATTGATAAACTATCGGCGTCTATTCGGGGTATCGCACGAGCAGCAGAGCGAGTGTGGCGAGACAACGGTGTGCTGCGTGATCGAATCGCTTCTCGGCCGCGTCCTCCGCCGAAGCGATTTTGCCGGTGCTTCCGCGTGAGAGTCTGGAAGCCGTTTGCCCGGGCTTAGCGTCCTCGCACAGACTTGCTTCTACTCCACGTGTACATATACTGCACCCTTGTACATATCGCCTTGGGCCGCCATCTGCCACATCTGCAAGGGCCGACCCGCTCCGACGTGCACGGTTTTGACCACCCACCGGACCGTCCTCCACGCTCCGTCATCGCAAACATGTCTGCCCAGCCCGCCCTGATCATCTGCATGGGCACTTCTGGATGCGGGTGAGATCGTCTTTCCTGCGCCGCCCAAGTCCGGGCCTCTTCCGTCCGAGCCAGCCCGACTTCCCGGCGCCTCCGAGCTTGTGTTACCGCCTCGCAAACCTCGCGGTGGCCTCGCGTCTGTCTTAGCTGACTACTTTCTGTGCTGCACAGGAAGTCTACAGTCGGATTGGCGCTAGCAAAGGCGCTCGGAGTTCCTTTCATCGACGGCGACGACTTGCATCCGGCAGACAATGTTGCGAAAATGTCGGCAGGGCACCCCCTCACAGACGAGGTAAGGCGCAGACAAGTCGAAGCGACTGACGCATCCACAGCTGACCCTCGATTGTCACGAGACCCTCGCAGGACCGCATTCCTTGGCTGCACAGGGTGCGGGAGACGGCCGTCCTCTTGACCTCCCCTGCCGGACTCGCCGCAGTGGATCATCCCGCCGTACCCGAAACCGTCGACGAAGCGCAAGACCGCGCAGTCGAGCACGAGCTGCACGCCGCCTTGCAGCGCATCAACCCTGAATCGCTCGCGGCCCGGTTGGAACTGCGCAGCGGCGAAAAGGGCCAGAAACGGCAGCGGGAGGCGGTCGTCGTCGCGTGTTCGGCGTTGACGGTGCAGTACCGGAACTTGCTGCGCGGAGAGGAGGCGAGGTTCCAGTTGCCGGACGGGCGAGAAATCGTCACCGAGAAGAAGCTCGAGCCGCACATCGAGACTTTCTTCGTCTATTGTGAGTGACTCTTAAGCCCTCCAATCAGCTTGTTTGTGATTGGCTTCCTTGCGAGCGATATTGCGTGGCTGATGCGTAGGTTTCGTCCTTCTCTCACAGTGCAAGGCTCTCGCGCCCTGCTCCTGAACCGAATGCAGCACCGCGCCGGCCACTTTATGAAGGCGAGCATGCTCGACTCGCAACTCTCGACGCTGCAAGAGCCGCACGAGACGGACGAAGTCAACGTCTCGGTGGTCAAGCTCGGCAGCGGTCCGGACGAAGCGACGGAACGAGGCAAGGAGGCGGTCATCCAGGAAGCGGTCGAAAAGATCAGCCGCAAGGTCGGACCGTGACGTCGGCGGCGCGAGTCTCCCTAGATATCCGACTATGAAGTATTGCATATAGAGTCGTCAGTAGACTAAACCTGGAGGATGCGCGGTCACGCAACAAAAAGTTTTTCCTCGTCTCGCGGCGCGTCGCGACTCGCTTCCCTGGAAAAGTTGACGCAACCTCTGCACTCGCAGGTTGTGACTTGAAGGGAGCATGGACGGAGAACCAGCCACGAAGAAGCGCCGCACGACGCCCGAAGTCTCGCAGGGCGAACCGGCGACTCTGGCAGGCGAACCGACCGCCGACGCTCTCATCGGCGCTGGCAACAACGAGTCGGCCTCCGCTGCTGCTTTCGCGAATGCCGAAGGAGGCGAGACCCGAGCGACCGTCAACGGCGATGCAAACAACAGTACGCTGCAGACCCCGCTCGACGCCGTGCCCGACGAGGAGCACGCCGCGCCGCCTTCTTCCGCTGCCGGCGCGCACGCGAAGCCGCTCTCGGCGCTGTTCAAGGCCAAGACGCCGAGTCCGAAGAAGAAACGCACCGCCGCGAAGCCGCTCACGAGGGTCGGCAGCAACTTGAACAACGGCGACGACAACAAGGAGAACTTTACTGAACTCCTCGCCAGGTTGAACCAAGACAGTGCGTAGCGCCGCCAAGTGTTTCTCCAGCGGTCGTGTCGACGCTCTACGCGGCTCTTTGCTGATACGCTTTCGACTCCATCCAGATGCGGCTGAAGAACAAGAGAAGTGGGCGCGACCTGCTGCGCCGAAACTCGATCCGCTGCGTGACGGACTCGGTGTGCTCCCCAAGTCCCTGATGACCCGCCTCGGTTGGCCTCTGACTGACTCAACCGTGTAACTATCGTAGTCTTCCAGCAGATCGACATCGAGGAGCACACGGTCGGTGGAGGCGCACCGACGATTCGGGCATTCGGAGTCACGCAGGTTCGTGCTACGAAACCGCTTGCTGCTCAGACCGGCTCAAGGCGGAAGCTGTGTCGAACCAAGCTGACCACACGTCGTACGTTGTCACGAGCAGAAGGGCAACTCGGTCCTTCTTCACGTCAAGGGCTTCTTGCCGTATCTCTGGGTTGCCGCGCCTCGCGGCTTTACCAACAGCGATTGCCTCCCGCTCATGGAGCATCTCAACGTCAGTCCTTGTCTCTCTGCAGCGTTACGCTCCTGCAACCGCTCACCCTCGGAAGCGCCCGTGTAGACCGCCCATTTCAACGGAATGCGACCCGTCGCCGCCGTCTCGCTCGCCAACAAGCGTTCCCTGTGGGGGTACAAGGGAGACTCGGTCTCGCCGTTCATCAAGATCACCGTCGTCGACACGAAGCAGTACCCGAAAGTCCGAAACGCCTTCGAGCGAGGCGAAGTTCAGTTCAAGGACTTCTTTGACGGGAGCTCGCTCCTGACGTTCGAGAGCAACATCGCCTACACGCTGCGCTTCATGATCGATCACCACGTGCGTCTGAAGTGCTTTTGCGGTCGATCGCGAGCTCACCTAGTGACAAACGGCGCGGGTCCTCGCTTCAGATACTCGGCATGAACTGGCTCGAACTGAAACCCGGTCGGTGGGAAATGACCAAGAACAAGGTGTCGAACTGCCAATACGAGATCGACTGCCAGTGAGTTCCATCTTTATCAGCGACACGCTCGTCCCGGCAGAGCAAGGACTGACCCGAATGTCCGGACGGCAGACACGACGACCTGATCTCGCACCCGGCGGAAGGTGACTGGTCCGGAATCGCTCCGCTTCGGATCCTTTCGTTCGATATCGAGTGCGCTGGTCGCAAAGGTATCTTCCCCGAACCGGAGATCGATCCTGTGATCCAGATCGCCAACATGGTCACGCGACAAGGTGAGTGCCCGTTTCGAGCCCTTCCGGGGTCGTAGCGAAGGCATGACCTGAGGGGCTGACCTCGTTGGCTCTGCCCGTCACCACCGACAGGCGACAGCAAGCCGTTCATCCGCAACATCTTTACGCTCAACACGTGCGCTCATATTGTCGGGTCTCAGGTGCTCGAGTTCACCCGCGAGCAAGAACTGCTCTCGAAATGGCGCGCATTCGTCGAAGAAGTCGACCCGGACGTCATCATCGGCTACAACACGAGTCAATTCGATATCCCGTACCTGATGGATCGCGCCAAGGCGTTGAAGGTTACCGACTTTCCGTTCTTCAGTCGACTGAAAGGTGCGTGCCGAGAGCTTGGTCTACTTCCTTCTCCGCACCCGTTACCGAAGTTGACGACCTTGAACGCGTGCAGGATCCAAGACCGAGGTGAAGGAGACCCACTTTTCTTCGAAGGCGTACGGCACTCGCGACTCGAAGGAGACGGTCATGGACGGACGGCTGCAGCTCGACATTCTGCAAGTCATGCAGCGTGACTACAAGCTGCGATCCTACACGCTCAATTCAGTTTGCGCGCACTTCCTCGGTGAGTCTCTGGTTTGGCAAGGGGACTGGACCGCTTGCAAGATATTGACTGCTTTTGAGCCACTCCACAGGCGAGCAAAAGGAAGACGTGCACCATTCGGTCATTACCGATCTCCAGAACGGTAACGCAGAGTCGCGGCGTCGTCTGGCCGTGTACTGCCTCAAGGTGCGTCGCAGTCTAGAGAGCGCTTGCTGCTGATTCGCTCCGCTTGACTGACATAAGCGCAATTTGGCAGGACGCATACCTTCCGCAGCGACTGATGGACAAGCTCATGTGCTTCATCAACTACACGGAGATGGCTCGTGTTACGGGGATCCCGTTCAACTACCTCCTCTCGCGAGGTCAACAGATCAAGGTCATCTCGCAACTGTACCGACAAGCGCTCAAGACGGGCTACCTCGTGCCGGCGCTGAAGCAGGAGGGCTCCGACGAGCAGTACGAGGGCGCGACCGTCCTCGAGCCCGAACAGGGTTACTACGACGTGCCGATCGCGACGCTCGATTTCGCGAGTCTGTACCCTTCGATCATGCAGGCTCACAACCTCTGCTACACGACTCTGCTCGACGCGCGGATCGCTCAAATGCTCGGAATGCGTGAGGGTGAGGATTACGAGAAGACGCCCAATGGAGGTGAGTTACCGCGTCGAGACCAGGGCCGCAGGAATGAGGGATTGACCGCTTGACTGGTGCTTTTGACCGGCAGACTTCTTCGTCAAGGAGCACAAGCGCAAAGGCCTCTTGCCGACGATTCTCGAGGACCTCCTATCGGCTCGTAAGCGGGCGCGGGCCGAGCTCAAGCAGGAGAAGGACTCGTTCAAGCGTGCCGTCCTGGACGGTCGACAACTCGCTCTGAAGGTGTGTCCGAAGCGGAGGCGTAAGTTTCGACGAGCGAGCACTGACTGGCGGTTTCGCCGCAGGTCTCGGCAAACTCGGTCTACGGCTTCACCGGCGCAACGATCGGCAAGCTCCCGTGTCTGCCCATCTCGATGTCTGTCACGTCGTACGGTCGACAGATGATTGACGAGACGAAGAAGGTGCGTTAGCCGGCTTGCAACCGCCACAGGGACTGCCGGATCTGTATGAACGTCGAAACTGACCGGATTTGCGGGCTATAGGAGGTCGAAGCTCGATACAACACCGCCAACGGCTACGACTATGACGCGCGGGTCATCTACGGCGACACTGATTCCGTCATGGTCCGCTTCGGTTGCCCAGATCTCGAAACTGCCATGGCTCTCGGTGAGTCTTGACCGTGTAAGAGAGGTTGTCTTGGATAACCCGCTGACCACAGATCTGTATAAAAAGGCGCGGATGCGGCTCAATACGTCACGTCCAAGTTCATCAAGCCGATCAAGCTCGAGTTCGAGAAGGTTTACTTCCCGTACCTCCTCATCAGCAAGAAGCGATACGCTGGACTGTACTGGACCAAGCCGGAGAAGTACGACAAGATGGACACGAAGGGTATCGAGGTACGTCTTGTCTTTAGCCGTCGATTCGTCGGTAGCCTTCAGTCTTCTCACCGGTCCGTTTGATGGCAGACCGTTCGACGAGACAACTGCCGGCTCGTCGTGACCGTGATCGACACTTGCTTGCGCAAGATGCTCATCGAGCGCGATGTCAAGGGCGCCGAAGATTACGCGAAGCAGGTCATCTCGGACCTCTTGCAGAACAAGGTCGACCTGTCGCAACTCGTCATCACGAAAGCCCTGGCCAAAGCCGACTACGCCGCGAAGCAGGCGCACGTCGAGCTTGCCGAGCGGATGAAGAAGCGCGACGCCGGGTCTGCACCAGCTATGGGCGACCGTGTCGCTTGTGAGTCTTGCGCCTGCACCCTCTGCTGATCGCGCCTTGCCGCCACAAATCCGTAAGCTGACTTGGACTCCAACCGCCAGACGTCATCATCAAGGGAACGAAAGATGCTCGCGCGTACGAAAAGTCCGAAGATCCGCTCTACGTTCTCGAGAACAACATCCCGATCGACACCAAGTACTACCTTGAGAATCAGCTCTCCAAGCCGCTAATGCGTATCTTCGAGCCAATCATGGGTGAACGCGCCAGCTCGCTCCGTATGTCGTTTCAGATCGGCGAACCTCCCCCCTGCAAGCGAGATGCTGACGTGGACCGGGAACCCTTCACAGTCGCCGGAGATCACACGCGGACAGTCACTATCATCGCGCCGACGAGCGGTGGTCTCATGAGCTTCGCCGTCAAGCGCGTGACGTGCCTGGGTTGCAAGACTCCCCTCAAGCCGAATGCTTTGAGTGAGCTCCGCGCTCCCGCCAGACAACAACCGTCCGCGTAGCAGCTCACCGTTCCTCCGACATTAACAGATCAAGCAGTCTGCAACAACTGTCGACCAAAGACGGCCGAACTCCACGCTCGGCAGGTCGCGCTCACCTCCCAAGCCGAGACTGCCTTTGCCCGTTTGTGGACGCAGTGCCAGCGTTGCCAGGGTTCTCTGCATCAGGTGAGCTAGGGACGACAACGGGAACCGCTTGGCGCTTGCTATCGAGACTGACTACGTTTGCCCCCCGCACAGGATGTCCTCTGCACGTCGAAGGATTGCCCGATCTTCTATATGCGCAAGAAGGCGCAGAAGGAAGCTGTCGACTCGGTCGCCACTCTTCAGCGCTGTGAGTTGGCGATGAGCATCTCCTCGGTCCCGCGAGGGTACAGAGCTGACCGCATCACTCTGTGCAGTTGACGGCGAATGGTGATCCGCAGCTTCCTCGACTTGGCGCTTCCTCTGGTCTTTTCGGCTTTTGTTTCGGGGTTTTACTGCTTGTCTGTCTGTACTCGCTGTTGTAGCTTTTACCATCACTGCACATCCTGCGCATACTGTTCTGGGTGGTGTCCGCGGCGAGAGAGCTTAGTTGCAGGTGAAAAAAGGTCTAGTCGCGCTCTTCGTTTCTCGGGTCCGCGACCACGTCGTATTTCCAGCCAGGTTCGCGCTCCCACGGCCAGGTAGTATCACTCTCACCTGGCCAAACCAGCTCGACCTCGCGGAACACCTCGACGCGCTTGCCCTCGACGAACCCGAGCTTGCGGAAGAGGCCGAGGCTCTTTTCGTTGTCGAAGCCGATCCGAGCAAAGAACGACCTCGGCGATATACTCAATTCGGCAGCGGCGTAAGAGAGAAACACTTGTAGCGTGTGCGTCGCGAGTCCGGAGCGTGCAGGGAAGGAGGGAGTAGGAGGGAACATGATCTCCATCTCTGCTCGAGGCGGACGGGGCGTTCTCGTAGTCGAGTCCGCCGCTTCTGGTCGGCGGGTTCCGTCATCTTCTGAATCTGTCTCTGGGTCTGCTTCGTGCAGGAAGAGATTGACGTCGCCTAGCATGGTCGACGCGTCGTTGTGTGCGTCGAGAAAAGCTTTCGGGTCGTTGTTCGGGTCCGGAGCGGCGGTCCGTCGCGAGTGTACGATAAACGTGAGCTCTGTAGAGATGCGGATGTACGTCAGGATGGCCGGAACAAACAAGTCGTTTCGGAGCAAAGGCCGACTTGCTGTCTTCGTCGAGTCTCCACGATTGCTGCATCTCGAACTCTTGCTCCATAGTGAGCGGCTCGCTCCTGCACGGCCCCAAAGCTCAGCATGCCAATCCGGGAACTATGCTGGAGGGCGTCGCGGCTCGCGCGCAACTCACGCGGTCGCCTGCTGCATCTCTTCGCTCGCCATCCACTCGTGGTATCGCGGCACATGCCATCGCCGATACGGCCGCAGGACGATCCGGTCCGTCGCCAGCGTCGTCGCCTCGTTCAACCGCATCGCTTGCGTCTAGTCGAGTCTTGCTCGGCGGAAAGACTCGTACGGCGTGGGTGCTTGAACTGCGGGCACAGGGAGAGAGTTCGGCTGGTGACGGAGCGGTAAGCCGGCTCGTCACACTTGACTGCTCTAGAGCACTATGCGGCCGGTCGGTGCTGGGAGCGAGCGAGTGGAGCAAGAGCATCAAAAGCGAGATTAACTGGAGCGACTTGATCGGATATCTGACACGTCACCGTCGATCATTGGCGATTCGGACGCGCTGCGATTGGCTGCAAGAGTGAGAGAAGAGGGAGAATCGCCGGCACCGACGAGTGCAAACTGATCTCGTGGTGTTCGGTCTCTAGAGCTACGCCAGGCGCTGGGAGGCAGTTGCTAGCCATACTGCGCCGACTGCACTACCCCGATCTTGGCTCACAGCCTGCGCCGAGACCCGTCGAGACGCTGTTCGGCTGCCATTCTGCGCCCGAGGCGGCGTAGTCAGCAGCTCACACGCGCATACGACGAGCGGCGGCTGATCAGGCGACATGATGAGCATACAGTCGATGCTGTCACCCCAGCACGGCCACGAACAAGCTCGCGAGCCGACAACGGAACCCTCGTCAGCGCCATCGTCTGCGTCGGCTGCCGCTGCGAATACGACGATGCAGGCGTCCACCTCAGCAACAACAGCACCTGCGCCTGCGCCATACTCGAGTCAGAGACTGCCTTCGATCGCGCACTTGACCGCACCGTCCGGAACGCAGTCGCCGTCGAATCGACTCGGGCCGTCTCCCGTCCCGGGAGCAAACTCAAACCCGTTGCTGCGGCTCGCCGGTTGGTCCACGGCAACAGGGAGTCAATCGCCAGCGGGACAGTTTTCGGATCGGGAAGCGAGTTCGTCCACGGCCGCCGACGCCGATGCCGCCGCCATCCTGTCCTCCTTGCCTCGCGCAAAGAGTCATTCGCCGCCACTCGCAGCCGACCACAACTCCGGAGTGCCGAGCAACCCGATCCCTTACTACAACGGTCGGAGCACGGATGCGCCTCCACGGGTATCAACGTCGCCGCGGGAGGGCGGTCGGCGGCCGCTGACGACCGCCCCGCCACTCGCGGACGAAGTTAAGGCGCACGAACTCGCAGGTTCGCCCGCAGCGGCCGCGGCTTCTGGCTCGGGAAAGCGCGAGAAGTCGACCAATGTCTGCTCCTCGTGCGGAACGACGACGACACCCCTTTGGCGGCGCGATCCGCAGGGAAAGACTATCTGTAACGCTTGCGGTTCGTCGTCACGTCGATATGCTTTCACGCGATACCGCATTTTTGACACATCATTGCGAATTCTCCAGGTCTCTATCTCAAGAACCGCCGCCAGCCAAAGTCGTTGGACCCGACGTCGACGGGAACTCCCTCACCGGGCTTAGCTGGTGGCGCTGGAGCACCGGGCTCGTCCGCAGCTCCGAGTACCCAGCGGCCCCTCACAGCCTCCACCGCCAACGCTTCGTCGCACTGGACGCAACTGGCCGCTGCCGCGGGCCAGCACCTGCATGAAGCCGTCACCACGAGCTCCAATGGGCGCGGACACGCGACTTCGCACGGTCCTGGTTCACCTCGAGCAGGGACTGCTTTTCCAAGTGAGAAGAACGTCGGCCATCTCGCGTTACCGGAACTGCCAAGTCTACCGACCCCTCCCATCGCTTCGACCGAAGGTTCGCCCGCCGCCGCCGTCGCGTCTCGCGACAATGCAGATCCCCCTGCCGGCTCGTGCCCCGGCGGCGGCGTCTGCAACGGCTCGGGCGGACAAACTTGCTGCCAGGGTTGTCCGGCTTTCAACAACCGCGTCATGTACCGCACCGGACCGGGCGGGAACGCGCACAAGAAGGGCAAGAAGCGCGCCGAATCCGAGGCGGCTCAGAGCGGCGGCGGTGGTAGTGGTGGCGGCGCTGCCAAGGGATCGTTTGCGTCGGCTTCGCCGGCCTCGCTAGGAGCTTCGCCACAGCTTCAGTCCGGCAGCGGAAGCGGACGGATGGCCAAGGTGGCGTCGACAGGAGCCGCGGAACGCGATGGCGCTATGGGCGCTGTTGAGGGAGGAGAGGCATCGAACGTCGGCGTGATGGAGTGTCACAACTGCGGCACTCGTACGTTAATATACTTGCTCATTTATGACTCGGGCCGCCGTGTATCAACTGAACTGACGGCAATCGCGCTGCAGGAACCACGCCGCTTTGGCGCCGAGACGGAGAAGGCCATGTCGCCTGCAACGCTTGTGGTCAGTGACTCTCTTTTCTCCCTCTTCGGTTTCCCTCCGAGCTCGTGCTTGGCGCCTATCCCATCCGGCGCATCCTCAGGCGCGAAAACGTCGACCGCCCACGACCTCGAGAGGCGCAGGGGAGGTGCAAAGCCGGACCCCTTTCGGGGAGATCGCCGAGCCCGGCTAATCTGATGGAACTCCAAGTCCTCTTTCGCCGTCCGGTTTCCAACGCGAGCATCGACAACCGAGTGACTTTGGCACGGCATACTGACTCATCGGTGTCCTCCTTCGCTCACCACCTGCGACCTGCGGCCTACGCCCTTCGTCCCTTTCGCTGCTCTGGTCGATCATCATCTCGGTACTTGAACTCGGTCTTTCTCCCCTCAACCAGGCCTGTACTATAAGCTGCACGGTCAGCATCGTCCCGTCAACTTGAAGAAACCGGTCATTAAGCGGAGGAAACGCGTACCAGCTGCAGCCCCCGGCCAGGTGAGAAGCCCTCGTTCGAACACTTGCGCACATGCAAGCTATGCAAAGCTGACGTCCCGACCATCGCGCCGGAACAGAATCGTGCTGCTATGATGGAAGCTCACGCCCGCGCTTCGAACGGCGCTTCCGACACCGCATCGCCGCCTCCGACTGCTCACGACGACGCCGATTCGTCCCGTGAGGATGATTCTGTCGCCTCCTCCAGCACGGCGCCTCCTCCACCCTCGAAGCGCCGAAAGACGGCGTCAAAGAAGGCGATGGCAATCGCAGCAGCGACGGCCTCGCCAGGACCGCAGGTTGAGGAGGACCGCGAAGCCGCGGTTGGATCGGCGCTCCAGGCTTCGCCTCGAAACACGCTTTCGGAGCTCGCAGCCATCGCGACTCACACGGCGCAGCAGCAGCAACACCATACTCAAAAACCGCACACGCATCCCCCACCAGCAGCAGCCTCGAACAGCTCTGCGTTGGCGACCGGAGTCGCGCTGCAACCGTCAACGCCTCACACACACGCGCCTCTTTCATCTCACGCCCATCACCATCACCACCACGCCGTTCCTCATACCCACGCACCGCATTCGCATATCCATACTCATATGCCGCCGCGGCCGCACCGCCACGTCTCCGCGACTCCTCTCGCCGTCCCTTCGACGGCCAGTCTCGACACCCCGCTCAACGGCGCCAATCTCACCCTGCGAGACTTGACGAGTCTGCGAGATTCGCTCCGAGAGGAGATCGCCGGCGCGAGGGAGCACATGACCCGCCTGGACGCGTTCGTCCGTCGCGGCGACGGGATCGTCCGCCTCCTCGACGAAGCCGTGCAGCGCGCGTCCTCCCCGCACGTGGACTCAGTAACGCGCGACGCAACGGCCGTCGTCCAGTCAAGTTCTCGTGCAGGTGCTGCACCTCCCGCAGAAGAGGACGATTATGAGGCGTACCTGCGGTCGCTCCCGGCTGCAGAGGCGGTCAAGCTCCCTCTGCGCCTGGCCGCGACGAACACTTCCTCGCATGCGCCAATCGGCGCCGAGATCAAGCGCGAAGGCTGTACTCAAGCAGCTCCGAATGCGCTATCGTTGACGACAGGCGCCGCCGGCATGTCGGCCGCAGCGCCATGAAACCCGAGATCGACGCCTTTCCGTACCGCGACGTCGCGCCGTGCCCTCGATGAATTTTTCTTACCTGTGAATTTCGGTACCCCCTTGTTGTCCGTCCACTACTTCGCTCAACCCTATTCTTCCCGCTTTTTTGCAAAAACTCTTGCTTTCGAGTCCTGCGATCCCCGTTCGGCGAGTCGAGTGGGAAAGGCATGAGATGCAGTGAAGCTATGCAAGCGAGAAAATGCAATCGGGAAATGTGACGGGTGATTGTGAGAAGAAGGACAAAGCACGAGGGAATCAAATGAGAGAAACGCGCTCTGTACAGCATTGCGCGGGTGTGGTATATAGAGGCATGCACCGGTCAGGTTATATTTCGATATTGAAAGAGCGATCAAAAGGGAGGGTTCGTGAAGAGGTCGTGGTAGAGATCGTGCATCTGCTGACCTCCCGTCACGACGGCAGCCGGGGCGTTGAGAGCGGTCAAGGCGGCCTGGTTAATCTCGGCGGTCGAGTTCGTGGTAGTCGCGGACTTGGTGGATGAGCCTGTCGAAGTCTCGTGCGCAGAGATCAGGCCCAGGAGGCGGCTGACGGTTTCGCGATCGAGCTGAACCTTCGCCTCCTCGGATCCGAACGTGTGCGCAGCGCGATCGCCCGAGCCTTGACCACCGTTTGCGCCGCCTGCACTCAGGGATTGCAAGAGAGCAATCATCGCTTGGCGAGTGTCGGCATTCGGCTCGCGAGCGACGGTTTCGGCCACGGCCTCGAGCATGCCCTGCTGGGCGGTGGGCTGCTCGCCGCCATCTGCAGAAGGTGTGACGCCTTCGAAATCGGACGGCGTCGGGAACGCATCGCTCGGGAGCATGGGCGGGGAAGACGGCGGTAGAGAGCCGAGATCAAAGACGTCAGTCGCGTCCGACGGCGCAAGGAGGTGGGCGGGAATGAACGCTGCTCGACGAGGCGGTCGACTGCGGTTCGACGCGGGCACTTGAGAGTGGTCCAACGAGTGAGAGAGTCCGTCGCCAAGACGGAGGGTCGCATCCTGCTCGGCTTGCGCATTCAGGGGCGACCAGGCGTCCGAATCGCTAGCCGGGGTCTTCTCGGGTCCGCCTGCCTCTGCCGAAGCATCGAGCGCGAAGGCCGGGATCACTCCGTCCAAGAACGAGTCGACGATGGACGGTGCCGGTCGACCGGAAGATTGCGGCGCTTTGCCCTTCGAGCCAGGAGTCGCGGTACTGGTCCGCGGCAGCACGCAGGGGCTGGACGGCGCCGGCGAAGACGGCGCGGTGAGGGCATTCGACGAGAGACGATTGTTAAAGTCGCGACGCAAGGAGGAGAGTACGTTTTCGAACGAGTCGGCATCCGTCACCGGCTGAGCCGGATCGGTCGAAGACGTGACTAGACTGGGATGTGCATTCTCCTTTCCGACAGCGGCTGGACTCGACCCTTTGCCGAACGTTGGGCTGCCCGGCTGCTGAAGGAAGAAGCTGAAGTCGGAGACGGTCGATGCGTCCGGGAGACCTGGACTGCCTCGCTTGCCAGAAGCGGCGCCGCTGTCGTACGCGCTGATCGAGCCAATGTTGGTCTCGTTCAGGATCCGGTCCAGCGCCGTGCCTGGACTCGCCGTCAAGAGGTAACTCGGCATGTCCCTGCCGGTAGGCTCCTTCCCGGTCGACGACTTGCTCGTGCGCACCGGGCTCGGACTCCCCGTTTCCATCCCGAAGAGGCTCCCAAACTCGAGTGGGTTCGGTCCGCGTTCTTCGCCGTCCGACTCGCAGGCACCTCCTGCTACTGTGCCGTTTCCGCGATCGGAACGCCGCGCTTGGGAACCGCGAACCGGCGAGGTGGCCGCGAACGGGTTCGAAACGTTTCGGTACCGCATGCGAGGCGAGCGCCCGGGCGAACTGAGCGACAATGTCTTGCGAGGGGACGACGGGTGTCCGAACGCGGCCGCCGCAAAGCTGAGAGACGGCGAGCGCGGCCCGACGTGCTTCGATGGCGACAGGGGCGGGACCAGCACGGTGGCAAAGATGGAAGCAGCGCCACCTGCGGTGGACGAGACTCGAGCCTTTTTCGGCTTGGTACGTTTGACCAAGTCGGCTTCGCAGGTCGCGGTGAGTCGTCCTTGCAGCGGTCGGCTTCCGGCGACCTTTGCGCGACTGCGCGGAGGAGACGTGCCCGGCAAGCCAGAGCGCGGCCCCGGGGCGGACGAGCTTGGTGCGGCCGGCGCTTTCGTGCGGTGGTAGCCGTTCTTGTTGAAGAATGTGCCGCAAGCTGGAGGTAAAAAGGGTCAAGGGGGTCAGTACGAATTCCGAAACTCTTCGAAGGAGTCAAGAGAGCAGCGCGCACCGTTACAAACGCTCGTCATCGTTCCCGACTTGTCGCGACCTTCATGCCAAGTCGTGCTCTTGCGCCGTTTACAGTTTGCGCACCCGCCCCGCGGGTCGCGCGGGTTCTGCTTGCCGACCTGCTCCCTCTGCAACGCCGTCATGTGCGAAACGTCGATCGCGACGAACCGTTCGGTGGCCTGCACAGCCCGTCTCGAGTTCGATGATGCAGCAGGAGGAGCGGGAGCGGGAGCAGCAGCTGCTGCTTGGAGCGGCTCTGCCACGACCGAGGTCGGCTCAGTTTCGCTCGAACGTGAAGTACTCGTGATGGTGGCTGGCGCGGCGAGGACGGCTGCAGGATTGTTGTTATTGTTCAACGAAGGCGGCAAGCCGATGCCGTAGAACTTTGCGAGGGTCTCAATCGCAGGGAGCAACGCCTGCGCTTGCGAGACATCGATCCCGTTCGAGTCGAGGCTGCTGCCGACGCTCTGGCCGGTCAAAGTCGGCAAGAGCTGCTCGAGCAGAGCGAGCGTGCGCGGATCTTGCAGACGGTTCACGTTCGCGCTCGTGGGAGGCGCAGGCGCGAGGGGTGGGGCGACAGCGGCGGCGGCGGCGGAAGACACCATCTCGGCGGTTTTGGGGAGCGGTTGCAATTCGGCCGGTGACGACGCCGCTTGAACCGAAGCCGAGGTCGCAAAAGGCGCCGGTCCGCTCGTAACGACTGCTGCCCGCTCTCGAGGTCGTTTCGACTTGACCGGATCTCCACTCGAAGTCGACAGAGGCGGGAACACTCTGTCGCTCGTCGTCGAGGCGACGGGACCGGTCAGGAACGAATCGCGACGTTTCGGAGGAGACGAGTTCATCTCGGACAGTTGCGACTGGATCTGTTGGATCGGGTTGTGGTAGGATCGCAGGCAGTCGAGGAACTGGCCTTGAGTAAAGGCGTCGCGCTGTTGGACAACAGGTTTCCGCACCGTCAGCATTCCTTCCAGGGCTCTCGAGCAGCCATGCCTAGCGCCTGCGTACCTCGGTGAGCTGCAGCCAGATCTCCAGCGTCTCCTCCGGCTCGTCAGATTCGCTCTCGTCGTCGTCGTCGGACAGGTCGACCTCCCCCGTCGTCTGCGATCCCGCCTCGATCCGTCTCCGTTTGCTCGGTCTTCGCAGGTCGGGCGGCCCGCCGTCGTCCGGTCCAATGACGCGTCCACAGACCATCGTCGTGCCCTCCTTCTTCTCGGCGAGCGTCCAGGACAACATGCCCTTGCCTTCGACGAGCGCGTCGACCGGCTCGTACGGGCGGCCTTGGCCGTTGCTCGTACCGGTCGCCGCCGACCCAGGTTGGCCCCCCGTCTGCTGGTGCAGAGACTCGTAAGGGTCGACTGCCGCTACAGAGTAGTCCTTGGTCGAGTCGATGACCAGCTCCGGTCTGCAAAGAAGATAAACCGTCACAGAGTCGTCAGCACCGATGCGCCCTTGTCCGAGTCTGGTCGAGAAAGAAACGCACCGCGAGATGCAGATGGCGCTGAGACACGTCTTGAGCGTGACGCGACCGAACTGGGGATTCCGTTCCTGCGTGTCTTGTGGTCCCGCAGGACGCCAACTCGATCCGACCATCTGGACCCAAACAGGAGTGGAAAGCCGAGCCATGCACGTGTACTGGGATGCCGATTTAGACGCAGGCGCAGGTGTGGGGGCAGAACTGTTACTGGATGCTGGTGTCGGTGCATTATCGGGCGACGGCGCCAGTGCTGGATCGAGGACGGCGAGAAAGTCGGGAGAGAGTGCGTTGCCGGAAGAAGGTGGAGCGTTCGAGTTCGACGACGGCGGGGGAGGGAAGCGCGGCGAGTTGAGGGCATAAAAGATCTTGACTGTAGTCGACCGATTTCACCCTCGATCCGGTGTCAGCTCCTCCTCAAACAGACAACAAAAGAGGTGGTTTGAAGGCGACTCACGCATCATCTGGCGCCCTCGCCCCTTGCCCTTTCGCCTGGTCCCCGCACCAGTGCCAGGTCGCCTGTTGTTGACGTTCGACAGCGATCTCCTCGGCTCGAGTCCGTTCGCGTTGCTGGTCGAGGCAAAGGGCGCGTCCGACATGGTTGTTGACCGGCCGGCAGCGTGTCGCGCTTTGTCACGCTCGTCGTGCGAGAGAAGACCCGCAGCTCTCGACGTCCTTCTCGGTGCACTTGAGCGCGCTGTAAAGTCTGGCGGCTGTTGTAGACGGGGCGGTCGAGGGAGTATTTGTTGGCGAGAGGGTAAGAAGCGAGTATTGGGTGGGCGAGCGCTCCCTCCACAGGCGCAAAGATCTGAAGAGCGAGAGACTCGGCTGTCTAGCTCTGGGTCTCTTGCCTCGCGTTCACGTCTGCCCCGGTAGCGAGATGCAGCAAAGTGACGGGCCTCGCGTGCTGCAGTGCACGCGCGTTGACGACGCGTGCAGCGAAATGCAGAGCCTCCCCTCAGTCTTCCATTTCCTGCAGCGTCCCGGCAGCCTCCCCTCAGCCTCTCGTAGGAATCGCCCGCCTCGACCTCGAGCGAGCTCGCGCTGCTCTCCTTTCTTCTTCACGAACAAATAAAATCCACGAGCCGCACAAAGGTGAGCCCCACCGAGTCTGATTGCCCTCTCGCATTCTCGCCTGCTGATCCCGTGCTCCTCACCGCAGTTCCAGGCGCGCCTGCTCTTCTACGTCGAACGACCGTGGCACGCTTGGCGTTCCAGCTGCTCCGAGCGAACTACCCCTGGCCCCTCCGACTCTTGATTGAGCCGTATGGCACTCATCACCTCGGCTCACACGCCCGCGCCGGATACAGCCGCCCGCCGCTGCCTCTACGGGCGCGGATGTGTGCACTTTGGCTCCATGATGGCGCGGGGCAGTCGGGGCGGGTGCCGCTTTGAGGGGCCTACATCTCCATCCTCTCCCTTCCCTGGACTCTCTTCTTGTGTAGCAGATGGACGCGAGGTGGCAGCTGGAGAGGACCGGGGCGAGCGTTTCTGCGTCGTCCCTTTCCTCTGCGGCCGCCTCCTTGCATCTCACTCTTTCCGTCACTGTAACATGTTATTGTACATGCTCTCTCTCGTCCAGTCTACACTGTGCCTCTTGTTCTTTTGAACGACAGGCTACAATCGTGGACCGGTGGCTGATCGACCCTCAGGCCCAAAACACGGCGGCACTTCGGCCTTCGGTCTCGCGCTGCAGCACCCTGAGGGCTATACGCGCGGTGCCTATCGACTCGAAAACCTTTCACGGTGGTGTCTGTCTAGGTCCGAGGTCCAGCCTGTACACTGCGGGCGTGTGCCGTGCCGAGTTTGCTCGATCGAGGCTCGACGCGCTCGCTTGCAGCAAGCAGTTGGCTCGTCTCTCTCTCTCCTCTCTCAGCTCTTGCTCTGCGCTTCTGTCTCCACGCAAGCAGTCGAATCCCCGCAAGATGCCCAACCCTGTCGGCGCCGGACCGGTGCACTCGCTCCTGCACGCCCTCCCCCTGCCGTCGCTCCCGCTCAACATCGAGCGCTGGATCCCCGGCTCGACGCCCATCTCGACCACCAAGGATGTCGCACTCGCAGTCTCGGTCTACCTCGCCATTATCTTTGGCGGTCAGGACTTTATGGCCAACCGGCCGGCGTACCGTGAGTGCGCACTCCCCCAAAGTCGCCTTTCCCTTTTTTTCCAAAGCCGAACCGGACGCGTCTCGGCCAACGTCGACGCGTTGGGGTGCGTGCAGCGCCTCGCTGCGCAGGTCAGCTGGCGCACCCTGCATACGAAGCGGCGTGTTAGGGGCTCATGATGCCATAGGGCGGCAATTTGTGGCGGTCGGCGGGCATCCCACGCGGCAGTCGGACGCAAACAACCTCGTTTGCAGGAAACGTGCACCTTCGGCGACTCGACCCCTTCGGCCTCGAGCATTTGCTTTACAGCTCCCCTATACACTGTTCAGCAAGCTAACAATACCGAATCGCGCTATGTTACAGGGTTCAAGCCGTTGTTCATGCTGCACAACTTTCTCCTCTCGGCCGGCTCCGGTCTCCTCCTCGCCCTGATGCTTGAAGAGGTGCGCGAGCCTATTTCTCCCCGACGCTACAGACGCCACGGAGAAGCAGAAACTGACGTGACGCGCGCCCCGCTATGCAGATCGTCCCCATCATCTGGAAGCACGGCCTCTTCTACGCCATCTGCGCCGACGACGCGTGGACCCCGCGCATGGAGACTTACTACATCTTCAACTACTTTGTGAGCACACCATCCACACGCGTCCTGTCATGCCCTGGGTACGGAACGGCTCTGCTGACCCCGTGCCTTTCGCTACTCCGTCCTGCTCAGTTCAAGTGTGGGTTGCCCCTTCCGCCTCGGCACACTTTCCCCCGCGCGCGCAAGTTCGAGACCGGAGCGCTAACTTCTTGATCACCGCACACAGACTGGGAGCTCTTTGACACTGGGTTCCTCGTCGTCAAGAAGAAGCCGCTCCAGTTCCTGCACGTGTTCCACCACACCGCCACCGCCGTCCTCTGCTACACTCAGCTGAACGGCCGCACCTCGGTCTCGTGGGTTGTCATCACCCTCAACCTCTTTGTCCACGTCCTCATGGTGCGTTTTTCTCAGTCTTTCAGCCCAAAGCTGGACCCGTGACTTGCTGACACGCGTGATTGAACAGTACTACTACTACTTCATGACCGCCGCCGGCTACAAGATTTGGTGGAAGAAGTACCTCACGACCCTCCAGATCACCCAGTTCGTGATCGACCTCTTCACGGTCTACTTTGCCAGTAAGACTCGGGCATCGTCTCTCGCCATCCTGCATTTTCACCCTTTGCTGACGAGCTAACGGGAAACAGCCTACTCGTACTTTTCTGCGACCTACTACCCGACGTTCCCGACCATGGGATCGTGCGCTGGTACCGAGGGTGCCGCCATCTTTGGCTGCGCTCTTCTCAGTACGTTTTCCGTCCCCTTTTCGCCGTCCGTGTTTGTCCCCCCTCTAACGACGCCGCTTTACTCCTGGCACAGCCTCCTACCTCTTCCTGTTCATCGCTTTCTACCAGCGAACGTACAAGAAGACCAACACGGCTGCCGCCAAGGTTGCCGCCACCAAGGTCGCCAAGAAGCTGCAGTAAATCCCCGACTCTTTTTCCGACCCTGGACGGCCGACATTTCCGCCCCATTCCTCGCTCGGAACTCCAATAGACTCGAGCCTCCCACGGTCTCTCTATTTCTTAAAAACTTTCACCGGCAAACTCGGTTGCCCGCCGCTCCTTCCCAACGGAAACGTTCCTTGACACCCCCCTCTCCCCCTCCCGCTGCCTATATTACACCATACTGCCCGCCCGTTGCACCCCTCGCCAATATCCCCCAATATACCCCACCGGCTCTTCCTCGCCGGATTGTACTTCTGCCGCAGGACCCTCTTCTCTCCCCTCCTTCTTTATTCCCCCCTCGAGAGCAGCGAGTTCGTCGGTGTGCGACGGTCTTTTCGCTTCCCGATGATGTCGTTATATGGTTCCTTCCTCCCTGCCCGCCCTCTGCCTTCGGCGTCGCGACACTCCCGCTGTCCCTCTCTCGCTCTCTGAATACCATTCTCTTTGCCTGCGGCAACATGCAATTTCTCCTCGAAGTTCGATGATGCTTCGTTCAAATCGTTGACAGGCATTCGTGAGAGCCAAGGGGAGAGTGAACGTTGCCTGTAGTAGGTCGGCAGCTGCAGCTGGTCGCAGAGTTTTTCATCAGCGCGCCTCAACGTGAACTCGTTTGAAGTGCGACCCTTGACGAGGCCTGTTGAAGCATGCTGAGATGGCTACAAGCACATTCTTGAGCAAACCGAGACTGCTCTACGCGCTGCCGACCGCCCCGCCGATCCCCTTTGCAGCTCGACCGACTTATCCGATCCGGCTGCCGACGCGCGACTTGGGAGAGGCTTACAGGGCGACGCTGTGGCCCGGAGTGGACCAGACCGACGTACAGCAGCTCGTGAGTCCGACCTACCATCGATCATGGTCGAGCGGATCCGATTCTTGCTCTAGATGTAGCGCGCTGACGTCGCTTCTGTTTGCAGGCCTCTCTCGAAGCGTTCGCTCGCCTGCTCCTCTCGTTACTCCATGACAAGACCCCCACCGAATTCAACGCTGTCATTCGACAGCATGTCCTCCCGCTGCAGAGCTTTGACAAGCGGTGGCGGAGCGAGATTCCGGCGACACTCGACGAGACGGATCCATCGCAATCCCAGGCTGACGACGAAGAGCGAAGCGCGGTCCTCCGCGAGTACAAGCTCTGGAGCGTGTCGGAACGTCGCCGATTAGAGGAGGAACGGAAGCGACGGGCGAAAAAGGGCAAGGAACGCGCGTCCGAGCCCGAGTCGCGTCGAGATCGCGAGACTGGCCACGACGACCACCACGACGACGACGAGACGGGACCGCTTGAAGTGAAACCGGACAAGTGGATCGAAGCCAAGGAGCTTCTCGAGTGAGTAGAGAAGGTGGTCCGACAGCAGGGGGAGACCAACTGACGAACAGCTCCGTCGTCGTCCCTCTCATGGCAGAACCCGTCTACAAGCTCTTCTCCTCCTCGGCCTGCTCTCCTTGCCCATCACGTTCCAGCCGGAGAGACCGAAGAAGGGCAAAAAGAAGCGCGCGCCAGAACTCTTTGCCGAGACGCTCGACCCGGCGATGCTGCTCGACTTCCAGACGGACCGGCTGCAGATCTGGCGCGTAATGCAGGACGTGGCCGAGCCGAACGTCGCCGCGATTGCTGCTGGGGAGCAGGCGACGGCGAAAGAGAAGGAGATGAAGCAGATTGCCGTCCAGCGCGATGTCGTGCAGGACTGGTGGGCCGATGTGGTGGAACCAAGGTGAGTCCCGTTCCCGCAGGACCCCAGGCCTGCGACAGTGCGCATTTACCGTTGCTGACCCTTCTCGTTCAAAACAGCTTCCGGACTCGCGTCGATGCGACCACCTTGTCGCACCATCGCATCAAGCTGTTTCCTGCATCGACGTCGCAAGCCGACCGCCTCGCTCAGCGAGTGGCGCCCGCGCCGTCCCCCTTCAAGGCTCGGTCACTCCTCTCTCTCGAGAAGTCGGCGCGGAAACGCCAAGCCAAGGCAGGCGAAAAGCGAGTCGCAGAGAGTCCGACCATGAAGCGACTCTTGCGAGGCGCCCCTTCCGCTGCCGGTCAAGCAGGCGGCGACGTCTTCAAAGTTCCGTCCTCCCGCGCCGGACGTAAGGACAGTCAGGCCGCAGAAGACTCGCAGGCCGGCAAACGCGACTCGCAACCCAGCACGGCGAAATCACGTCCCGTCGTGAAGTCGGAGCGCTCCCGACCACTGCCACGGGGAGACAGCACAGCCGGCGCGACGGACGTCTTACAGCGGAGGGTCGTCAGCCTCGGCAAGCGAGCGAGACCGAAGCCAGTGACGGCCAGCGCGAGTCAGGCCGCTCTTCCGGCAATGGGTACGGTCGTCCTGCCGGACGACGACACCTCAGCAGAGATCGTCATGCGGAAAAGGAAACGCAAGAGCCTGAGCCCAAAGAGTATGTCCTGCGGGTTTTGCCAATCACGGTTTGCGCTGTCTGACTTGATTGTCTTGCACCCAGAGCTGGACCCGTCTGCGAGATCATCACGCGACCTCATTCTCGCCCCAGACACTCCCGTCAAAGCTTCCGCACCCAGCAGCGCCTCATTCCGCAACCCGTTCTCTCGCGCTCCTTCTCTTCCCTCGTTCGCGGCCCTCGGCGCAGCTTTTCGTGCCGGAGCGGCTCCTCCAGACGACACTTTCTCCTCGTTCCGTCTCCCGTCGCCGCCGCCGGGTCCGAGCACGCATGTCGGATCGCCAGGGAACTGGCGGAGTTTGTTGTTACCCAGTGAGGCATCGCAAGGAGTCGACGAGGGTGCTTCTGCCCCGTCGGGTGCAGGCACCACGACCCCGAAGAGGCCGCCGCGAGTCTTGGTACCCGACACGTAGTCCGGTTCGGCTTGTACAATATGACATACGCTATGTGACTACCTTTGAGCCCAGGGAAGCATGGGCAGACCTGGATGGGCGCGTGGCTAGCTTTCTTCCCCTTCGGCATTTTTCACCTGCGCCCTGTGAGCTTTGCGCGAGGGCACGGCTTTGTGCTTTCCGCTTGCGACGCAGCGGCAAGGTAAAGCTCTGCGGTAGCTGAGCTCGCCGATTGGTCGGAACAGCGCGACCCTTGCCGCGCCGCACGGACCTCCTTGACCCAAACAAGCGGCCGGCCGAAACGTCCGTCACTCAACTTTGCTCTCTCCCTCGTTCAGACACTGCTCCAGTTGACGGGAGCTTGTCGCTTGGCTGACCTGCTGGAGAGCTTTACTGGTTACTGTGCCGCCAAATCGCCACAGCTGGGAAGGTGCGTCATCTTCGTTGGATTGTTGCCATCGCATCGAAAACCCCAGCCTTATCTTCCCCTCGTGGTGATAGCTACCAACTGAAGGCTGTAGGGAGCCCCGACATCGCCGGAGTCCGTCTCGACCATCGAGATGGAAGCAACAGCGGTTTGTAGCATCTGCCGGGCGACGTCCTTCCGAGTCAGGTGCTTTGCTGATCAGACTCGCGTGTCCACAGGAGAATGAAACCGGGCAGGAAGCCCTCCTTGCCCGCGTACAACGTATCGAGGACCTGCTCGAAGGCACCGTGGCGGAGAGCACTAGCTTGCGGGGGCAGTTGACCACGAAGACTCGCGCGGAGGAAAGCGCACGGGATAGCATACAACGGCAGGCGGATTGTGAGGCACAGAACGGCCAACCCACAGGCTGCTTGCGGGAAATGGACGGAGATGGCGATAATTCTCCGGGAGGGCAGCTAGGGCAGCCGACTTCTTGTCCTGCGGGACTGGAAACACATGAGGGGAGCAGGCGCATCTGTTATCCCCTCCGGAGCAGGACCTAACCGTACCCCTCCATCACAGGCACAGTGCGAGCTCACGCTGGCGGATATGCAGGCTGAGAATGCGCGCCTGCGTCGTCGACTTGAGAAGGCCTTGGCTGACCTAGAAAGAGCTCAAGTTCGCTCTCCGTTACCGCCTATGCTTGACGGCCGCCGTTATTGACCAGAGCACTCCGACAGGTCGCGCAAGAAGAGCAGCACGCCGCCTGCGCGCTGTTGATCGAAGAGCACGAGAGCCTTGAGTGGGCGTACAATGAAGCACTGAAACAGGTATTCCGAGTCGCCCCTCCTGTTTCACACATAGCACCTCGCGTGTGGCTGTGACTCACCACCTAGACTCCCAGATCGATTCCTGGCGCGCAGCCGCTGCGACGGTGGAAAGCGGCGAAACCTCGGTACGCAACGCTGGATCAGCCCTCGCGGCTTGATGTGTATCAGCGGACCCGTCTGCTCACGCGTTCACGCTCCGCGCAGACACAAGTTACTCGGGAAGAAGACCAAGTGAGCACCGCATACGAGAAGGCGTTTACACTCGCTGGCGCTCAAGCGAAACCGTCCGCAGGTTGACCCCTCGTGGGAAATGCTACCGAAACCGCCGTCCACCCAGCCAGTAGCCGCTGAGGGGAAACCACAGGGCAAGAGGAAGTTTCTCAGCGTGAGTAAGATACAATAGCGAGGTGAGGCGGGCGGACTGAGCGCTCACACCCGCCTCACACCCGCGCGCAGCGTCGCTTTTCACGTATGCTTTCAGAGTCCACGCGAGCGCGATCTCCCGATCCGACTTTGAAGACGACACGACGTAGAGCAGCTCAAGAGGTGGGTCTACGGATAAAGAGCTTGACAGCAGCATGTCCGGCGCTGATAGGTTCTGCTAACTCGTTCTGCAGGGCGATGGCGCTCTTGATGCAGGACCGGCGAGGCGACGTCGCTTGCCCGGAGATGCGAGAGGATTCTCCCAGCACAGGAAGCATCAAGACTCGTTAGTATATAGGAGACACCCGTTGTGTCAGTGTGCGAATGTAGCGAAAGCTGCGACACGATTTATTGCCCTTGACGCCACTCGAGCTGAGGTGCACCCCGCCAAGCGCCGCAGCGTAGCGCGCACGTCCTGAACAATGCACAGTTCATGTACTTGGATGCGTGCCTCCACGTGTCCCAGAGATCTCAATAGCCATCCCCAGCGCCGCTTGAGGGCGATGCATCTGGCCCCGAATGACTGCGCTGGCGCATCTGTTCCAGTCTCCCGTCTCGCGTCTCGTCGGAAACACCCTGCATTTCGCCGTATCCTGCAAGCTTCACAGTCGAGCGCTGCTTCGCGCAAAAACTTCCGGTCGCTGCGCACAAGCCTACGATGCCGCGAGCCTTTGTCCTCGGCTCGCGCAGAAGAAGTACAGCAACGACGGCTTCGTCTCGAGCGCCCCGTAGGCATATTGTCGCTGTTGGAACATGCCACGCTCATTCTATGACCTGCTGCAGACAATCGCTAGCCTCAGGTTCTCCGCCCCTGCGACCGAGCACCCGACCGATGAACGGAGCTCGATCCTGCCGCCACTGTCGCCGCCACCTCCATCGCAACGCGACGAACTCGATCGTGCTTATCAGCAATCGATCACTAGTGACGCCGAGACCTGCTTCTCCCGCTCTTGCACAGCGCTGGATCGCGAAACCCTCGAGAGTCGAGACTCGATCACGGACGTGCAGCGGGACGACGTCGACAGCGACACGACCTCGATTTGGAATCTTCGGCCGGGTTCATTCATCAGGCAGCGAGATGCGGACGAGCTGGCAGCCATCAGCCGCCTTCTGCGGATGCGGTTCGAGCGGGAAGGGAGACGGCTGGACCGCCAAGCCGAACAAGGTGGAACGTCGAGACCGCCGTCGCATCCCGAAAGATCGCCGTCCGCTGCACGTCAACTCTCCGGCCTCCACCCGCATCCGGGTCGACCGTTCAGACTGGTGCCCGGCACGAGACATGCCTCACGAGCTCATGCTCTCGCAGAAACTGGTGAGTTCTAGAGCCTACTGCACTGGAAGACGTTTGAGCATGCGGATGGACGGCCAGGTTGCGAGGTGTCGGGGTTCCTCATGCTGGCTGCCAGGGAGGAAAGCAGCGACGATGGTGCACAACGGCCGGCTGGGCGAAGCTGCGAGGTTTCACCTGAGCGGATCCTGAGTTTATTTCGACTTTCGACGGGCGCAGGATGTGCCTGAAGGCGAAAGCGACACGGCTTCCGCTCACGGAAAGGGTGACGCCGGGTCACCTGTAATTTGGCTTTGGGCCATTCTCGCAGCGCTTCTGGACCGAGGACGGCTGTCAGCCTTCGGGCCAGATGATCCTGCAGAGGTCCTCGAACCGTCGCACAGACCCTGCCGACTTTGTGAGGGTGAGGTGAGGAACGGTGGTCGCGGCGTGGTCAGTCTCCCGAGAAGCCTCTTGCAGCCGGTCGACGGCTTGAGCGATCACGGATTCCACCGGGGACCATACGAGGACAGTTCGCTGACGTCCTTCACCCGTCGAACACATATCTCCCCTTGCTGCTGAATCTCGCCGATTTTGCGCCGCTGCCCCACCGATCGAATTCGCCTGCCTGTCACGGCGCTTGCTCCTCGCTTCTCACCATGCTGGCTGTTGAAACACCGTGCGCAGTCCTGACGCAGAGGGCGCCGTCAACTTCGGCAAGTCAAGATTCGCTGTGCAGCCGAACCCAAGTCAAGCCGGTTTCTTTCACCCCCATGCCCGCATCTCAGGCGGCGAGTGCGACTCCGCCAACACCTTCGAAAAACATCCTCATTTACCCGAACCGTCTTGGTCTTGAGGATGAGAACCGCGAAAAGGCCGGGCAAGCTTCCGCTCAGCGACCTCAACCTGCCTCGCCGCTCAGAGAAAGAGAAGACTATTTCGGCCTGAAGGATCTCGTCAAGTCTTTACCGAGTGAGTCTATTCTGTCCGTCCATAGGACCAAAATCGCTGACGCTCTTCTCTCAGCCACACCGAATGACGATATTCCTCCGAGTCCCCGAAACTCCCTCCCCTTTCCTTCGCGGCCCAGCGCGACTCGTCCGGACGGGACTCGCCGCGCGAGTGGCCGCTCCTTCGGCTCTACACCGCCCACCTCTCCGAGCAGTCTCCACTTCGGGCCGAACTCGGCCGGCTGGCGCGAAAGCGGCGAAGGCAGGCGGATGGCGGCTTTTCTCGACAAGACGGCTTCTGCGATGGAAGGAGGCAAATCGCTGGCGATGGTCCTGCCGTCGCGAGACGGGCGGGGTTCGACAGATGTCGACGACGACGAAGCTGGCGTGACGTTCCTCGAAGCTCTCGCTTTCGAAGAGCAGCACGCTCCCGCTGCGACGAAAGGCGATGTCGCCGCCGGGGAGAGTCCAAAGACCTCGTCAGCGAATCCGGCACGCGTCGATGCTCGTCCCGCTTCTTCGAACGGATCTAGCGCATTCAGGCCGGTCGCGAACAATGCCACGGAAACGGCGACGAGGAGCTCTCCGACGCTCGGATCCTCACGACTGCTCGAGAAGCGGAGACGAGTGATCCGAGAGCTCGTCGACACCGAACGAAGCCACGCCGTCGACATGGCAGTTGTCCGAGACATCTATCTCGCGCGTGCACGCGGGGCTCGTGAGTTTGCATGTCCTTCGGAGAGGCAAGGACTCCCGCTGACCCAACTCGCCTAGACTTGACGCAAATCGCCGACCATGTCATGGGGACGGGTTTGGGTTTGCATCGCGAGAGCGGACGCAGGCAACGGACAACGTCGCAGCAGGCCCCGAACTATCACCTGGGTCAGTCGCCAATGCAGGAATCCGACATCGAGACGGTCTTCATCAACCTGGAAGAAGTCGCCGCTCTCGCCGAGGCGTTCGCGAACGCGCTCGATGAAGCGACCGGCAGCGAGAACTCGACGACGGACGACCACATCGGTCGCGTCTTTCTCGACACGCTGCCCCGGATCCAAGAGGTTTCCTCGCGGTATTGCGTTCGCCATCACCGAGCGATTCTGCGCCTGCAGGAGCTCGAACCGACTCTCAAGACGTATCTGTCGGAGTGCGCGAATCTTTCCCACGGCCGGACCACCGCCTGGGACCTCGCATCTTTGCTCATCAAGCCCGTCCAGCGGTGCCTCAAATATCCCCTTCTTCTCGACCAGCTCCTCGCGGCGGCGCCCGAGGACCACCCCGATCGTCCGCATCTTCAGCATGCGTACTCCGAGATGCTGCTGGTCGCCGAGCACATCAACGAGAACAAGAAGCGCACGGATCTGGTCACTCGAATCGTCTCCAAGGAGAAGCCGGGTCATCGTCGAGAAACGTCTCGCTCGGTGTCAGACTCCCTCTCGAAGAAACTACGCCGCACCTCGCAAAGGACGCGCAACGTTTTCGAGACCGCGCCCGACCGGAACGGCGACGAGATGTTCGACGCGCTCGTCGCTCTCGTCTACTCGACTCGCACGGGTGCGCAGCGCTTCTGTCAGGAGATGCAGGAATGGGCCGGCAACACGAGAGTCGCCCTCGAAGCGCAGGTCCGACTCGTCGAAGGCTGGATCGGCATGTACGCCCCGCTCATGGGGGAACGGCAAGCTGCCGCGAGCCACGAGCGCCTCTGCGTCTTTCTCGAGCAGGTCCTGGTCCCGGTTATTGCCGGTCCGTGGACTCGTCTGGTGAGTCTTCGTCGCCGAAGAGCTGGTCGATTTCCCGTCTGACTCCCCTCCGCCACAGGACGAGGAAGTGCGGTCGTCGCTCTCCGTCAAGGCGCAACACCTCCTCAGCCTCTTCGACAACCCCATGCAGGTCATCTCGAAGCGAAGCGACAAGGCGCTCGACCACGCGCGCTACCTCGCCAAGAAGCAACCCGTCGACAAGCGAGGGTCCGAAGAGTTTCTGCTCCTCTCGGCTCAGCTGTCGGAGGAACTGCCTCGCTTCCTCGGCAGCGTCTCCCGCTACTTTAACATCATCGTGTCGCATTTCGCGAGCGCGCAAGCGGCGTACCACGAGGCAGTCCGCGAGCGCTGGGACGCGTACGCCGACCGGTGGATCACCCAGATCCCGCGAGGCTCGCCTCGGACCATACAGGCTGCATTCGACGCCGAGCATCAGCCCTTCGCGATCATGATGCGGACGCTTGCAACCGGACTCGGCTTGTCTATTAACCGTGCGTTGACGACGAGAATCGCTTCGAGAAGCGATCTGTAGACAGCTGATCCGTTTTCCTTCCGCAGACACGCCGAGTGGTATTGGGGCAGGGTCTAGTCCGCGCTTGACCGTCGGAAGTCCAGACTTTGAGCGCTCGCGGTCCCTGCCGTTCCAGCCGCGACGCGAGTCGCACTTCTCGACGGCGAGCGAGCGCACGACCGACTCGGATCACGCGCTCAGCTCCATCTCAACTCCGCGCACCAGTGTCACGTCGGCGTCTTCGCACGCTCCAAACGCCGCCGATGCCGAAGTTCCCTTGGCCGGCAAGTCCACCCTGGAGACTGGCTTGCGCACGCCCCTGGCGCGAGGACGCGAAGAGGGAACATCAACTTCAACGTTGACGTCGGCTCTCGACGCTCCAGGCTCAGGCTCGAATGGACACGGTGCTGTCGGCGGGTGCCCCGTACCGTCGATGACCGCCGACGCCACCCCGCTCGCCGACTTCTCTTCGCATCTCAGGCCTCAACGAGCGGACGGCCGACGAGACGCGGCAGCTCTCCGGAGCCGGTACCTGTCCCAATACAGCGTCGTCTTGCCGAGCGAGTCGGGCAGCGAATGCAGCGACGATAGCGTCGTACCGCTCTACGTCGCTGAAGCGATCAGTACGAGCCGGTCGTCCAGCTACCGCTCCGGGTTCCCGATCCTCAGCTTCGACGCCGGAGACCGCTTTGAGGTGGAATACGAAGAGGCCGACCGAGCCGAGGGCGGCAGCGGCTGGTTGCTCGGTCGCAAGTCGCACGATCGAAGCAACGTCGGGTGGGCGAGGACGGAGGACTTTGTTTTGCTGGAGGATGTCGAGGAGGAAGACGAGGACGACTTGGCCTTTTTGTAATCGGAACAACGTTTGTGAAGCCCTTTCTGTGTATCCTTGACAACCCTATGCATTTTCAGTCTTCATGCGATTACCTTACATTTGACGAGTTTGTATGCTGAGTAAGCGGGACTTGCGGTGGCCGAGATTTGTGAACGACTGCCGCCGTTCATTCGCTCCCGTCACTCACCCCCCGCGCACACTGCACGATGAGCTCTGAAGGACCGGTCACGTTCATCAAGAAGCGCAAGGGCGCACCGGCTGGCTTGCGCAAGAAGGGGACGCTCGGCGGTGACAGCGCCGCTGAACCCGCGCCGCCGTCGACGTCCGAGGTCGTGCACGCTGCGAAGCGATCCGTCGCCAGCCACCTCATCCAAGGAACCGGGAGCAAGCGCCGCCGCACGCAGCAAGACACGGCTGGCCTCTCAGACTCGGACGATGACTTCTCTGCCGACAAGAAGGACTCGTTCGCGGTGCGCCACTCGACTGAGGGACGCGCGCAGAGGCGGCGGAGCGAGAGTCCGCCGGCGTGGATGAGCAGCGAGCAGGTCAAGGAGCTCAAGCGGGACAAGAACGCGGCGCCCGAAGAGGAGGTCGCCGAGGACGGATTGTACCACGGCAGCTCGAAGCAACGCAACCAGGTGCCAAAGGCTGCAGGTCCGGTCAAGGCCGGTCCGACCAACGTCAGGCAGATCACCCTCGTCGACTACCAGCCCGACGTCTGCAAGGACTACAAAGGTGCGTGCCCTCCCTGTCAAGATCCGATCCTCTTCGCCCGCGTCATGTATCGAGACTTACTTGTGACCCTTTGCAAACCAACAGAGACTGGATTCTGTGGTTTCGGAGACACTTGCAAGGTACGTCGGGTGATCGGACTCTGTCGCTCGAACCATGGGTCTGACATCTCGTTTCCCGCACAGTTCTTGCACGACCGCGGCGACTACCTGCATGGCTGGCAGCTCGACAATTCCTTCCTTTCGAACCAAGCCGCATCAGGATCGTTTATGGCCAAGCAAAAAGCTCGGGACGAAGGGGGCGCCGATTCGGATTCCGACTCGGACACGGAGGACCTACCGTTCGCCTGCCTCATTTGCCGGAAACCATTCGGCCCGGATCCCATCGTGACGCTCTGCGGCCACTATTTCGATTCCGCGTGCGCGATCAAGCGCTTTGCCAAGACCGGCAAATGCTTTGCCTGCGGCGCAAGCACGAACGGCGTTTTCAACCGGTGAGTCTTCGGTCTGCCCTCTCATGGCGAGCCTTCTCTCTCATATGCTGACGTGCTTGTCCACGAACTCGTCAGAGCTACCAAGCTGATCGCACGACAGAAGGAACGGGAGGCGCTCAACGCTAAAGCCCGCGAAGAGGAGGAAGGCGAGGCGGCGGCAGAAGAAGGAGGAGGAATCGAGATCGAAGGTCTCGCCGACGCGGGAGAGCAACCCGAGCCGCGGATTTCACGCCGACAACGGTCCCCGAGCGAGAGCGAAGGCGAATATGAGGAAGAAGAGGAGGAAGTCGTGCCGCGGCGGCGGCCAATCATCGAGATCCAGTAGACCGGTGCAAGGAAAAGCATTCCTCGCAGCTCAGTGCACAATGGTGCCTTGCGAGAGCAAGATGTGATGCAGGAGATAAGGCTACAGATCAAGCGCAGGGTATGGGTGACGGTGGAAGAAAGAGTTGCAATTTTATGCTTGCGCCAGCATGTCCTTAAGCTTGCCCTGTTGCTGCAGCTTCTTCAGGTCGCTGCAGCCACCGATGTTCTGCCCCTTAATATAGATCTGCGAGTCGGATTCGTGGTCAGCCAGAGCTCTCTTGACGTTTGCTCTTCTGAGAATCAAAAGACGTGCCTGCGGGACTGTGACCTTGGTCGCGCCGGCCTTTTCAGCGAGGTATTGCTGGATCGGACCGCCGAGAGCCTCTCGGTCCAGCTCGATGACCTGTTATGACTTGCAATTCGTCAGCGTCGTGACTTTTTCCGCAGCCGCGGAGCGACTCACCTTCATCCGCGATGCGACACCGTGAGACCCGAGGATGCTCTTTGCTTCGGTGCCTGCAAGATAAGGGATGTCAGTACCTGTTTCCACCGCCTGCGCTTCGGAACGATTCCAGTCATGGATGCCAATGCCAAAGCCTGCTCCGCGGGATGTCATCATTCTCCACTCACAGTACGGGCAGTAGCTCTTGCTGAACACGGCTATGGGGGACCCCACCAGACTCTGCACAGGTGAAGCATGTCAGCGACGAGATTCGCACCACCCTATGCTGGCTGTCACTGCCGCGCTCATGCGCCAACTCACCTCGACGGTTTCTTTGGCTGCCTGTGCCTGCTCCTGGCTGATCGGCGCACTGGTGAAGAGCGAACGAGCGTAGCGCGTGAGAGACGAGAGCATTATGATATATCGATTCGGCACGGAAGAGAAGAGATGAGTGTCAAGATGGTGGAAAGCAAAGTCGCAGATCTCGCCACAGAGGACTTTCCGGCTTTTCTTCATCTCTCTCGAATCTGGCGGAGACTGCACGAAGAACAGTCGTGCAACAAAGACTATGAAGTGGGCTACGCAGACACCGGACTGACACCGATTTGCTGTTGGCGGAGATTCCTTTGGAGGGAAAAGATCCGCTATCCGAGAAATCGACTGCGATTCGAGGCAGCTGACAGTCTCGTTGCATCGCAGACGGTCACCCTGCTGAACATCATCAAGCGGGGGCGTGCGCCCTTGAAGCCAGGGGCTGAGCGCGCTCGAGTGCACGGACAGCCTTCCCCGTCAGTACCGCAGCACGTTACCGCGCGATGTCAGAACGACCGCCCCGCGTCGTCGGCTAGCCTTCCTTATGTAGTCCACTCGTGCGCCGAGCGCGTAGATTCGCTCCCATCCCTGTTGTAGCTGTTTCGACGCGAACGGGAACCAGTTCAAGGTGTCGATAAAGCGCCGTTGATCCCCGGGCGCTCGATGAGGGGAGCCGGAGTTCGTAAGCGGCATGCACGAGCGACAGCGAGCGGGTGTTCGGTCTGTGGCGCGAGTACGCAAATTAGTCCGATCCTGTTCCGCGCAGGCTAGGATGCCGTCGGTCCTGCACAGGTTTTAGGCGCATATTGTCGCGAGTTGAAGAGCGACTTTGCAGCTGGACAAACCAGGTAGCGCGGATTTCAGCCATACTCGAGATGCAACTGCGGCGATAGTCTTCCATCAGCGAGCAAGTCACGATGTGATGGGGTCGGTCATGTCGAGAGCCTTGTAGCGAAGCGATGGGTCGCCGTCATCGTTCTCAGGCGACCAGGATAAGCCAAAGCAGGTCGACCCGAGGACCATGAGCCAGCCATTCCAGGGACTCGCACAGAAGATCAAGGCGCAGTACAAGGCGGCGCGCGAGAGTAACGCGGTCATCTTCTTCGACAGCGAAGTGGTCGAGTTGGATGATGAAGTGACGGGCATCCCGGCAAGTCCCTGCGGCGCGTGACGAGCTCCTGCGCACCCGAGTGAGGCTGACCTTGTCGTCCGAGCAGTTTGAAGTGCGCCTCGTCCCTGGCTTGGCGAAGAAGCCGCAGGGAGAGGGGCACTCTGCCGACAGCGACCGCAAGAAGGAGGACGCGGCCCCGTCGGATCCGTTCGCACCGCCGTATATCGAGGAGCTGTTCGTCGCAGAAGAGACCGTCAAGGAGGACGAAAACGATGCAGGCGAAACCTTTGTCGTCCTGGTGCGTCCCCTTCCCTCGACCACGAGCGAAGAAAAAGACGAGGCTGACCTTTTTGCCCCTCCCTCCCTCAGCTAAACAAGTTTTGCGTCGTACCGAGACACGCTCTGCTCGTGACGAAAGAGTTTGTGCGACAAGGGACACCGCTGTCTCCTCTCGAGCTCTTTGCAACCTGGTCGATCGTCAAGCAACTCGGTGCGAGGGAGAAGCACGTCGGGTTCTTCAACTGCGGGCCGGAGAGCGGTGCATCGTACGTCCAGGCTTTCAACATCTCTACGTGCACAGGTCGATTGACATTGAAGAATCCGCAGACAACCGCACAAGCAGTAAGCGCATGCGAGCGTTGAATGCCTCCTCGTTTTTGCCGAAAACTCAAGCTCTGCCCCTGCAGTCTACAGTTCATGCCGCTCAGCGGAGGCGTGGCGCCTTTCGACGAAATCGTTGGCGCCCACAAGCCGCAGAACCGGAGTGAGTGTACGGGTCCTTTCGAAGTGGCGGGGCAAAAGCGCTGAACTCGCGAGTTGGCGCGCTGCAGAATCGTGCTTCCAGTTGCCGCTGCCGTACGCCAACTTTACCGCTCTGATCGAAGCACCCTCGTCGGCCTCCGACATTCCGGCGTACTTGGGACAGCGGTTTCTCGAACTGCTCGACTTGATGATCGACCACCGGCGCCGCCTCGTCGAGGAAGACGCGTCAGTCACCCCGGCAGGGGCAGAAGGTGGCCGCGTCCGACTGTCGGACCTCTCGTACAGCCTGATCATCACCCCATCGTACCTGCACCTCGTCCCGCGGCGACGCGAGAAGTACACGACCGAGCGCGGGCACGAGTTGTCGATCAACGCGCTCGGGTACGCGGGCATGATGCTCGTCAAGGACCAAGAGTCGCTCGAGGACGTGCAGAAGGTCGGCGTGTTGGCTATCTTGACCGAGTTGGGCTTCCGCCCCGTCGGCCAGGGCGAGACGAAGGAGGCAGAAGCGATCGTGCACCAAGCTGCGAGTGGCGCCGCCGATGAGCTGCCTGATGGCACCTCTCAGCCGTCCGAGTAGGCCGACGGCAGCAGCACCCGCTTGCGCGTTGCCATCTGTCCGTCTCTTCTGTAGCTCGACCCCTACAACTGCGCTCCGCTCGATGCAACCCCCAGATCAAGTCGCATGTACATTTCCAAGCGCACGCGCGCGCAGCGAGCTTTACATTGGCTGCGCACGCCGTTCGCATGCACCAGGCCAAGATCGAGAGTGTAGACGTTTGCGCGGGAGTTGTCATCTCAGTCGACGAATACAAGCGCGATTTCGGACAGCTGAGCGCGCGCGATGCGATCGAGCAACGAGAAAACGGACACCCCGATCTGGCTCGAGCTGGCCGCCGCCGATTCTCTGGATCCATGGAGTGTAATATCGTATTGTTTCTTCTGTGGTCCACTCTGCAGCTTGTCGTCGAGTGGCGGTTGAGGGTAATTGCCCGGCTGGCGGTTGAGCGCGACTTGGCCAATTGCAGAAGCGGGCTCGCTGCTTCCTCACCGCTCGCCGTTGCTCTAGTCCTACGGTGCTTGTGTGTGACCTTTGACTGGCGCACATAGAGGCCAACAGAGCGACCTGCACCGTCTCGTCGGAACTCGGAGGTGCGTGCGTCTCCTTCCCTTGATCTCTCGATTCGCTCGGTTGCATCGCCCCCCTCGGCCGCACCCTCTCGCTCTCGCCCAGACGGCGCTCAGGCAGGTACACGCACTGCCTAGCTGCGATCACATGTACGGACGCACCATCCCGATCCCTACGGTGTGACGGCCCGCGTGTTTGGGGGCTGCGGGATGCGGGGTCCAAAGGCGCCGTTCTTCTTGCAGCGCCTCGCAAACACGCGCGCGATTCGGAGGGCGGCTGAAGGCGCGCAGAGGGACGGGCAGCAGTGCCAGGACGCATAGTGTGATCAGCATGCACACTCGGACGCTGCACCGTCAGCCTGACTACGCGACACGCTACGCGGTCGCCTCGTCACGCTCGAGACCAACAAGCTTCTTCCCGATCGGCGTCTCGAAAACTGATCTTTGCTTTGCCTCCTTGTTCTCCCTATATCGGACACTGTCGATCGACCACGACTCTGGCTCTCCCGTGGACACAGAACTTGACACCTCGAGTGACCGAGCCAAGAGACAGCAGCAACAGCAGCAGCAGCCGCCTCGCGCACCCGCGATGTATTCATCCGCGCACCACCAGGGCTCGCCCGACTTCGACCACCACGCAGGTGCTCACGGTCAGGGTTACAGCGCCGCAGGCAACTTGCAGAGCCAGAACCCGTCGCCTTCGGGCTCGAACGACGACCTCGACCGGACACCGGCCGGCGACGCCAACGCGCGCGACTCGTACCTCGACTCGGACCTCGAGATGCGCAAGTACCAGGGCTTGTCGGCAGCTGGTGTCTCGGGCTACCAAGCCGTCGGCGACGTATCCGAGCCCGGAAGTCCCGTCAACGAGGGATCGTATGAACGCAGCCACGAGAGCAGCAGCTCGGGCACCAAGGTCGAGGCCGCGAGCAGTTCGCGCCTTCCGAGGCCAGAGACCATGAGCAGTGAAGGCAGCTACGATGCTCGGAACAACTATCCGGTGCGTTCTTCGAACGCCCGCTTTCGCACAATCTCTTGTTCCGAGTCCTGACATCTTCCTTTTGCCTCAGTCCGACTCGGGCCACAGCCACCCTCAGTACGGCGGTGCGTACACCGGCTACAGCGACGGACACGGCCAGTACAATACCAACTCGCCGCCGGCACACTTCGGTCGTTACCGTGAGGGCTCGTTCGGCCAACACTCGGGACTCGAGTCGGGCCGCGCGTCGACGATCGGTACCGACCACATGCCGCAGAACAACATGCCGCAGAACTCGTCCCGAGTCGCACTCAACAGCGACTGGCGCAACTCGTACGACCAGGGCAGCGAGATCAGCCGCGGCAACATGACGATTGCCGAGATCGCGCCGGGCAAGGAGGGCTACGGTCGCGCCGAGTCCAAGTACGACGACGAGAAGAAGGATCCCGCCTTTGCCAGCGGCGGACAGAACTACGCCCCGCTCGCGCCCAACTCGCCGGCCATGGGCGGCGCGCCGAAAACCGCCACCGGCGGCGCTCCCGCCGTGGTCGTCTCGCGGACAAACCGTCTCGACTGGATCGACGGCTTGCGTGGACTCGCGTCGATCATCATCTTCACTCACCACTTTGCCGACTTGACCTGGAGCCAGTCGCACCCGAACACGCTCGCGGTCGGCTCGCTCGAGGGTTTCCTCCGGAACGGTCAGCTCGCCGTCTGCATGTACTTCCTCGTCGGCGGTCGCGTCCTCGCGGCCTCGTTCCTCAAGTCGGCCTTCACGGTCCCGAAGGCGCCCGTCGTTCACGGCGATGACGAGCCGGAGAAGCCGATCGTGCCGCGCAAGCCGCCCGGTCCGCGCTGGCTCACCCTCTCGTCGTCCTTGTTCCGTCGTTCGATCCGTCTCGCGTTCCCGGCCGTCGTCGTCGGCTTCATCCAGTGGAAGGTCTGCGTCGACGGTCTCGTCACCGACAAGCCCATCCAGGCTCAGAACGAGTTCCTCACTCCCTCGGCCATGTGGGAGCCGACTTGGTGCGAGATCGGCGACTTTGCCGGCTTCCTCCAATTCTGCCTCGACCTCTTCACGAACCCGAACCACCAGTACATGCTCACCGTCGGTTCGGCGCTCTGGACCACGTACGACCAGTTCTGGGGCTCGGTTCTCGTCTACATCGTCGCCGCCACTCTCACTCCGCTCCCGTTCCGCGGCCGTTACTCGCTCTACCTCATGATCTGCGTCGCCCTCTGGTGGATCAGCTCGCCCAACATGCTGTGCGTGACCGTCCCCTCGGAACGGCGTCCAGCTTTCGAGACTGACGGAGACATTTTGTTCGCAGCTACATGATCGGTCTCTGGATGGCCGACCTGTACGCGTCCGGCTGGGTCCGCAAGCTGCAGGACCACTGGAAGCCGACCGTCGCCGTCGAGGTCTGCGCCATGGCGCTCGCTCTCGCCTTCGTGGCCGGTGGCGAGAAGGTCGCGACCCCGGCCGACAAGGCCGTCGGCTCGATCCAGGTCTACGCCGGCAAGTTTTCGTACGACCCGTCGTACGTGTGGCCGCAGTACATGCTCATGAGTAACTGGTCAGTCGTCATTTCTTTCTTTCGCGCTCGTGCCCGCCCGGTGCTCATCCTCCTCGAAACAGGATCCCGCCCACGATGATCCTCATCTGGGTCGAAGTCTCGCACGCCATGCAGTGGTTCTTCTCGTGGGGCATCTTTGTCTGGACCGGCAAGATCTCGTACGGCTTCTACCTCATGCAGTTCCTCACGCTGTACGGCCTCATGCCGATCATCCTCCTCCACTTTGCCGAGCAAAACCGGTCGTCATACTGGAACGTCGTCACCCCGACCTACATCCTCTGCCTCATGTTCAACTTCTTCGTCGCCTGGTAAGGCCCTTCTCGCTTGTGGACGCGATTCGGAACTGCCTCTCTGACCTTTTCTTCGTACCGGCTTGCAGGGTTTCTTACCACCTTCTCGACCGCGTCGGCCTCAAGCTCGGCAAGTGGATCTGGGACGGCTTCTTCGTCACCAAGCCGAACACGGCCGCCCAGCTGCCGTGGAAGTTCTGCCGCCACATCTTCTGGTGCTTCACCAAGGGACCGGTCGTGCTCGTTCGCGGCTGGGGCAAGTCGATTTCGGCCAAGAGCAAGAGTCTCAAGCAGGGCTTCCACACCGTCATGCACTGGCGTACTCCGACCACGCGTCCGTCGATCCCGAGCCCGACCGACCCGGACGTCCTCTCGCAGCTCCACTCGACGCGCTGGACTTCGGACCTCAGCCACGACAAGGAGGCGATGCGCACACGCCGCCTGTTGCGCATCCAGTCGTTCATGTGGATCCCGCACTTGTTCATCATCCCCGGCATGACGGCGCTCTGGGTCATCACGCACCCGATGGGTGCGTGGACGTACGATGCCCTCACCTTCTCGTCGCTGTGGCGTTTCCTCTGGATCATGTCCCTGCCCAACTGCTTCTTCGCCTTCCTCGGCTTCATCACGCCCGACATTGCGCCGCAGCCGGGCGCGCTCGAGGACAAGCCGGTCTGCCGCGAGTACATTCGCAACTTCTTCATTGTCCTCGTCACCAAGGGATCGAACGAAGCCGCCGTCCGCCGTGGTTACAACAAGCTGCACCGCCTCGAGCAGTTCCACCCCGCCGTCAAGGTCGTCGTCCTCACCGATGAGCCCTACGTCTACCCCGACCTGCAGAACATCGTCTGCCCCAAGTCGTACAAGTCGCCGCTCGGCAAGGCCAAGTACAAGGCTCGCGCGCTCGACTACTTCCGTTACCACGTCTCGCTCGGCGTCTACGACTGGATCTTGCACATGGACGAGGAGTCCGTCACCGACGCCGAATCGCTCCGTCACTGCCTCGAGTTCATCCGGTACACGCCGCACCAGTTCGGTCAGGGTATCATTCTCTATAACGGTATCGGCTACTGGGACAACTGGTACTTTACCGTCGCGGACGGCATTCGTGTCGGCGACGATTTGGCGCGTTTCCACCTCCAGAACACGATCATCCAGCGGCCCGTCTTTGGTGTCCACGGATCGTTCCTGATGACGAACGGCGAGATGGAGAACGAGTGCACGTGGGACTTTGGTTCGCTCGCCGAGGACTTTGAATTCTCGCAGGACGCGTGGCGCCGTGGCTTTACGTGCGGCCGAATCCACGGTATCGTCCGGGAGCAGTCGCCGACCACTCTTCGCGATTTCCTCAAGCAGCGACGTCGTTGGTTCATGGTACGTCCAAGCCCTTCTCGCGCGCTACTTATACAAGCAGCTAATTTGGGTGCTATGCGTACAGGGTATCCGTGACATCAAGGGTCTCTACGGTCTTCCCCACCTCGCCATCAACTTGTGGACGATCGGTGTCTTCACGCTCGGCGCGACCATCATCAACTTGCCGCTCGGCTTCATTGAGCACTCGAGCACCCCGATCTGGATCGCCGTCTGCGCCAACTTCTGCTTCATCACCTTCTTCGTGAGTCGGATCGTGAAATTTCGCCGTCCGGACTTTGCGCTGACGCCCCATTCCGCCCCCCAGACTCTCTACCTGTGGGGAATCTTCTTCCAGGAGCTCGATTTCGGACAAACGTGGTGGAAAGTTCCAATTCACCTCCTCTGTGCCATCATCATCCAGCGTGAGTTGTCCTGCCGGTCGACTTTGGGGTTTTCCGCTCTCAGTCGGACTCACGTTCCACCCCTCCTGCAGCTTTCGCCTCCATTGCCGAGGGATTGTCTGCGATCTGGGCCATGGCATCGGAGGACTTTGGAAAGGTGCGTCGCCATTTGTCCGCTTGCTTCGAAGCGCGAATCGCTGACTTTGCCTGCCCAATTCCGCCACCCCCGCCTGCGTTTCTCTTCCGCCCATCTTCCGCCCACAGTTCGGTGAGTCTCGATTTAACAATCTGCCTCGAGAAGCGGACGTGACGCTGACCTGTCCTTCCATCTCGCAGAGGTCATTGTCAAGAAGTAATCTCGCTTTTCGCATCGCCAATCTCGTGCTCCGTTTCCCCCACCCTTCCGCCCGCATATACCCATCTCTCACTCTCTCAACGGACATTGCGCTCATGCCGTTCGACTCGTCAGTCGATCAACCACCCTCATCATCGCCTCTCTCTCTATCGCCTCCTATTTTTACGCAAACCATCACGCCCGCTCGTTACTTCTCTCTACCTTCTCGTTGCTCTTCCTCGTGGACTTTTAGAAATTACCCCCCCCCACCCTGCTTCCTGTGCACACAACAATCTTCTCCCTTGTTCAGCTTCAGATCGAAATCCATCGTCGTCGTTTGCCGGCACCTTGGCGTTGCGATTCGGACCCGTGGAGAGATCGGCGTGGCGAGACCGACTTTAGAGAACGTTTCCTGCCAGGCGAGGAGCCTTGCTACGAGGGTCTTTACGCGAGATGATGGTGAGGACAGGTTTCGACAGCTCTCGGAAGCTGCAGCACTCGGTGCTCGGACTGGCTAGCCGACTGTGATGGTATAACACGCAGACGAATGAGAGGAGACGAGGCGCGGCATAGCTTTCTTTGCTGGTCTTGGTCTCAGTCTGGATGGAGAGATGGAGGGGGTTGGTACTGCATTTGATAGTCAAGGATGGAGAGGAGTGAAGAGAATGCGAGGTCTATCGGAAGAGGAGCGAGATCGATTCGCCGTTGTGCGTCTGGAGAGCAAAGAGGATCGAGAACGAGCGTCAGTCAATGCGGGACAAAACCGGCAGTGCAGTGCAGACCTACCCGGCGGATCGACTCGGCGAGGACGGGGCTGACGTCCATGATCTCGAGCTTTCCGTTGGCCTGCTTGAGGTGCTCGGCTTGAGAGACCGTGTTGGTGACCTGCGGCGGTTGAATTGCGAACTCAGTGGCTGCTGTGCGCAAAGTCAAAACCGAGGAAAAAAAGGCAGAGCGACTCACGACAACCTTGGTCAGAGGCATCTTGGACAATTCTTGCAGACTCTCGCCCGAGAGAAGACCTGTGGCGGAAATAAAGAGAGAGTCAGAAGATGCATCAGTCAGGAAGACGGACGGCCCAGGATCGCGACGGAGGATTAAACGCACCGTGCGAGACGAGGGCGTAAACCTCCTTGGCGCCGTTGTCGGCGAGCGTCTGCGTCGCCGTCTTGATCGTGCTCCCCGTGTCGGCCATGTCGTCGATCAAGATGGCAATCTTGTCGCGGACGTCGCCGACGAGGAGTTCCATCTTGCCCTCGGCGTCGGGACCGTCCCCCTTGGCGCGGTTCCGGTTGATCAGGGCAAAGTCGCAGTCGAGGCGGTCGGCGAGGTTGGTGGCCCTGTCACAAGAGGAACGCATTCGGCGGAAAGAGATCAGCGACACTCGGGCGAGGGCTTGGGATGAGAGATGAGAGAGAGAAACGCACCGCTTGGCGCCGCCTGCATCCGGCGAGACGATGATCGCATTCTTCCAGTCCGGAATGTTTTCCTTGACCCACCTATGCGCAATGACATGGCCTCAGCGCGTTCGTTCGAGAAAATAGAATCGACCCCCCCAAAGGAGGCAAGAAGCGCGCGCGCGCACCTGACCATGCTCGGTTCGGTCCAGAGGTTGTCGACGGGAACCTCGAAGAAGCCCTGAATCTGGCTGGCGTGGAGGTCCATGGTGATGACGTGGTCACAGCCGGCGATCTGGAGCATGTTGGCGACGAGCTTGGCCGTGATGGGCGACCGCGACTTGTCCTTGCGGTCCATGCGGGCGTACGGGAAGCACGGGATGACGGCCGTGATCCGACGGGCGCTCGCCGTCTTGCACGCCGAGATCATGATCAACAACTCCATTAAGAGGTCGTTCGGGTCGTTGAGCGGCAAGGGGGACGGCTTTGACGGCGAGGTCGGCCGCGACTCGAGGTCGTTGTGCTTGGCGAGCGGCGGCAACGGGGTCCCGGGTCGCTTCTGGTCGATGGCGCCTTCGTGGCCGTAGTGGCGAGCTTTCGCGCCGAACGGGAACGGCGAAGGGTTGAAGCCGGTCTGGAGGATAAAGACGTCTTCCTCGCGGACCGACTCGCCGATCTGGACCGAGGTCTCGTTGTCGGAGAACTTTTTGACGGTGCACTCGGTCAAGGGGATACCGAGCCTGGACAGAGCATATCGCTGGTCAGCTCTCCTGCTGCGCTCGAGGAGGTTGCGCCGCGGGCCACGCGAGTAACTGACTTTTGGGCGACCATCTGGGCCAACTCGGGGTGCGAGTTGCCTACAGACAGAGATCACCAGCATAGCGTCGTCCCACACAGTAGCAACGCAGTCAGCGGCTGTCCATCTCTATACGGTTCCGAAAGCCAGAGGTGCGAGATGAGAGTCGGGCTCAGAGAGTCGGGCGGCGACCAGGGGACGCTCACCGGTCAAGAGCTTGATGCTCGATCCGTTGTGCATCATCTTGGACGTGTCTGATCCAGTCTCGGTGTCCGTAGGCGAGTGCGAGCGGTCGTTCCCTGCGAGCTATAAGCAGCTGAGTTTTCTGAAGCAGCTGCAGAGGAAGAGAAGCTGTCCGCGAAAGGTCGAGGCGTACAGTCGTGCAGAGAGTCACAGTGTGCGGGTAGGCAAACGCTGCACCAGCCGGCGAGGTGTGTAGAGACTCGGAGAGACTTTTGCACTCAGACACGAGCATCTCGCCCGACCCGCCAAGACCCGCACTCGTCCGGTTTAATGTTCATATCTCGGGGCACAGGGAGGCGAAACACACGACATTTGGTACACCTACACAGCAAGCAAGGGCGGACCAAGTACTACAACTCGCTTTTGATCGTGGCAGCCGCCGCCTCCGACGCAGATGCCGACGCGCTCTCGAGCAGCTTGGCCTGCGCAACGTCCAACACAAGTCAGGTTCGGTTTCGCGTCTCCATGCGAAAGTGACAGAAAGGAGGAGGAGGGAAAGAGAGAAAGGAACGCACACTCCACGGGGCGTTCTCGCGCAACGCGAGGAACCAGACCGAACCGCCCGTGATGCCGAGCACCAACAGCGCCATGAAGAGCATCCCACCAATGACCATCGCCAGGAACGTGTACTGCACATACGTACATGGGAAAACGGAAAAAGTGGCATCAGCCGTGTGGAAGAATCCACGGTGAAGAGACGCGGGGGAGGAAAGGAAGGAAGGGAGGAACTCACGTCGGCCTTGCCCATCTGATGTTGCCGCAGTTGCTCGGCGCGCGCCCTCCGCTCGAGCACTTCCTGCGGCGGTCCCGGAAGCTGCTTGATCCGCGCATCACGACCGAACGCCCAGTCCTCGCTCGTCTCGGGCACCGGCATGCCCACCTGGATGAACGAAGGGTACCGAGTCTCGGTCCATTGCTCGATCTGTTTTTGCGACCGCGAGTCAGTCCCCCCCCCTCCGAACATGCTAGTGGAAGTGTGATGGCGAGGAAGGAAGGAAAACAGAATCAGGGGGGTGGGCTTACCCGACCGGTCAGGACGGCAATCTTGACGAACGAAGGGTCGTTCGGCCGCGCCTTGGCGTGGATCTTGCGTGCATAGTCCCGGAATTTGTACGCCACGTCGCGCGGGTTCGTCGAAGCCATGATGAGCTGCGAGTGCCACACAACGGCGGTCAGCCTCGAGACGACGGAAGTCAACCTCCCGCCGCCGTTGCAAAATACGGGCAAAGAATGACCGGACAAAAAAGGGAGAATACGCACCGAGACGGCTTCCCCCTTGCGGATCTTGACGTTGCGCTGGACGACATCATAGTTCATGAAGCAGCGTTCGAGGGTCGCGATGGCCATGACTTGGGGGATCGCGCAAAAGTTGAACACGGACTGGTTCGACAGCAGCGAGAGGTAGTCGAGCGCGTCGGTCGCGTGCGCGAGCGCGTCGACCGTCATCTCGCTCAGCGCCCACAGCGCCTTGTCCTCGTTTCCCCGGGCGTGCAACTCTTCCGGCTTCGAGACGTACTTGCTCCAGATCTCGGCGGGCCAAAACACCCGGCCCTCGTCGACGTCTTCGCGGAAATCGCGGAGGATGTTGGTCTTTTGGAGCATGAGCCCCATCGAGTTGGACAGGGTCAACTGCTCGCCGAGGTAGGGCGACTCCTTCTCTGACGCCGAGAACAACCGCGACAAGCCCTCGCCGACGAGGCCGGCGACGTAGTGGCAGTACAGGTCGAACGACGCGAGCGTGTCGACCGAGAACTTGCCGCCGCTCTCGGCGTGCAGCTTGGCGTACCGCGACATGCCCTGGCCCATTAACCGCGTGATGTCCCGGATCGCCTTCTGGTAGCTGCGACGGGTCACGCGCGCAGGATGGATGGAACTGTCAGCCTTCCTCGCGCTACGCACGTATCCCGACTGCACGGGAGCGAGACGAGACGTACCGCTCGTCTAGCCGCTTGAATTCGGCGACCACGACCTGGAACTCTTGCAGCAGCACGCGGTCCTTCTCATCGGGACCGGCTGCCCCGGGGTGTGTGTTTTATCTTTCTCGTCAGTTGGCGTACCTCGAGCGCTTAGCGGTTACACTACTACTCACAGTCCTTGAAGTTCCACCCGTCCTGGTCGAGTTTCTGGTAAAACGCCTCGAGCAAGGGAGCCTTTGTCTCGATCGGGAGGGTCATGTCGTCCTCGACCGTGTCGAGGGCGCGGAGGACGAGGTAAAAGATGGCGACGACGCGCGAGAGGTCGCCGTCGAGTTCGTGGATGACGGCGGCGAAACTGCGCGAGGTGAGGTTGAGGAGTTCGTAGCAGCGCTTCATGTCCGGTCGGTCCCTGTCAGTGCAGGTGCAACGGGACGCCAGGATTCAGCATGGTCTCATCTGGACTTGGATGACTCCTTTCGGCCCGCGTGTCTGCAGCCTGACACTGACCATCCTGATTCCGGGTTGGACTCGATCGAGTTGAGGGGGTCGCGCCAGATCTGCGCATACAGGCCACAGTCAGCTTTATCCCCAAGGTTTGCCCGGAAGAAGAGGACTCACCTTGTAGGTGATGAGGGACCTGGCCTCGCCCGGGTGGGTCAAGGCGAGGAGCAAGAGTTTGCCAATGTCGGCGACTTTGACCATTTTGTCTGCGCTAGTAGTCCTGATCGGGTCGAGTGTGCTTTGATCGGCGTGATTCGGTGGCTCGGCTCTGCTGGCTCGTGTGCTGTACTCGAGGCAGAGGAGTCGAGTGGGGTGATTCGATCCGAACTGGAAAGGGAGACGGAGCGGACACGGGCTGAAGCGGGGGCAGAGCGGTCTACAAGCGCAAGTGTGACAGTCTGTGTAGCTCTGTACGCGTATAGCTTGGCCCCGACGCGTCTCGTGGTCAGAAGCAGGCGAGAGAGAGAGAGAGAGAGAGAGAGAGAGAGCAATTTTCCAAACTCTCTCTCTCGCCTTGACCACAGCGTAGTGTAGTGTATTGAATCGTCGCGATGGCCCTCACGAGCGCCAAGCTGCCCGCCCCGCTCCGCCTCCACGCCCAACCAGGCTCGATCCGCCCCCTCTCGACCGCCGACGCACACGCTCACCTCGCCGCCTTCCTCGCCTCGGACGCCTCGACCCTCGTCGCAGGCGCCGCAGGGACCGGCGCAACCCGCGCGAGCATCGTCCGCCTCGTAAAAGGCCTCAAGGAATCACTCGACGCTCCCAAGCCCGTCACCGCCATCGCCGACGCCAAGGACTCGAAAAAGCGCAGAAAGGGCGGCGACGACGGCGGCCAAAAGGACAAGAAGCGCAGGAAAACGGTCGCATAAACACACGGCTGCTCGGTTGACATTCAACGGTCAGTCCGCAGCGCGCGTGTCAGACTTGCGAGACCACGGCCACTGGTGTTCGGAGGAATATCGAACGGCCAGCCCAGGGTACGCGCGCGCACCCCACCCATGCGCATGCTCGTTGCGTATCGCTAGCCTACTGACATGCAACCCTGCCTTGTCGCACGGGATTCGCGCCAACCTCGACAGCTGTTGACCGCGTCGTCCCAACGCGGCCGCTCTCACTGCATCCTCTTTTATCGCTGTAATGATCTCGGCACTCGCGAGGAGGCCAGCAGAACGGTGTGAAAGCCGCACACTTGTTACCAATGTAAGGATTGACTGCGATCTGAACCGAGACTGCGACGAGCAGCGGGGAGGGAGGGAGATTGACGATTTTTTCTTCTTCGTGCGCACCTGCAGAACATCCGCAGACTTTAATGTTGTTGTACTCGAGCCCCTCTTTTTCGCTTTTTTGAATGTATCGTTTCAGTACACAGAAGAACCTAGTCCTTTTCTGCCCGAGTAGAGGAGGACTAGAGAGAGAGAGAGAAAAGGGAAGCTGAGCTTGTCGGCGACCCGGGCATAGGGGTGACTTGCCAGAGCAGCGGCAGGGTGCGAATTCGACCAGGGTGCCTATCAAGTCAAGTAGACTCTTGTCTTGCAAAAGAGACGTGGCGAGTGTATGAAGGCGAGAGAGCGGAAAGAGCCAAAAGGTGAGCGCGGCCGGCGCGGTGAGCGAGAGCGCGGCGCGAGTCGAGTCGCTGGTTTGCCCTCCGGACCTGCGCTCACAGTCTCCCGTAAGCCTACCTGGACCCTTGCACTCGACACCCTTCAACCCTGTACGGTCACGTATCCAACTCGCATGCTCGCCCAACGCTTTGTCGACGTCGACGACGCGGTCCTGGACGGCTTTCAGTCTCGAGCTCGTCGTCGTCGTCGGGCCGGCTCTGGCGCTCCCGATACGACGAGGGGGCGCGGCGCAACGGGTGGATAAGGGGGCGGATGCTCTAGTGGAAAGGACCGTGGACACGGCTGGTCGGACGGGCTCACGGCGTCGCAGGGTGCTGCAGCACACCCGATGTCGACAGCTCGCGGAGAAGCGTCTCCCTCGACCGGCGCATTCGTCCTCGCGACTCGCCAATCCCAGCCCGACCTGTCCCAGAAGCATAAAGGCACCAGTTCCTAGGGGGGCTAAGCTGACCCCGTTTGACACCTTCGCATGTTCGCCTGCCTGCAGACTTCTTGTCGAGATGGCCAAGGTCCGTCTACTTTCCCCCTCTATAACTCGACTCGCTCATCTCTTGACAACCCCTATACTGACGCCCTGTTCACTCGTGTGCCCTACAGTCGAAGAACCACACGAACCACAACCAGAACAAGGTACGGCGGTCGGGCAGGAGGGAGTAGCGTCAGGACAAGTGGAGGATTCGCTGACACCGGCACATACCTCTCTTTACTTGCGGGTACTTGATCACCCCCCTTTTACAGAAGGCTCACCGTAACGGTATCAAGAAGCCCAAGACGCAGCGTTACCCTTCGATGCGTGGTGTACGTGCTACCCACCTCGGGTAATGACGGCTCCGCACGTCCGCGATGCTGACCGTCTGCCAACCCTCGTACGCTCGTACAGGTCGACCCGAAGTTCCGCCGTAACGCCCGTTACGCCGCTCAGGGCACCCAGAAGGCCATCGCCGCCGCCAAGAAGGAGGCCGCCGCGTCCGCATAAATCTCCCTCTTGCCCCGACGCCTCTCTCCCCCTCTCTCTCTCTCTTCCTTCTCCCCCTCCCGAATTCGACTCTCCCCCCCTCTTTCGACTTCTGGTTGGGGGCGGCCACGTTGTGCGCAAAGTGAACCCGAGATATGCGGTTTCCCCTCTCGATCTTCCTTTGAGGAAGCCCGGCGTGGGAAGTAAAGATACCTCGGAGGATTTTTTTGCAACCGTGGTTCGTGTGCGCGTTCGTGTAACGCAAATGGCAAAATCTCACGAGTCTGGTTCCAGCGGCGGTGGATGTCGTTTCCTTTTGACGCGGCGAGCGATCAGAGTGAGGGGAAAAAAAGTAGGAGGCGAACGCGGTCTGAACGGCTCTGACACACTCATGCTCGAGACAACTCAATTGTCGCGAGCCGGAAAGATCCGTAAACGAACCCCAAACCGAAAAGCGGGTTCTCGGAAATCGCTGTTTTGGTTGAAACTCTCTCACGCTGCTAAGTTACGACGCCCAAGCGCCTTTCCATCATCCAAAGACTTCCAACAGTCTGATCATGCAGAGTCTTCTTCCATGTCTTCGCCCGTCTCGGGGTCAACGCGAGGCGGCGGCGGCGCCGCCACTGAGCAAGGCGCACGTTGCGAGTTCCTCCTCGCAGCTGCGAGGTTGACGCGCGCAAACTGGTCGAGGTGGGGGTGCAAGTTGACCGGGATCAGTCCACGTGAGGTCCTTGTATCGACAGCATCGTCGCAACATGTAGAAAGGGGAAGTGCGAGAGAGAGAGAGAGGGGGATCAACAGGTTCGACTCACCAGCTCGGCCTCCGTCTCTGGTTGCTTCGCCGACGGCCGCTTCTTCTTCGGCCTGTCCCACGGCGCCACCACCACGCTGCTGCCCTTCTTCCGCTGTCCCGTCGCCGCGCCACCCGGTCCGGCTCTCGGCGCCGTCGTACCGCCGGTTGCCGACGTCGAGGGAGACGAAGGACCCGGACCCGGACTGCCTTCCTCCTCCCCGCCGCCACCGTCATCGTCATGACCGTCATCTTCGCCACCACCAGCAAGGACGCCGCCGCCGGTACTCCCGGCCCGTCTCGCATTGGAGCGGAGAGTCCGTGTGGCGCTCGCGCTCGCGTTGGCCCTCCTCGCGGCATACGCCGCCTCGTCCGCCGAGTCGAGGCTATCGTCATCATCCGAAGTTTGGTCCGACCGCCACACGTCGCTGCCGGCGCCGGTGGGGTTTCCTCCTCGACGTGAGGGTCGCGAGCCGGTGTCGGAGGCGGACGACGAAGAGGCATCGCGACTCGAGACGGCGCTGTCGTCGTCGTCGTCGTCGTCGTCGTCGCTGCTGTTTGCCCCGGTCCCGCTCCTCCCGCGACGACGCCCACTCCCTTTCCCACCTTTGCCACCATTCGCCCCCAGCCCCGTTCCAGCCATCGACGCGCGACTCCGTTTCGGTTGGCCCGCCCGACTCTGCTTGCTCAACTCCCACGCGAGCAAGTCCTCGCACTCGGCCGTCGAGACCCTGACGCCGTTCAACAACCCTTGCCACTTGCGGCGGAGGATCTGCCGGATCTGTTCGAGGTAGTCGTACGCATACCACCCTTCGTTCGGGTCGCTCGAGCACGCCGAGAGGACCCCGTCCGGCGAGTCGATCAGCGATTTCAGGAGCGCGTCGCTGATGTCGCACAGCTGGAAATGGCCAATCTTGCCATACACGTGCTCGCCGTCGAATTCGTGAGACAGGCTGGGCGGACATGGGCGCTCCGGGGTCAGTAAGCGAACGAGGTGTGAGGGCTTTGCTTCGCGGCAGCAACTCACTTGGACGTCGTCGGCGCCTTGTCGGCCCGGCGCGACGAGGCCGCCCCCGCTTGCGCCTGCGACCTCGTCCCAGGTTGCGCCCTCGTCCGGACGTTGGCCAAGTTGCGAAGCGCAATGTGTTGGTAACTGCCCAAGTCGGGGGAGAAAACGATCATCAGTTGCGCGCGCGCGTTCGGGGCCGACGAGGATAACGAAAAGGAGGGAAGAGCGCACAAGCGAGCTTCTGGGTCTGTGCGCGGGTCGTAGCCATATCGGATGACGAGGTCGCGGAAGGGCCCGTCGGCAAAGGTGTAACTGATCATGGGCCAGCACGACTTGTTCCTGCGAAATTCGGACGTGTGTTGAGCTCCCCACGAAGTCGGTTCCAATCCAGGCGACGAGAAGAATCCACAAACCACGTACGCGTTGATGACCTTGTGATCGTCGGCCGAGAGTTGGTTCAGGAGCGCCGTCCTCGTCCAGCACGGCCGCTCTTCGAGCAAGTGGTGCATCTTTTGCTCGAGCGGGCTTAGCTCGTCGCGGCCGAGTTCGGTGAGCAAGACCGGTTCGGGTCCGGTTGGGACGTGGCGCTGGACGTGCAGGATCGACTGGACGGTGCGGACTTTGTAGCGGCCGCCGTTGATCAGGCGGGTGACGCCCGCGTCGGTCGTGACGCGGATCGTTCCCGGGGCCGGTTGCATGCTGAGAAGAGGCCACGCGGTGTCAGTGTGGGGGTTGACCCTCTACTCGGAATATCAGATTCGGAGAGAGAGAGCGGAGAGAGAGAGAGCGCGCTCACTCGAAGAGGGCCGGGAGAGGATGGCGACTGAAGGTCGGCGGGGGGAAAAAAGCGGATTCGGGGAACTCTTCGTTCGGCGGGGGCATCTCAAACTTGCGAATGCCGTCGACTGCGAGTGGAGAACCGAAAGTGAGCGAGTTTGCGCAGCTAGAGGGATTTGGGGAGCGCGGGTCTCACTGTCTAGGTTTTCGATGGCTTGAGCCATGTCGAGAGTGGGATCTCCTCCGGCATGACGGGACGGCGTGTACTGGTAGTCGGCCATGGCTGCGTGGACGTAGACGGGTTGGTTAGAACCCCGTGGGGTAGAAGCGTAGGCAAGGGAGGGGAGGACTGACCTCGGAAGCGGGCGAGCCGGTGTTCGACGGCGATGGGTTGGATCTGGTACATTCCGGCGTCGACAATGTCACCCTGAGCATTGCGTCTAGGCTTCTTCCTCGTGCGTTTGACGACGCGGCAGACAATGTTGTTGGTCTGGGCGAGGTGAGCGCTGACGGGGTGCGAGAAGCGGTTGCCCGGGTCGAGGTCCAACTCGAGCGGGACTGTCCCGGCCGCACTGAAGCTGCTGGCTACGCTGGCGAGCCCCCCGAGGGACGCGAGTGCGTTGTCGAGCGAGTTGACGGGTCCCGGGTACTCGACCGTCGCGAGGTGGACGCGCTCCTGGACCGCGGCGAGGCGGTACTTTGGCGCGTGCACGATCGGCGGCGGAGTCGGAAGCCGGAGCTCGTCCATCCCTCGCGTCGACCGGTCTCCGGGTGTGTGGAAGCGCAAGAGGACAACCTCCCGAGTCGGCAGTTGCGCGTGAAGTCGGTTCCGCTTCGCTTGCGCACTCGTTCTCCGAGACAGGGGCAAGATGGACCGCACCGCACAGTTCAAAGAGCTCGTTCAAGCCAAGGAACAAGCGTACCCGCCTTCCAAACGCCAGCGGGTCAAGTTTGGTCACCTCCGCCAGGGCCCTGACGCACCCAAACTCGACCCGTGGACAAGGCAAGCAGACCAGGTCGTAAGTCCCTGCCTGCACTCTCGCGAGACCGGGGCTAACGGGGCACTTTCGCCAGGCCACCAACTTGCGCTCGTTTGCCAACTTCTTGTCGTCAATCCGGAGAGCCTACCTCGACCTCGGCTCGTCCACCTCCTCCAACGCAGCAGCCCCGCCCAAGCGCACCTTGGACCCGAGCAAAAAGGGTCTCGCAGCGTGGGAAGGTGTCCGCTGGCTCACCGACAAGGAACGGGACGAGATCGACTTTGCCGTCAAGGTCGCCCTCCGCAAATCCGTCGACCGCGTACGCCAACTCGAACAACTCGAAAAAGGTGCGCGTCTCCGTGATTCAGATCAAGGGGCGCTGCTGACACGCGACGGGCACCCCGCAGTCCGGATAGCGCGCCTCGAAGCCGAAAAGCGCGACAACCCCTCGCCGACCGCGAGCGGCGGCGCCCTCTCACGCCTCCTCAGACTCGCACCCGCCACTTCCCAAGACTCTGCCGCCACGACCGCCGCCGCCGAACAAGCCCTCGCGCAACACCGCTCCCTGATCACGTTCTACTTGAACGCCCTGCTCGCCGACGTCTCGCAACGGCAGCGAGACCAGCAAGAGGCGCGCGTCCAGCGCCAGCTCGAGAAAGCTCAGTCGCTCGGCGCACTCGGAGCGAATGTCGGGGGGCCGTTTGGGACAGATACTTTGACTGCGGCGGCGGCGGCGGCGGCGGGCGGAAGCGGAAAGGGCGCGACGACGGCGCCGATACCGTCTACGTCGTCGTCGTCATCCTCATTCATTCCCGGAATGGATGACGACGACGACGACGACGACGATGACAATCCGCTCGGGTCGACCCTCACGGCCGAACAAGTGCAACAATTCGAAGCCGAAGAGTCGGCCCTCCTGAAAGCGACCCAAACCGACCTCGACGCGCTGCACAAAGCCGAGTCGTCGCTGCTCGAGATCGCCGCCCTGCAGACCCAACTCGTCTCGCACTTGACGCAGCAATCCGAGTTGACGGACCAGTTGTGGGAGGACGCGATCACCGTCTCGGGCGAGGTCGAGCGCGGGAACAAGCAGCTGAAACAGGCAAAGGAGCGCAGTCGCGATAGCCGGTTGTGGCTCCTCGTCTTTCTCTTTGGCTCGTCCTTCACCTTGTTGTTCCTCGATTACTACACGTGATACTCGCGTGTCTGTTTGCAACTTGAAAGAAATTACTCTCTCTTCCGCGATCGCTGGGTGGGTGGCAACACATTTTCGAGGGGAAGACGCCTCCTTAGTCTATCCGTTCCTTCTTGTCTCGACCCAAGTCCACCACAACCGGCGGCGGCGATGCCTGCACGTCGTCCAGCAGCGCGGCTTCGTCCTCCTCCTCGAGTCCCCAAGCGGCGGAATCCCCGCGAGAGTGACCCGGCCCCCGCTTGCCAGAGTCAACGTCCTGCAGCTCGACCGAGATCGAGGCGCGCGGCGCTTCTTCTTCTTCTTCTCCTCGAGGAGCGCTATAATCCGAAAAGGCGTCGCCCCAACCCCCGTTATCGCCTTCTTCTTCTTCCGGCGGTGGAAGGACTTGATTTGGTCGGGACGTGCTCGGCGGCGGCGGCGGCGGGCGAAGGTCGTCGTCGTCGACGACGACTCCGACGTCGAGCAGAGCTCCTTCGGGTACGCGCGGGCTCACATCATAAGCCGAAGCGAGGGATCGTCCGGCCGCCGCCGCCGCTGCGTGCTGCGAGGTCCCGTCGTCGTCCTCTTCGCCACCAGGGGTCGCCCCGTCATCATCTTCCAAGAGTTCGTCCACGTCCTGCAACAAACCCGCTTCGAGCGCGTCTTGCTCTTCTCCTTCAGCCGTTTCCTCCACGTAGCGCATCGTCAACTGCATTTCCGCGCCCCAAAGAAAGGAGAACAAAGTCAGTCGCTCCCCGCTCAGAGTCCCTCGAGAAGTGGGCACGGACCTTGTAGAGATACCACGAGGTGCCCATGCCGAGCAAGGTCCCTGCGACCATGAAGATGCCGCTGCACCGCCCATGCGAAGTACACCGCCCCGTGGTCAGCACAAGCACACTCTGCATCATTTCAACCCACGCCACCAGGACGGCGACAACAACAACAGCCGCCGCGGATACTCACTTGATCCAGCGGGTCGTCGAGTCCATCTTGTGCCGAGACGTCGGATCCGCAAAGAGGTAGGTCCGGTGCCCGATAAAGACATGCCTGTTACAAGTCCGTTTTCAACATTTTGCCCCTGCGATCAGGATCTGAAAAGGGTGTTGAGAGGAAAGACGAACAGTAGCAGCTTTGGTGTGATGGCTCTGCGGATTGAGCGAGGCCTGCTGTGAGCGACCAGCGCCACTCGGAGAGACGAGACGGCGAACGAGACTTACAAGGTGGCGAGCATGAATTCTTGCAATGAGACTGTCTCGATCGAGGCGAAGAAGGCGTTGCTGTAAGGGTACGGGAACGGGCACAGTCGCAGCAAGACGATCAAGGGCAATCCTGTTTCGGGGAGGATCAGCAGGAAGGACATTAGTATCGGCGCCTCTTTCGGAGGAAACAGCTGCTGCAAGCGCACCTTTGACGCGAACTGCGCGTGACAGGGCCGCAAAGGTCTTGTCGCGCTGGATATAGGGCGCAAAGAGGCCGATGAGGCGGCGGACGACGAGGAACGCGACCGCCCCGCCGACGAGGCAACTCGCGGCCGAGATCCAGAACCCGGGCAAGACTCCGTACGCGAATCCGACGAGGGTCTGGGCGGTCCCGTAGCCGACGAGCGGCGGTATGGACGTGACGACGATCACGAGCGAGAGGATCCACCAGCCGTTCGGGGTCTCGCGGACGTCGTCTGCGAGTGCAGCGAACCAGGCAAAGATGCGTTCGGGTCCGATGAGCCAGAAGAGGGCGCCAAAGACGAGGTGGAGCGAGGCCCAGAGCCAGACGGCGAGTTTGCCCGGTTTCGAGAGGGCGCGGTACCGGTCGAGGGCGAGGGTGCCGAGGTGCTCGGAGCGCTCGAGCGCGAGTCGGACGTACTCCCGGGCGGTCATCATCTCTGTGTCGGTCGTGGTTGATCGTCCCGTGGGCAGACTGACGAGCCCGGGCTCGAATCGACCGGGATGACCCACCACTCCCGGATCGACTTTCGAGTCGGCAAGTTGTTCTGCGGGTGCTGTCGCTTCGCTGTCTCTTTTCAGCTAGCGGTAGACCTGGTCAGCCTGTACTGGATGGGTGAACAGGATGCCTAGCGGAATGCACTCACACGAACGGTCTGTAGAGGGATGGCCCCACCTTGAGAAAGTTGAAATCGCCGAGGGTCAAGCGTGGATAAGCGAGCGGCGATCGAAGGGGATTTGGCAGCGACGTGTATGAGGCGATCACTAGCGAGCAGCCCTCGTGGAATACTAATCCTCTTAAGCCGAGATGGGGAGGAAGCGAGAGAGCGAGAGAGGCGATGCACTCGACGGCTCTCCGACTCTACGCTCACCTGGGGTCAGCTGGGCGAGCAGTCAGGGCCACGCTAGACCTGCTCTGATCGACTCCAAGGCGCTGCACTTGAACCTCGGACTGTCCTCGGCTCGACAGCGAGACAACCAGCCCGCCTCTCTCTCTCTCGCTTCGTCCAACCCTTGGTCGACTCACTGGACCTCGAGCCACACCCGCGCGGGAGGAAGACAACAGCGACGACGATGGCCACCTACCTCGGCGTAACCCCGCCCATCTCGGTCGCACCCCCGAGCGCGCGCGACTTGGAGGTCAGCAAGACCTTGATCCAAGAGCTCCAGGACCGCGGCGTCTACGAAAAGCCAGACGAGGGCAGGAACCGCGAGATCGTACTCGCGAGGCTAGACAAACTCGTCAAGCAATTCGTCTACCAATCCAGCTTGAACCACGGCCTGTCAGAAGCCAAAGCACGCGAAGCGTCAGTTCGTTCTCTTGCTCCTCCCGCAGTGGGGTCACCACCACAGAGTGACTGACTAGCGCATCACACTCTCAAACAGGGGCGGCAAGATCTTTACCTTTGGATCGTACCGGCTGGGCGTCCACGGTCCCGGCTCAGATATTGATACCCTCCTCGTCGTCCCGCGCCACGTCGAGCGCGAAGAGTTCCACACCCTGTTCGAGTCGATGCTCAAAGAGACCGAGGGCGTCGTCGAAGTCACCGTGAGTCGCGCACACAAGAACGAGGGTCAAGCGTTCGTTGCCCGCGCCGATGCACGGGACGCTAACCTTGTCAAGTCGATCCCACTCGCAGTCTGTCCCGAAAGCGTTCGTGCCCATCATCAAGTGCACCTTTGCCGGCATCGACATCGATCTCCTCTTTGCCCGTCTCGCCCTCCCGACCATCCCGGACGACCTCGAACTCAAAGACGACAACCTGCTCCGGAACCTCGACGAGCGCTGCGTCCGCAGTCTCGGAGGGTCCAGGGTCACGGACGAGATGCTCCGACTCGTGCCGGACGTGCCCGTCTTTCGGGAAGCGCTCAGGACCATCAAGTTGTGGGCTCAGCGTGAGTCGTAGCCTCGTCGTCCTCATTGGCGCCGCCCCCCCCCCCCCCCCCGGCCCGTTTCTCAGCGACCCGTGCTCATGGTGTTTTTTCGCATCGCATAGAACGGGCAATCTACGGCAACGTGATGGGTTTCTGTGGAGGTGTCGCCTGGGCCATGCTCGTTGCGCGCATCTGCCAACTGTACCCGAAAGGTTGCGTCGGCAGCATCATCTCTCGGTGCGTGCGGCTTCCCCCTCCCCTCCAACCTCCGCCGTGCTTAACTAACGGATCTTGGCTTCGCAGTTTCTTCATCATCATGCATCAGTGGCAGTGGCCGGCGCCGGTCTTGCTCAAACCGATCGAAGAGGGACCTCTCCAAGTCCCCGTCTGGAACCCCAAGGTACGCCTCGCTCGCGTTTCCCGTTCTGGCGGGAAAACCCGTCTCGACGGTAATATACTGACAATCTTCTGTCGACGATGGGATGGAAACCCTCAGCTCTACCCGTCCGACCGGTCACATCGGATGCCGATCATCACGCCTGCGTACCCTTCCATGTGCTCGACTCACAACGTGACCCTCAGCACCCAACAGATCATGACCGCCGAGTTCAAGCGAGGTCAGTCCTCCCTCTCCCTCCCTCCCTGTCTCGAAAGCCCTGCTTTTTCTGCCCTCGATCACTCGCTTCCGAACAACTGACCGCGTTCGATGAACCCCGTGCGTGCGTGCGTGCAGCTGCCGAGATTGTCGACAAGGTGTTTGTCGGGACGGCCAAGTGGGCCGAGCTGTTCCAGCCGCACGACTTTTTCAGCAAGTACCGGTATTACCTGCAGATCACGGCGAGTTCGAGCAACGCCGACGTCCAGCTCAAGTGGTATGTCCCACAGTCTCCTCACTCTAGCGAGGTTTGGATTCTTGCTTATCATGAAAGGATCTCTCACCCGCGCGCACCCCGCGCAAGCGCAGGTCCGGAACGGTCGAGTCTCGGATCCGTCAACTCGTCATGAAGCTCGAATACGTCGACACGCTCTTACTCGCGCACCCGTTCGTCAAATCGTTCGACCGGACCAACTATTGCCTGAACGAGGAGGAGCAACGGGCCGTCTCGATTGGCGAGGTGCCGGTCGAGGTCGAGAAGCGGACAGAGAAGGACTTGAAGGACGGAGAGGGCGGGACGGTGTATACGACGACGTTCTACATCGGACTTCAGATCGAGCGGAGACCGGGTGCGTTTTTTTTCCTTCTTCGCTTTTCGATTCTGCTTCGAGGCAACTCTCGCGCTTGCATTTACGAATTGAAGCCGTCGGCACGCGCCGCATGCGGGAACGTCCACGCCCCGCTGACTGATGAGGCCCTGCGTTTTTATCGAACCACAGCCGGAGCTCAGCAGGGCACTCGGAAACTCGACATTTCATACCCGACCAACGAGTTCACCAAGCTCGTCAAGCTGTGGGACAACTACGATGCAGAGACGATGGGAGTCATTGTGCGCTACATCAAGAGGTGGGCGAATCTCTCTCTCTCGGATCGAAGGAACGCGAGGGATGTGGGGCACTGACGCGGGACGAGTCGCATAGCTCTGCCTTGCCGCCGTACGTCTTTGCGGGGAGGGAGCCGGAACCGCCGAAAACTGGCGGCGTCAAGCGGTCAAAGACAAAGGTGCGCACCCTCCGTCGCTACGATTCTTCGCTTCGCCAAGCGAGAGTATGACTGCTCCGCGCCGGGAGACCGTCGACACTTGCCTGCGTGGAGGAGCGGTCTCCGTTGACTTCCCCAACCGTTCCCCTTACCCCTCCCGCACGACCCCCGCTTCTCCCTTCATGGCCCTCTTCTCCTGCCGCCGGAACTGACCCTCTTGCAGAAGGCCAACGGTACGAACGCGTCCGCCGCCGTCGCCACCGCCACTTCCTCCACTGGGACGACCCCGCACAACCACAACCACAACAACAGCAACGCCGCCGAAGACAGTGACGCTGAACGCCTCAACAAGAAGCACCGCGCGTCGTCGTTCGTGCCCGAGAACGCGACTCCGACTCCTGCAGGACTCCCGCCCGTGCCGATACAACCGCCGATCCCGACGAACGAGAACGGCACGGCCACGGTCCCGCAAGACGTGCGGCAAGCGGCGGAAGCTGTGGCCGGGATCACGGGATCTGCTGCTGCTGCTCCTACTGAGTCTTCGCAAGGGGATGCGGTCGCGCTGCCTGGTTTGGAGACGAGCTTGCCTGTTGGGGAGATTACCGGACTCGCTTCGGCAGTCACGAACGGTGGGCCGCAGAACGAGGCGGCCATCATGGCGGGCGAGAACGGAACGGGGCCGACGCCAACGGTAAGCGCATAGGGTTGGAGAACTTTCCCGATGCTCTCTCCTCCTCCTCTCCTCGGTCAAGCCGCACTTTTTTCGGCGGCTCTCGTCGTCATTTCCAAAACCTCATTCATTCGCGGGCATAATAGCAGCAACTGCCGACAAGTCGAATCCTCTCTCTTCGTCTCTGCTTGTGTATGTACTCTCTGATTAGCGACCCAACACGGCGACGAGCACTCCTGCCGTCCTACCCTTCGTTGTACAATCTCTCTCCCAGCCACCTGCATACCCTCTGTATTCCTTGTAGAAGCCTGTGACATCTGCCAGAGCGATGATCGCTCACGTTCCTACGCGAAACGTTCGAAGAGAGGCTCGAAAGAGGATAATGACACAACATGGTCTACATTAAACAGCCACCCTCGCACGCATGCTCTATGCGTACATTGCCGCGAGGCCCGCATCGTCGCGGAATTGACGTTCGACCCACCGCGAGAAGAAAATGGTCGCAGCGGCGAGGAGGAAGACGCTGTCGAACAAGCGCGAAAAGACGTTGAAATCCGGCAGCGTGTCCAGCAGGCTCGTCGTTGTCGCGCTCGGAGACGACGGGAGCGAGATCAGAGACGTGAGGAGGTAGATGGCCTGTGTGAGGATGTGGGCGTGCTCTGTCAGGTTAAGCTCATAGTTGCGTCGACTGGTGGTACAAAGACTCGCCATCAGTTGAGCGAGGAAGAGGAGCATGAAGGACGCGCTGACGCCCATCGACGTTGCTTTAAAGATCTGTGAAAACATGCGGCGTCAACACGATGAACAGCGCCGAATAAAAAGCCGGAAAAAACGCACCCTCGAAACGCTGCCGAGGACGTTGCGCATGTTGGCGAGCAGGATACCGCCGATGAGGGCGAGTCCGATCATCCTCGACCACGTCGCAATGTCCAACTCGATGTTGAGCAACACGGCGAGGCGTGTGAGCAACGAGGTCAAGAGGTCCGTCCCCTGCGCCGGCACCGTACCCGGGTCGTCACCGTCGAGCCTCTGATGGCTCTTGCGCGAGTATCCGAAAATCAAGTTGACGCAAGACTGTCGAGCTTCGTTGTCAGTCTTTCCAGTGTTTGATTCGACCACTGGTACAGAACAGAGACGCACGATGAAGACCCTCCAGACGCAGTAGAGGCTGAACAGCCAACCGACCATGAGCCACGCGCGACCTTTCCAGCTCCGACCGAGATCTCGCGCCGTCTTGCGTTTCCGCAACCGCGCAACGTCGTCGGCCATCTGTCGCTCCAGCTTCTCGAGCGCGCCGACTTCCAGCTCGAGGTTCTTGAGCTGCGCAGCGGCCGGGGTCGAGGACGTCCATCGAGCGAGGAGCGATCGCGACGTGGCTGCATCGGCTTCTCGCTCTGCCGACCCCTTTGCAAGCTCCAGAGCCCGGATGCGCTGCTGGAGATCGTGGCGGGTCCGAGCGTGTGCTCGCTCGGCTTGAGCGATGTGTGCGTCGGTGACCGCCTCCCTGCGTGGTTCGTCTCGTCAGCATGATGTGTTTCTCCTCTTTTCGATGGGATCGACATACGCAGAAGATACGGATCGCCATTCGTACGCTTCCCAGGCGGTATTGACTGCTCCACCGCCTGATAGGGTGGCGATCAGCACGACTCCTGGCACGCAAATGCGAGAGAGTAGGCTGTTGACGACGCCTGTCCGTTCGAAAGGAACTCTGTCAGCGTGGTTCCGTCTCGACTGAAGGCAGATGGGACTCGCCGAAAGAATGTGAGCCCTCTGTGACGAGTTTGTCGGCGACGATCGAACCGACTTCGTAGAAGAAGAACAAGTAGGTGCCGAACGGGACGAGCGCGAAGGCGAGGGTGCGGACAGCTCCGGAGCGGGAGCGCTGAGTCAGGAGGAGGCACAGGCCGAACGGAATGAGGAAGACGATGAGGGCGAGGAGGGTGAGGAGGCTGAAGGACCAGTTCTGGCGCCGGGCCCTGCAGACGGCAAGCTGGATCAGCTGAAGGAGCTTGGCGCCTACACGACGTGGAGCAGGTTTTGCTTACTCTTCGCTTATAGCATCGCCAAAGAGCAGCAACGTAAAGAGCATGCTGCTCTCGGAGAACGCGAGGCAGAACAAGGCCGAAGCGAGTCGCGAGTACGTTCTGCTCGACGCGGTCCGGCCGGAGTGCGAGTCTCGCCTTTGCATATCGACCGCTGAGCTCTTGCGCGTGCTCGTCGGCAGCAAGGGCGAGTTGGCGCCGTCATCTCGCGCAGCAGCGGCTGCCCCACCACCCGCAAAGACGCCGTTCTCTGCCTCGTCGAGCCGTATAGATGCGCCGTCTTGACCGTCATCCTCTGCAGATAGTCCGTCCTCGCGAATGACGTCCTTCAAGCCAGCAAGGAGGTACGCGTTGACGTAGTGTCGACACGCGAGAAAGTAGACAAACCGGACGCAGGTCAGCAACCCCGACTCGAGCGCGACCGAGTGCGCCGGGCCAGACTGCAGCCGATCTGACACGGCGCCGCTCATGTCCCTGCAGAGCGGCCCTGCTGGGGTTCCGAGATTGGCGGCAGGAGGTCAACCTCCTCCGGGTCTCCGAAGCCCTTTTCGTTTTCGCGGCACGTGCAGCAGTTTGCTGTCGCGAAACGTTTTCTCGACGAGGACGAGCCAAAGACGGGAAGTATTAGATGCGAGTGCGGGGGTTGCAAAATGCTACAAGTGGAGATATCGTCACAGGGCGACGGTCAGCGGGTGAGACCTATCTGGGCTCTTCCCCTTCGCCATCTTCCACACGGCCTTCGGTCCTTGCCGGAGCGGCTTCGGAGGAGTCGAGAGAGGCTGGCGCCGCCTCGACAGGCAGTGGAGCAGCGGTCTGAGGTGCTGGCGACGCGGGAGGCGCCTGAGCGGCCTGTCCGGGCGCAGCGGGAGGGGGAACCGGCGGCGCGGCATGTATCGCCGCCGCCTGACGTTGCTCTGGCCGGTGCCGGAAGTACAAGAGCCATCTGCGGAAACGCAGTGTCGTCAGATCTAAGAGACAGTGCGAGGAGAAGCGCTCCGACTCACACAAGCAGCATGGAGAGAACAACGATCGCGACAGTCCCGCCGAAATCGCCTTCGTCCTCGAGGTAAAACTCGTCTTCCTCGCCTTCAGCACGGGCATTACCCCGCATGCGGTAGCCCTCCCACTCCATCGGGTCCTCCTCGCCTTCAAGCGCGCGACGGGCCGCACGTTCGGATCCCCCTCCAGCACCTTCGCCGGCACCCGCCTCGGCCGCTCCCGCCTCGGCCGCTGCAGGATCTTGACCGTGCGCATGAATCGCCTCCGGCTCGGGTCCAGGGTTGACTCCCCAGTTCCGCTGGATATCTCGCCACGCGCGCCCAAAGTTCCACATCCCATGTTCGGCAAAGCCCGCGCCCACGCCGTCCGGGTCCGGATCGCGCCCAAAGAGGCTCAGCGCACGGAGTTCGTCATCGCCCGACTTGGTGATGGCGTGATAGAGCGCTCGGGCGTACAGGCCGATGAGCGAGAGGGTCGAAGGGAAGAAGGCGTCGGTCGAAGTCTCGAGCGCCATGTCGTAGTTGCGCTTGGCGAGGTGGAAATCCTGCCCAGCACGGACGTCAGCGCGGACCCGAGCCACAACGACCGTCTTTTTTATCTTTCTTTTTCGAAATGGTTTGCTCCTCACCTGCGGAACGCCTTTACCGACCTCGTGCATCCATCCCAAGTTCCACATCGCCATCGCCGAAAAGCGCGTTGTCGCCGCGCTCTGATAGCACCCGGCCGCTTTCTCGAGCTGCGGGACGCCATCTTCTGTTCCGAGACCGGCATAGTAGTAGTCCCCCATCTTGACCAGCGCGTCGACGTTGTCTTGCGCCGCCGAGCGCGTCCAGTAAGTCAACACGAGGCGGTCGAGCTGCCGAACGGCCGGAGTGGCAGTCCTAGGGGGCGCGTCGAGAATCGGAAGACGGAATCGCTTCTTGTCTGTGGAAGCGGGGGAAGCGAAAGAGTCAATACTGATGAGAGGGTGAGAGGGCATCGAGGGAAATGCGAGGGGGCGCACCCGAGTCGAGGATCCATGCCACATTGCTCTGCGCGACTTCATACCCTCGTTCCGCCATCATCCAATACCCAAGCAGCGCCGTCCGTAAGTCCCCTCTCTCGCGGGCCCGCTCCGCCTCCCACCAGACTTCATGGTCCCAATCGCCGCGTTCGGCGACGCGCTTGTAGAACGAGACGGCGACGGGGCACGAGTCGGTCGAGGAACGGGCGGCGAGTTCGGCGAGGTAGTAGTACGCTTGGAAGGTGTCCGGGTTGCGCATCGAGTCGGACCGGATCGCGTGCTCAAAGTAGGTGTTGGCGAGCACAAAGTCGCCCATGCCTGTTTTTTCCGCGAACGTACAACAAACAAACGAGTTCAGGTTGATTCGCGTTGCGGGAGCGGAAGAGCGTTTTTGCTTTTCTTACCAAAGTGGAATTTGCCGAGGTTGACCTGCGCCTCGGCCAAGTCTTGCTGAGCGGCGGCATGAAACAGCATGTTGGCTTTCTTCAAGTCGCGTTCGACGCCGAGTCCGTCGCGGTACATGATGCCGAGACCGTTGTTCGATTCGCGGTCGCCCTGCGGCCGCACGGAGTTCGAGCTTGTATCAGCATGCACAGCCGGATTCGCACGGTGGTTGTGATCCGGGAGACAAAAAAGCGCCGCACCTGCTTCTGCCCTCGCGCGAACCACAAATGCGCCTTTGCGTAATTGACGGGCAACCCTTCCCCGCGGAGGTACATCCTGCCCAAGTAACCCGCCGCCAACCCCGCCACCAACGTCGAGTGCTGATCGAGCTTGTCGTTCTTGCGGTCCTTGGCCGGGTCAAAGTACCCGATCCGCGGCGCCGCGCCCGTCTTGGACTTTGTCGCCGCCGTCGCGACGAGGGGGCCCTGCGCCGGATCCCAGGTCGCTTCGCGCGGGTCGGAAGGCCACAGCCTCCTCGCGACGCGGAGGAACCACTTGCTCGCGCGGTGAAAATCGCGCCCGCCGTCCCACAACCCATCGGCCGGTCCCGCCCCGAGCCGAGTCGGCTGCAACCTCCCGCGCTGAACGTCGCGTGCTCCTCCGAGCCCGCGCGCTCCAAATCCTTGGTAGTACAACCGCCCGAGCCGGTACTGGTACGAGACGTCGCCGTGCTCGGCGTGGAAGAGGTGATACTCGATCAAGTCGTCCCACTCTTGCTGCGTCTGGGCGTTCGAACCCCCCGTCGTCAACGAAGGCCGCGCCGAAGAGGCTCCCGGACCGTAGGGACCTCCTTCGAGGTCCGAGAGGCGGATCTTGGGCGGCGGGAGGTGTCGACCGCCGGGCGGGCCGGCGTTGAAAGACCGGAGCGCGGCGTCGGCCGCCGACTTGTACCAGCCGAGCGCGTCCTTGCACGACTGCTTGGTCCCGATGCCAGCCCAGTACCGGTACCCGACCGTCATCGAAGCCGGTACGTCGCCCGACAAGGCCGCAAACGTGTAGTGCAGCAGTGCCTGCAGGCCGTCACGTCAGTTCTCAGTCCTCCCTTTATTTTATTTTTTTCTTCCGTGCGCGCCTTCAGAGAACAGTGACCCGCAACTCACACTGCCTTGATGCCCATCTCCTTCGAGCCCGCCCATGGCGTTGCCATAGTTGCTCCCGTACAGGAACCCGAGCTTGTACTGCGCGTCGCCCCGGCCGTGCAATTCCGACGCCTGGGTATAATACTCGACAGCTTGCTGAGGGTCCGCACTGAGCCCGGATGCTCCAGCCTGATGCATGAGGGAGGAAAGGTCTCAGCTTCTGCATCTCGAGTGGAGCCGAACCGAGCCATTCCAGGGCCAGTGGGAATCGCCGAGACTCACGAGATAAAGATCGCCGAGGAGCGAGAGCGCGCCGGACGAGCCCGCAGCGGCCGCCTCTTCAGCGATCGCAATCACTTCGCTCCACGCCTCCCTCAGTTCGTCGGGCGTGAGGACGACGTTCCCTTTGAGCGCCGAGGTCTGCAGCTTTTCCTTCCATCCGGGAGTGGCGGCGCCTCCTCCTGTCTCGCCCGTCGCAGCCGCATCTGTTTGCCCGCTCGTACTGCGCGAGCTCTTTGCGCCGAGATGTTCGATCGCATACTTGAGGCGCTCGATCATATACTGGACGGTCGTCATCTCTTTGCGATGCGCCGATCTGCGACCGAGCAGGTTGCCGCTCATGCTCGCCACTTTTCCGGCCACGGTCCGGACGCGCTGGAGGACCGATCCCGTGACTGTCCCTTCGAGGCGAGCCTGTATCCGATCGATTCCGGTGGCGTTGGGGGCGAGGTGGATCGAGTAAGGGGTAGGTGGGGGGAGCGGCGAATGGGCCGTCAGCGAGTCGAGGAGCGACAGGGCGAGGTTGTACAGATCGTCGGCTGAATCGGTGCCGTTTCTCGATTGCACTGCGCGCAAGTCGGGAGGCAGGCTGGGCTGTAGCGGCTGTTTCGCATCATTGTCGTGCGATGTGGAAGGTGCCGGGTCCCGGTCCGCCTTGCCCTGCGGAGTCTTGCCCTTTGCGAGTGTCGCTCCCTGCGAGACTCCAAATGTGATCTGCCGCTGCTCCGGTCGGGGCTGTTGTGCGTGGACGACTGCGCAGGCGATCCGAGGTGAGTGAATGACCGAGAGGAGGGGGAAGGAGGAGTGGAACGCAGGGGGCGGGCATACCGAGAGCGACTGCGACGAGTACGCAGGCTGGACTGGACAACTTCATCCCCTCCGAGCGTCCTCCAGCCCGAGTCTAGAGTGCAGTTGACCGAGGCTGTGCACTTCCTTTCGCAGGTCAGACTCGGGTTGTCACTCTATTCACACACACACACACACACACGCTCGGGGAGCAGAGGCTGATTCGAAGGAAGGCAGAAGGGAACAACGCTATGGACTCGACAGAACCACCCGCAGGCGCAAATGCAGTCGAGGCCGTCAAGCAGTACAACCGAGTACGTGCCTCGCCTCACTCTCCGCTCGCAGCACAGCTACACACGGCGCACGCTCTAGTCCGACTGTATAGCTATCTGCGACTGACGATCTCCCCCTTCCCGCCTCACCTGCTCGCCTCGCCTCGCTCGGTCAACCTTGATGCCTCTCGCTTTCTCGGGAACCCCTGGCGTTCCCGGAAACGCAACAACGTGCCCTACAGATCTTTCAAAGTCAACTCGGTATGACGCGTATCTGTTGTCTCGACGCTATGGCCGACCGGGCCGACTGACCACCCGTGGTGGGACTCGTGACCGCAGACCGGACAACGCCGTTCCCTCTGTACCGGTGGGGCTCGTCCGTCGCCCTCTTCCTCCTTTTTGCCCTCCGCATCTTCTGGGTCCAGGCATACTACATCGTCGCATATGCGCTCGGGTGCGTCCCTCTCCTTCAACTGCCAACGAGGAAGAAATCCCCGTCGGGCTGACCGCGTCCTTTTTTTTTTTTTTGCCTGCCACCCTTAACGACCCCGTCTGCCCGCACACGCAGCATCTACCTCTTGAACCTCTTTCTCGCCTTTATCACCCCAAAGTTCGACCCGGCGCTCGAGGCCGACCTCGCCGAGACGGACGCAGAAGAGGGCGCGCCGACCTTGCCGACCAGCAAGGGCGACGTGCAGGAGGATGGAGAGTTCCGGCCGTTCATCCGGAGGCTACCAGAGTTCAAGTTCTGGTGCGACTCTCCCCACCACCACCTCCTCCTCCTACTATCTCCCTGCCCCGAAACCTCGGCGCCTGCCCCGATGGCTAACACGTGCGCCGATCCAAAACCCTGCAGGTACAGCGCGACAAAGGCGATCACGCTCGCCTTTTTCGCCGCCTTCATCCCCGTCTTTGACGTCCCTGTGTTCTGGCCCATCCTCGTCATGTACTTCTGCATCCTGACCTTTATCACGCTGCGGCGCCAAGTCGCCCACATGCGCAAATACAAGTGCGTTTCGCGTCTCCCCTCCTCGTTCTTCTTCTGGTTCTCCAACTTCTTGTTTTAAAGAGGCATGGAGTCCTGATTTGGCTTCGTGTTTAACGCGCGCACAGATACCTCCCGTTCGACATGGGTCGGAAATCGACATACGGTCACTGAAGCGATGGAATGGACGAGCGCGCAGAAAGCTAGGAGAACACGAACGGACACTCTAGGGCTAGGGATCGGATCCGAACCGGAAGCAGGGGGGACACATTGTTTGCACGTCGCTCGGCCAGCCAGCACTTCCCGCTCTTGCAAGGATTTTGCATCTTTTCGACCCGAAACCCGCCCCGCGCCGATGCCAACCTTGTGTTTGCAATCCTGAAAGTCCCTCCCCGTACACTTGGGTCGTCATCTTCTGTGCCGTGGCTCAACCCGGATCGGATCGCTCGTTCGTCTCCGTCCGATCAAAGGAACCGTCGGGGCAAAAAGCGTGCTACGTGGCGCCGCCCGGCGCTCCTCAGTCTCGCTCGCTCTCTTCGGAAGACTGTCCCTCCTCGGAGCGGAGCAGAGCTCTCTCCGAGGCTACGTTCAGTCCGTGCGCGTTTCGCAGTCGCCCGTGGCGCTGTTCACGGGTGAGCAGAAACAGGCATCAATGACACGCTGGCAGCCGACGCGAGGACTATTGAGGCTGGCGACGTGCCTGATTTGTGGCTTTTTTCGGCAGGCTTTGATACTGATCACGGTCTTCTTGTGGTCGGCGCGAATCATCATCCCTCGCGGATGGTCCAGTCTGTTTGCGCCACCACCTGCACGGGCAAGCAAATTTTTGGTCCCCTTTGGAACGGAGTGGGAATGGGCAACGCGGCAAGCTGCATCCAGACGTACCAGACAAGAACAAGCAGCAAGACGAGCGCGATCAGGATCCCGATCAAGCCGAGGTAGAGGTTCGTCCGGTCCGGACTAGTGGACGCGGTCACGCCTGTCGACCTAGGTGTAAAGAAAGGGGAGGGGGGGGGGGGGGGGGGGGGGCTCGGTCAGCGAGTCTGCGATTTGCGAAGCGTCAAAGGCATGCGGGCCTGAACAGGAAAAAGAATCCTTAACTGACGAGGGGGTCGCTGGCTCGGCAGTCGCGGTCGCAGACGCTGCAGCAGGTGAAGTCGCCGGAGCTGCCATTGTTTCCGGCGTGGAAGCGTCGCTCGTCGGAACGATAGAGGAGGAGGACGAGGTGCCAGATTGGCTCAAGGGTGTGGTCGTCGATTCCGGGACGTAAGACGACTGAGGTGGCGCCGTCGGAATCCGTCTGCGAATGTTCTGAGTCTGGTCAGCTCGGCGAGCTCTGTGAGTCATCCGAGAATCAAGGTCGTGCAGTACGTACCCAGATCTGGTACCGGTTGCGGTACTGGTCGTCGCACTCTTGGTACTCTTGACGACCTCGTTGCCGCCCTCCTTCAAAGTTGCTTTGCTTTCCGAGTAGGTTTCCGCAGCCTCGCTCGTCACTTGCTGCTTCGTCTTACTCCCGTAAATCTTGCTACTCGTGTCGCTCGAGTCGCCCTTGAGCCGAACGGGGATGTGCGGCGATTTCGTGCTCGCTCCGCTGCTGTCGTACACATAAAACTGAACTTGATCTGCGCGCGCCGGGAACGAGAGATCAGCTCCCGCATTCCAATTCCCTCACGATGTGCCCCAGTGAGCAGTGCGACCGCACCTCCATCTTTCACTCCTTGTGCGGTCCAGGTGTACCACGTGTCGGCAATGCTTTTCAACTCGCTGGATTCGTGAGAGTTGACGAGTCTGACAGCGATCCCTTCATGTCAGCTGCTCAACTCGGTTCCAACATTCAGAACGATCAGAGAATCGGAACATACATTCTGACTGTATATGTTGCGTTACCTCCCCTGCAGACGGACAACGAAAACCGAACGCGCGTTAGCCGAGGCGGTCAAGACCATCTGACAGCTATTCGGGACTCACGACCAGCTGATCGTGACTCGGGACTCCGGCTTGATCCTTGTCGGCGCGGTGATGGACATGTCTTCGCCGGCGGGGACCGAATGCGCCGTGCAAAGCATCGACAAAACGGCGATCCAGAGTCGACATCTCGACGGAAGCATTAATTCCTCGGCCCGGCGTCTTGGAGCTCCTGCCCGCTTTCTTCTTTTCGCTTATCTCTAGAGCGAGATAGCGCAGGGCAAGCTCTCTAGCGTGGCGTGAGGGCCAGCGGTGTTCTGTCGGTCGCGATGTCGACCGGCTCACAGGCGGTCCGCGGACAAGCCGAGGGAGTGTCGTGTTCCCATGCCTGGCCCGCGCATACGGCTTGGTCGCGCAGAGCATACCGGCAAGAAGTCCGAGCCGCAGAGGTATAGCGCAAGCCATGAAAGTGATCACACCCGCAGGAGAGCCATGATCGGGAGAGGCGAGCCAACGAGCGTGCAAGATAGAGGCGCAGAGCATATGTAGCCGAGCGGGGTCTCCTCCATGTGTCTGTGCATGTATTTCTAGCCGATCTAGTGCGTGAAGGAAGCTCGGCAGGCCAGCGTCGGGGATCGGAGGGGACCGCGAGAAGATGAGAGGAACGCGGCGAAGACGAGGCGAATTCTCTCTTTCGCCCTCTCCTCCAACAGCGCCTGCTATGAGTATGACGCGCCTGCAGAGCCAAGTCGTGGAGTGGGGTGCGCAACTTGCATTAAAACGCTGCTCTGCCTGTTTCGTGATGCTGATTCCCCATCGGTCAACTCGCAGCCTCCGACTGCCCTTTGACGACGCTCGCGCTCGCGCTTGTCGGCGCAGGATGGCTCGGTAGCTACGTCGTCAGCTTCACGCGCATGCTGGTCGACCTCGCCCGTCCCGGGATCTCGGTCCGTCGATTTGTTCCGAACCCGTTTCTCCTCATCAAGGGCCGACTGACCCGCTCGAAAACAGCTCTCTCGCTTCGGCGCAAAGAAGGGCGCTTGGGCTGGTGCGTTGCGACTGACTCTGTCTGCTCGAGGTGAACCGGAACTGACGCCGCTTCCACGTGCAGTGGTGACGGGTGCGACTGCTGGTATCGGCCGCGACTTTGCTCTCCAGCTCGCCGGAGCCGGTTTCAACGTCTTCCTCGCGAGTCGCACCACGAGCAAGCTCGAGGAGATTGCCAGCGAGATTGGTAAGCTCGCTGTATGCGCTATCGGGTCCTAAATCTCGCCGCTGACTTGTGATCCCGATTAGCCGCCAAGTATCCGAACGTCAAGACGCAGATCCACGCGATCGACTTTTCCGCTCGCGACGCCGACTACGCCCAGCTCGAGACTGTCCTCGACAAGCTCGACGTTGGCGTGCTCAGTGAGTCGCTCCCCGCCATTGTGAACCTCCTCCGAGCGTGAGATTGACCAAGGTCTCGCCCTGGCATGCGAAAAGTCAACAATGTCGGCAAGAGCTATGACGAGCCGATGTACTTCCAGGACTTGCCGGACCAGGAAATGGTCGACATTGTCGAGATCAACGTGTGCGTTCCAAGCCCGATCACGTTGCCTCTCTGGAGTTCGGTGGCTGACTGACAACGCCGCAAAACAGCAACGCGACGCTGAAGGTCACCAAACTCGTCGTCCCCGGAATGATCTCGCGCAAGCGTGGACTCATCCTCACGGTCGGATCCTTCGCTTCGCTCATCCCCTCCCCGCTCCTCGCCGTCTACTCCGGCAGCAAAGCCTTCGTCTCGACTTGGTCGCAGGCGCTCGGCAGTGAGCTCAAGGGCACGGGCGTCGAAGTCGAGCTTCTCAACACCTACTTTGTCGTGAGTATGCTTCTTTGCGTGAAGGACGCCCTTTCCCCCTGCTGACGACTCCTTGTACAGGTCTCGAAGCTCAGCAAGATTCGCAAGAGCTCGTGGATGATTCCGACCCCGAAGACTTACGTCCGTGCGTCAGACTCGCCTCGCTGCATGCGATATTCTCAAGAAGCAACAAGACTGACGCGAAGCGATCTGCAGGTTCGGTGTTGTCCAAGATCGGCGTGCAGGGCGGTGCTGTCGGTCAGCCTCACATCTCGACCCCTTACCACGGCCACGCACCGGTCCAGGTACGGACGAATGTCGCCCTGTGCACCCTCACGAGTGATCCTGACCGCCGTCTGGGCAATCTTTGCGAACAGTGGGTTGTCGACCACCTGTTCTCGCGCTCTTTCTGGCTCGACTACAACCGCAAACTCCACCTCGACATCCGCCGGCGCGCGATCCGTAAGCGCGAACGCGAGGCGGCCAAAGGCGTCAAGGCGCAGTGAAGTGTGACGCTGGATGCGCAATGAGGGGGGATGAGCCTCCCGGCGTGGCACCCAAGGCGGTCAAAGTGAGGAGGAGGTGGCAGCATCTGGGTCAAATGCGCTCCATTGCAACCGTCGGGCTGAAAGATTGCACTGATCGGAAGTACGTGAGATGCTGTACGGTACTGTACGAGGACGTCCTGCGGCGAACGAAGCCCCCCACCAAGCTTCAGCCCAACAGCGGTCACTGGGCGAACGACTCGCAAAACCTTAACATGTCTTGTCGTCTGCTGCATACGACGCACGGCCCGTACATACGTTCGGCCTTGCCTCGGTCGGGCAGTATCTCTAGCTCTAGCGCGCCACTTGCACAAAGTTCGGGTCAGCTTCTTTTTGGGCAGCAGAGCTCATGGTCGTCGGCTCGAGCAGAAGATCAGCGGTCACAAGCCGGTTGCGGCATTCTCGCGGGGCCCAGCGGCGGCATATCGCGCTCCTCGACCCTTGCAGCTTCCACTACGGCGCGCTGTACACAGGCTGTCCAGACCTGTACATACATACTCGGGTCATCTTGCGGCGTGTTCGCGATAACACAGCGCCCGGCTCATTCCCTTCCGGGCCGAACGCCGCGCGTGGTGACTTTTTGATCGAATCTTCGACCATCATCGACATCCAGTGCGAGGTGCACGCGGGTCCTGTCGACAGCGTACAGTACAGTACACTTGAAAAGTCCGACATTCGCATCGCGAGCAGGACATGGATTCGCCGGCCACCCACACAGCCGCGTCGAACGAGGCGTCGACTTCGCAGAGCGCTGCTCCACGGCCCGCTCATCCGCGTTCACATCGCCGGAAGGATGGTCAACCTCCGAGGCCGCCAAACGCCTGGATCTGCTATCGCGCAGCACGTTCGCAAGAACTCCGCGCACAGCCAGAGTATGCGCGCGTCGCCCAGTCAGAGATCTGTGAGTTCGCTGCTGTCGTGCCCAAACTTTCCCAGCCGGATCAGGATGCTGCGGCTGCTGACACTGGGATCCCCTTGCCGCCCTTCCGGAATTCGACCGCCAGCGAAAGTCATCGCACGGCTGTGGAGGGATGAGGACCCTGCAGTTCGCCGGAGCTACGAGTTGGAGGCGCAGGAGTTGAAGCGGGTCCATCGCGAGCAATATCCAGGTGCGCGGGGCTCGTCAAAGATGGACCACTGCAGGCTCACTGACCGCCAGGTACTACTCCGACAGACTACACATACAGCCGAAAAACAATCAAAGCGTCGTCGGCCATGCGGCCCGGCCGGTCCGCCGCTCAGAGGAGGATCTCGTCAGAGGAGGATGCGCCTCTGCCGGACTCTTCCGGTTCTCGCCTGGACACAACGCCTGCCGCATATTCCCAGCGCTCGCTGCCGCCATTAGCTCCGCCGGCTCCTAGCGCAGCAAGCGCAACTCCCGCCGACTACCTCCCCCGCCTCGATCCTTATCCGTACCCATTTCGCTTCGCAACCGATACTGCGCCGCAAGCGTCCGAAGCGTACGCGCCGTCTCTGGCAGACTGGGGGTCTCAGAAGTTCTCGATGCCTCCTCCCCCGCCGTCGGCAAGGCAACCCATGGCCGCCGTTCGCCCGCCGGCGCCACCAATCGCGCATCAGAGTTACCCTCCCCCTCCCCCGCAACAACACCGATACCCGAACGTGACTGCGCAGATAACTCCACACTATCAGAACGGTGCCGTGCCCACGTACCAGCCGCTGCAGTCGTATGCCAACTCCTGCTACGACTACCGCCCCTCCCAGGCACATCGTGCGATTCCGATGCAGCCTGCGCCCGAGCAGCTCTGGAGGCACGGCGTCGAGGAAGAGGCCCATGTCGCGTTGCCTTGGTCAACCTTGTATTAAGCGAATGCACGTATCATAATCTATGCCCGTCCACCCTCTCTGCTTTGCTGCTGCCTCAGCAAGCGAGCCCATGCGTCCTCGATCGCGTCCCACAGTTTCTCGTCGCCGAGACGAAGGGCAGCCACATTCGACCACAGCGCGCGTATGCGGAGCAGCGCGCGCTCCGCCTCCTCCTGCTGCCCCTGCGGGTCCGACCCGTTCGAGATTGGGCCGCAAGATCGATGACCGAGCGTTTCGAGCAGTCGCGAGGTCGAGCCAAGGTAGACAAAATCGTGCAGAGGAGCCCATGCTGACTTGTACGGGACTCTGAGGGGAGAGGTCGGCAACATGATAAAGGGCGCAGTCGTTTCGAGCTCGAGGATGTCGTCGTCGGGCGGCTCGAGCAGGGGCGCAAACATCCCGGACCCTGTCGCTGCCCAGACGAGGCCTTGGGTCGGTATCTCCTCAATCTCTTCTGAATCGTCGAAGCTGATAATGAAGACATGGGTCGGGACCGGGAGATCAGGCGGAGGGAGAACTTCGCGGACGTGTTCGCCGCGACAGCGAAGGACCGTCGTCTCTCGGACCGCGAGGAGTAGCTCCTCTACTGCAACAGCACTCTCGTCCGCGCGACAGTAAGCAGCGCACCTTAACAACATGAGGCTCACACAGGTTGTGCAGAACGTCGCGCACGAATTCGACGGGAACTCGCTCGCCGTCGAAGGGCAAGTACTGCGGACCGAGCGAATCGTATCGAGGTCGTGCCGGAATCTGCTCCAGGCGGTGCGCTTCTCCAGCGACGAAGGACGAGTCGGTCGAGGCAGCGATTGTAGATCGGTCCGGCTGGACTTCGGTCGCATTCGCAGCGGGCATTGCGCCCCGAAGGGTCTAGATTTCAACAAGGAGGCAGAATCGGTATGTTGCGCGAGTCGATGCCGTGTCGGGTGTACTTGCTGTGCATGAAGTCGGTATGGAAGCCTGTATGTAGCGGAAGACACATTCCGGGGCGCAGGGCCGGCGGCTTCAGAAAGATCGTCGCTCGGGAAGCGTTTAATCTGCGCCGTTGCGCGCTCGTCCAGCGAGCAGCAGGGCTCCTCTCTCCATCGGTGTCTTTCCCAGAGTGCTCTGTGGTGTGCGTATCGCTTGCCGCTGGCAGTACCTGCTTATCGCCGCGACTCGACCTGCTTGCCCCATTCGTGGAAGGAAACGGGACCGTTCCCGCGCGACCTTGCCTTCCCAGCCTCGGCACCGACAACGACGTTGTGGAGCCGTGTGGTATGCACGAAGTCACCCGAGCAGTGCGGCATGCTTCTGCGACTCTGGGCAGCCCAACGAGCCGTTTATCTCCGCGAAAGCGGATAGGTCGCCCCCGCAGCGTTTACCGGCGTGTCGATGACGACGCGGCTAGTTGAACGGCGGTACACCAGCATCGATGGCCTCCTTGTGGCGCCGCAGATGAAACTCGCCAACTGGGCGACATGAGCGGTTTCGTGCCGGCGAGCGACAGCAAAGCCTCGTAGCAGAGCGGCACAGGATCTCGCCGAAAGCAACGAACATTGCCACTGCCAATCGGGAACAGCAGACGTGCGGCGCTTTGTACTGACCTCGCCGACGCAATGTGCAGGACCCAACGTCCAATGCCGACCGTCCGCGAATCATTTTGCTCGTCCTCGGTGGCGGCGAATGCATCACCGCCGTCATAGATGCAACCGAATTGTCCGACGTCGTCGTCATAAAAAGTTTCAAAAGCTCAAAGTCGCCAATGAAGCAGTATATGCTGTGAGAAGCTTTGCTGAGGGCGCAGAAGCGCTGGTGGCCGTGCGCAATCAAGTTGCAGCGTCGTGCTGAAAGAGGGAGGATCCCTTCAGACCTTCGAGGTCGGCCGTCCACAGCTTCAAAGGCGCGCGCGCCGCTTCGCTCTAGCCAGCGGACGATCCGCCTGCATGAGCGCGCCCCCCTGCCGTGGACCCCCAGCTGACGAGGTCGAATTGGCGCAGGTGAATGAGGGTGAGAAAGAACCGGAGCAAAGGATCTTGCGCTTCGACCTTCGCCAGCGTACAGGGTATAACAGCTCAACGGTCCTGCGCAGGGATTCTTTGGCAGCACTTACGCTCCTGGTGGCTGCAGCCTCAAGCCAGTGCGTGGCCACCGCTGACCCGCACCGGCACCTCGAGATGAACCGGAAATGATGCCGGCTCCGTCCCGCGACCTCGACATGCTGCTCTTCGCGCGTGCGTGACGGCGAAACCGCTGCTTATAAGCTGACGCTCTTTGACCCGAGTCAGACTGCGACCACGGTGTCGTACTTGCTTCGGGAGTTGCTCTCACGATGACGGCGGGCTAGCTGGCAACACCGCGAGCGGACTGTGGAAGGGCTAAAGTTGCCAGTCCAATCTCTCTCTTACTACCTCGCCGTGTTTCCAAATCGCTTAGGCTCTGATCCGTCTGCGAGACGTGGCGACGCGCTCGGCGGTGGGCAGTTCAGCTCGCTTCTGCGCTCGCGCTCTTCCCACAGCGGACCGGACATCCCTGAGGGGGCTGCCGTCTCGGACCTGCATACAAACAGATTGCCTCTGGGTGCAAGCAGACACAACAACGCAAATTTGAGCCTGCTGCGCCATTCCTGAGGCAGCCAGTGGCATCTAGTTGATTAGACGCGGGTTCACAATAATGCGATTTTTGGAGCGGTTGCAACTCTTGCGTTTCCAAAAAGATCTAGCTAGAACGTCCGCTCTCTATAGCCCGCCCCCAGAGAGGGAAAGGAAATCAGTCGTCGCTTCGAATCGTCGTCCAACTTTGTCGCCGCCAACTTTACGCTGCTTCCGAAGCACGACAGGCGCTAGTAAGTCAGTTACAGAACTCGACGCTTGTACTGCAGACGTGCAGCTCTGCCTGACCAGCCGTACCTTCAGGGGCCCGCCTTCAAAGGTCATCGCTCTTCGACCCGTCAGGATGGCAGCGACTGCGCCGTACACGACAGCGAGCGCGTTCCTGGAGCATGCGTCGACTGTAGAAGGGCTTACCTATACCGTGCCGACCTCGGCACCCGTCCACGAAGTCGCACCGGCGCCGCTCCTCGACCAGCAGGACCACGCCTTGTACTCGTGCGCCTTCTTCCCGAGAGAGGACATGGGCGGGAACACGACTGGCTTTGTCCTAGCGCGGGTGATCGAAGACGCGTATGCCCTCGAGCTGCGGTGGTGCGCCTTCTCGCGGACTGGACTCGAGGGCGCTTCCCAGCTGGTCCAGCAGCAGGGCGGCAGTCTCCCGGCCAACGCTTTCGCAGAACTCGACAGCCACCCTGGGACCCTGCCACCAGTCTCCTTCGTCTTCCCATCCCGCCTCGTCCCGAATCCGAGCCTCGTCGTCCTTGAAGCGACGGGCAACTCGAGTCGACAACTCCAAGTTCTCTGCGTCACCGAAGCCGGCTACCTGTATACCCTCACCTTTCCTCTGCCGAGCCTCTTCTACGCCACCGAGGCGCTCAACGAGGGCAACTGGAGCGTCGAGACCAAGATCGAATCGCTCGAGAGTCGGACGCCCATTCTCATGCATGCAATCGACGAGGACCGCGTCGCGATTGCGACCGCTGAAGGACAGCTCATCTGTGCCGAGTTGACGGCAAGCACTGGTGCGTGCAGCTGCCTGAGCTTCGCAGCGTCCGGGCGCACCGAGGGCCCTATTCTGACGTTTAATCTTCTTCCGGCCCGCAGAAGGAGGACTCATCGAGACCGAGTTGCGCTCGCCCTCCTCGTTCTCGATGCGCTCCCTCATTCCTTCCTTCTCCACGCGCAACCTTGCGTCTCCGACCAAAGGCTCTTTCCAAGCCGCCTCGTCCGTCGCTGCTCCCTCGCAGGTCCTCTCCCTCGCCACTTGCGCCCTGCACGGCGCACGAGAGGCCGTCACGCTCGCATTCGGCGTCTCGCGCGACCGCAAGTTGCGCATCTGGCGTCTCGAGACGGGCGGGTGCCTGCGCGTGATCGACTTGCCGCAGTACGAAGTCGCCTCGACATCCGCCCTCGCTTTGACCCTCGCGTCTCAAGCGGATTCTCCTCACGCCGGTCACAATGCCGCCCTCTTGGGACCGACCCCGTTCCCGCTCGTCAAAATCATTGCCGGGTCGGACTCGTCGCCGTACCGATACTACCTGGCTCTGTTCAGCCCGGCAACGAGTTCAGCGCCCTCCGCCTTCTTCCTTTACGGCATGGCGACCGACGCCTCTTCGGGAGAGCTCAAGGAGCTCGACCCGGTCGTGACGCGCGCGTGCCCGCTGCGAGTCGCCAACTCGCTCGTCGACTTTGACGTCGTGCGGATGGACGTTTCGGGCGAAGCGAGGTGGACTCTGTGGGCCTGCTGGGACAACGCCGGCGAGATGGACATTCGCACTGTCGACGTGAGTGAGCTCGATGGTTTGACGGCCGAAGAAGGCGGCGAGGAATGGTCGATCGTCGAGCGCGGCTTGTCCTCGAGGACGTCGGCGTGGACTGCCGCCTACTTCGACGATCAGCTGCGAGACTCGGCAGACGCCGTCGCGGACATCTTCTTCGAGCACATCTTGCGACCGGGTCGGTACCCTGCCTCGACCCTCAACTTTGCGCTCGCGGAGTACCAAAATCTGGTCGCCGCCGAAGTCGCCGAAGCTGGGGCGATTCTGCCGGAACAGTTTGAGCTCGAGTACCCCTCGGCGCTCGACCGCGCAGCTGCGATCGTCGGCTCGACCGTCGTCCTCGAGCAAGATGCCGACACTGGTGCGCTCCTGCACGACCAGTACTACCATCGCCTGAAGCTCGAGTGGCTCCGCTTCGTGGCGCTCTTGAACGAATCTCGGGCGGCAGCGCTTTACCCGACCTGTCTCGCCATCGACGAGCAGCGCGGCATCGCAGCAGTCATCGGCCGCGACAGCGTATCGGTTCCGATCGTCCGCGAGGCAGTTCAAATTCTCCACGACTGCTCGGGTCCGGCCGTCATTGCGTTGCAGTCGGACGCAGACTCGGTCATCGACTTGCCGCCGAGTTTGGGTGCGACAAACACGCTTCACACCGATATCCTCCCACTTCTCGCAGTCATCCGCGCGGTCGAGAGTCGGCTCACGGCGGCCGGCAAACGTGCTCTCGAGCACACGCTCGTCACTCGTCTGTCCGAAGCCCCGACTGTCGACATCGGTACTTCTGCTCTCGAGATCTTCGAGACATGCCTCGAAGCGAGTCTGGGCGAATCGGCCTCCGAACTAGTCGCGCAACTGTCGAACCTCGAGAACGCCGAGCGCGCCGTCGATGCCTTCCTCCTTCTCCTGACGTCGGAGCAGCTGCCTGCCGTAGCGGCAAACACGGAGGACGGCGAAGAGGCGACGGAGCATGCGAATGCAGTGCTCACCGACGCCTTCAGCGCCGGCGTCGAAGCGCGGTACGAGCTTGCAAAGGGTCTCGCGACCGTCCTTCTCCTCGTCTGGGCGGAAGACAACGGCGCGGGATCTTCGTCCGGCGAATCGAGCGGCGGCTCGATGCTCCTGCAGGAGACGATCCTCCCGCGTCTCGCTCAATCGACTGCAGCAGCCTTCAATACCCTTCATACTCTCGCGGCGGTACGGTGGATGACCTGCCTGCTCGTGACACCTTCGGTCGATGTCGTCGAGTCTCTCGCCGGCGCCTTGCGGCAACGAGCAGAGGAGGACGGATTCTTGCACAGGCTCGAGGGTCTGCGGATGCAAGACTCGAGCAAGCCAGGCTTGGCCGACATGTCGCCAGTCCCAACCTACGGCCTTGTCAACACCTTGCTGCGACTTCCCGACTACGCACGGCTCCTTTTGCCGGCATCGCGCTCCGCGCTGTCGGTCTCTCTCGCCTACGCCTTCTCCGGCATGTTCCGCTCCTTCGGCCTCCTTCCTTTACCCGCCGCGCGCGAGCCGGTTCCCTCGGCCTCCGTCTCTTTGCTCGCATTGCGATTACAGCAACTCGCCCTATATCCCGAAGCGCTCGAGTGGGCGAGCATGTGGCCCGCTTCGGCTGGACTGCAGTCCGTGCAGGCGAGAGCTCACCTCGAGCTCGGTTCCGCCGAAGAGGCTCAGGGCGCCTTCGATCGCGCTGCGAGCGGGTTCTGTGAGTTGCCTCAGTCCAAGCGTTCGCGCCCTGGAGTTCGCGGCTCTGACCTTCTCGACTTGGCAGCCTTTCCCGATCCTTCCGAACAGGCAGCGCTACAGGCAGTCCTGCCTGCCGAGGCGAGGACGTCGCTTGCAGCCTACTACGTACATGTCCTCTCGCTCTTTGCGCCCACGCCCTTCGACACATCGATCACGCACTTCGCGCAGCTCGCCCTCGACGCGTTTGAACGCGAGAATCTCGACGATGCGCAAATCGAGAACGATCTGTGGATCAAGCTGTTCCGGAGTCGAGTAATGTTGAACGACTATGCCAAAGCATACGAAGTGGTCATGGCGATCCCGGATCCGGAGACGTAAGTTCGTTTTCCAGGTCTCAACGGTCCATGATCGACGCGCTGAAAATGTATCTTCGCAACTGCAGCCAAACAACCTGCCTCGCCCACTTCATCTCGAGCGTGTGTGAGAACGGCGCGGCGTCGCTTCTCTCGACGTTCTCGTTCGCCGGGCTGGAAGCAGATCTGGAACGCAACCTCGCCTTCCGCGCGAGGAACTCGGATCCGCTTGGGACGCCGAATTACTACAAGATCCTCTACGCGTATCACGTGGCGAAGGGCGATTACCGAAGTGGTGAGTCGAGCCTCACGACGCTGTCCCCCGCTTTTGAGAGGGAGGTAACTGAAGCTTTCGGTTGTTGCCACAGCGGGCACCGTCATGTACCAAGAAGCGCGGCGACTGGGCGAGCTCGTGGGCCTACCTGGCGTGCCATATCAGCAGGTCGCGACTCTACAATGTCACAGCTATCTCGCAGCGACGAACGCTTTGTCGCTCGTGCCGAAGGACCATGCTTGGCTCGCGATTGTTGCCGCTGATCAGACCGACAGGGTGTGTCATCCCGCCAAGGTCAGTGTTAAGACGATTCGGCTGACTCCGTGACCGACAGGGAAAGCGGCGACGAAAAGTCGCATACCGCATTCCGGAAAGCGAACTCGATCCGGACCTGGTGTCGGCACCCATCGACGTCCTGGAATTGAGCGATATCCGCAAGGATTACGGCTTGGCTCTCGCTCGACTGCAGTTGTCGGCGGAATTCCCCGAGCTCGAGCGGACAAGTCAGTTTGCTCGCGTCAGCGGTTCCTGCGTTCCAGTACCTCAGCTAACCTTGCACCTTGTTTTTCGCTGCCCCAGATTTCCAGCTCGACGCCGAGACTGTCGTTGCGCTGTTCTCGCAGATGGGCAGGATCGACCAGGCGTTCTCGGCGGGCCGTGCTTTCGATTGCGACCTTTCCGCCTTGTTCGAAGCTTTGACGGAACGCTGCGTCGCCCTCTCAACACACGAGAGCGGGTATGTTCCGCACAACCTGCCCACAGCCGCAGGACGTGACGCTGACTCGCCTTCGTGCAGCACTACGGACGCGAGTTGGGTGAGCCTGGCCGAGGAAACGTCGACGTGGGACGCGCCTCTTCCCGCCAAGGCCTGGAGATTGCTGGCGACGAACCTCGATCGGCATGACGATCCCGTCACCTGCAAGTATCGGCGCCTCGTTCTCGAATACGTCTTGACGAACTATGGTCACGCGGAAACGCCAGCTTTCCTGCTGAATGAGCTCGCACGACAAGACCTGCCAGGCCTTTTGCGGATTCTCATCAAGCACGATCGGTTGGCGGAAGCGTTCGAGCGCGCTTTGCAGGCACTCAAGGTGAGTCTCTCCCCTTGATATGCTCTGGCGCCGGGCGCTTTCTGACCTTGACACCTTTGACCAGGCACCAATGGCGGCGACCCCCACCGCATTCAGTACCACCATGCCTTTGCCGTCTTTCGACCAGCTTCTCAGCATCCCGCCGGGAGACTCGCCGAGCATGACGGACGATGTTCTGAAGCAACGCCAGGCGGAATTGCGGCAAGGTCTCGCCACTCGCATGACTGCCCTGGAAAAGGCCGAGCGACAACTGAAACGCTCGTAGGAGAAGGATCGCGCATGCAACGATACTTCTTATCCGGCACTTGTCTTGTCACCATAGGTACAATTCCGTGGACTACGAACCGGCAGCTTGTCGTTGCTGCTGCTGCTGAGCAGCTCGTTGAGCCGCGATCGCCTGCGCCTGCGCCTGCAAAAGCTCCCGCTGGCGCGCCTGCAACGCCGCGATCTGATCGCCGTTGAGTTGCTGGTTCGGTGCGTGGCCACCGAGCTGCTGCGGCGCGTTCCTGGGCGAGGCCGAGCTGTGTCCGGCGTTTGGCGAACCGGGAAGCGCAGCAGCAGACCCTGTCGGCGACGCTCGCGCGGCAGCGTGGGCGGCCGCGATCTGAGGCGGCAACGACGACGGTGGTCGGGATTGCTGCAGTCCGGCGGCGTTCTGCTGAGCCTGTTGCTGGCGCATGGCGGCCGCGGCTTGGACCTGAGCCTGCTGCTGCTGTCGCAAACGCAACTTCTGCGCCTCTTGCTCGGCCTTGTAAATGCTCCATTCCATCGGCGTCCAGTTCGGTCTCGGCGGGATGCTGTGCGACTCGTGCATGGCCATATTGATTCGGCGAGGGAAACCGGCCGCTGCGCGAAAACGTCGCGCGTCAGCACTTCCTGGCGCAAAGGGGAAACTGCTCGCAGCTTACCCGGCTGCTTGGCCGCATACCCCTCGCGTTTCTTCTGCACCTTCTTCATGGCCTCGACGATCATCGCGTGTCGAGTCTTCTTCTTGCTGCCATCGGCGATCACCGGCATCGGACGGCCCGTTCGGTCGACTGGGGGCAGCCATTCCGGCGGCGGTCGCACGATTTCCGTCCCGTCGGGCAAAAGCTTCTTGCTACCCGGGCCCACAAGCTTGTCCCAGCGATCGTACACGTCCCACGCGAGTCGGTAGTCGGATTCCGGGCGATGCGTGGTCGAGTTGAAGACCTGGGCGATGAGCGACCAGTTCAAGCCGTACTGCTTCTGAAGGGCCAGCAGGAGCGCGTCCTCTTCGGGGAGCCACAGGATGGCGGTTGCGCGAATTTCGGCATTCGGAACCTCTTGCGGTTTGACGAGGAGTTCGCCGGTAGCGACGTCCTTCGGCTTGCGGCCGGCAAAGAGTGTCGAGGCGGCGGCTGGCACGGGAGTCTCGCCAGTACTCATCGAGTCCTTGACGTCTTCGAGCGCATCGATCAGGGCGGGCGACCAGCCCTTGTCTGTCCGCGTTCGGCCCGGCTGAAGAGTGCTGATGAGGATCGGCTTGATCTCGAGAAGACGGGTTACTTGCGCGAGCCGGCCTGACCACGCCGACGAGTCCTCCACGCGACGAGCCAGCGATGGATCGTTGGCGATGGCAAAGTCAGAGTAGAGCGGCAGGTCCGGGAACAGGACGGCAAAGTCGTAGCCGAGGAACGGGTCGTCTTCGGTTGACTCGGCCTTCTCGCCGCCGCCAGCTGCAGCGTCCCGTATGAACGCGAGATCGCTCGAGCTGATCGTAGTGTCGGCAACCGAGGCGTCAAAGATTGGATTCCGGAAGGTGATGAGGTTCTGGATGTGCTGAGCTTGCGAGTGGGCCTTGTTCGCCTCGGCTTGAGACCGCGACGAGGGAGCGGCGACCGTCACCGTCGCCTCGTCGCCAGCGCTTCCACCCGCTTTGCCGGCTCCTGCTGGTGCCGATACCACGGGGACTGCACCCTTGGTCGCATCGGACGCGGAGGCCGCAACGACTCGAACGCCCGCGTCGTCGTCAGGCTCTCCTTCCGCATCCTGATCGTCCTCGTCGACGTCCTTCTCTCCACCATGACCTGGCACCGCCGGTTCGAGATCCTCCGCACCCACAGGCGGCAGCTCGCCCGACGTTGGAGACCCATTCATCCTCGCCTCGATTTCCGAGTCGGACAACGTCCGCGGCGGCCTTGTCGGGACGACGAGCTTGCTACGATCGCTTGGAGACGCTCGTACATATGCGCGACAATCTCGTGCGATGGTGTACGCCGTTACGACCTTCCAGCGCCGTTCTTGACGAAAGTCGGTCTGCATCCAGCGCTGTTGTGATTTCGAGGAGGGATCAGCATGCAAGCTCTCTAGGTTTTCGCCACCGTGCTGGACCGACCATTTCGTCGAGCACATGATCCCAGTGTGCTTTCGGAACGACGCCCGTGCGCTGCTTCTTCGGCTGGCGGAAGCTCCACTTCCTCTCGGCCTTGAGTTCCTCGATCCGCTCGAACGCCCGAATGGCGCGCATCTCGTCGATCCCGACCTCCCACTCCTTCGTGTCGAGGACGTTATGCACACGCTTGCCTGGTCCAAGGAAAGACTTGGCGCTCATGTGCTGAGAGCGGACGTGCAGCTTGTAGAGATCGGGCTGGACGGCTTGCGCCGCAGAAGATTTCGACGCCTTTTTGTTGCTCGCGCGGAGCAGGAGCGCCGCGTTCAGGCGTTGACGCAGGACGTCACTGGGTACGGGTGGGAGAGCTTCGATATAGTCGGACGAGACCTCGTGGATGCCGAACTGGGAAGAGTAGACCGGGGGCGGAAAGTAGGGCGCGTCGGCGGCGGCAGGCGCAGACGACGGGACCGGGGACGGCGTAGGCTGCGCAAGAGCCGGAGCGATCGACTGCGTCGATGTAGAGGCACTGGGGGCTCCGGGAGCTCCGGGAGCTGGTGACGGCGCGGGTGGAGCCGACGGCGCCGTCAAGGCGATTTGCGGTGCTGCAGAGGTCGACGGCGTCGGTTGGGCTCGTCGTTCGGGCGCCGACTCGTTCCGGCCAGTCTGCACGTGCCCCGCCGGTGTCGGTGCCGGAGCAGGTGCTTGCGCCATCGGGAGATCCTCGTCGACTTCGCCTTCGGCATCCTCCTCCGAGTCGTCGACGACAACGTGCTTGATGGCCAAGTCGTCCGCGAGCGGGGGTGCGATGGCGGTCTCGGCCTGTCGTCCGCCAGAAGGGTCTGCTTCACTCGCTGGTGCGGGCGAGAGCGGCGGCAGAGCAATGTCGAGGCGTTGCAGGCTGTGGGGGGGAACATTTCCGGGCATTCGTTGAGATTAGTTTGTTCGCCCGTCGAATGCTCAAGAGGTTTGGAAGCACCTTTCTGCACTCGCGTACTCGCGCCCAAAGTCCTCGAGTCCCGGGAGCGAGACCTGATCGTCCTTGGCGGCATCGACCAGCTTTCGGCGCTTGCGTCCGGACAGTCCGGCTTCAAAGTCGGTGTATTTTGGCTTGTCGCGGACCGCCACAAAAAGCTCTGCAATCTGGTGCTCTCTGGTAGCTGCAAGCTCTCTGCAAAGTGCGGCCAGAGGTGGTCAGCGAGGTGTAGCGACGAGGCTGCGAGCGGGTGAAGCGGCGGGGTGGAGCACGCACTCTAGCTTGGCTTCGCGGGCTCGCACGGCGCGCGTGCGCACACCGGCATCGTCAGTCTGTTGATTTCTGTTTGCCTGTGGTACACTCGATCCGGTCAGCGCTGTTGGGATGTAGTGACCTCTCCCGTGTGACTGCACAGCATGGTGATGAGACGGGCCCTCACCTCGCCCGCTACGTGACCCGAGGTCGATGCAGTGGCCCTCACCATAGCCAAACAGACTGTAGTGCAGCCCTATCCAGCCGCAACGGTGGCACGAGCGGTGGGATGGCGGGCTCGAGCGACGTGGCCTCGGGACTGTCGCCGCTGTCGCCGCTGCCGATTGGCCCCATCTTGCGCTCTAATTAACTCTGCTTGAATATGCTTTTCAAGGTCTATTCTGCATTGCTATGCTCGCGAAACTGGTATCTGACTTCGTCACCCCCTTGCGCGCGCGCGGTGCTGGCGCCGCTGCGAACCGGCAAAATGAGGTGCATGGCTCCGTTTCCCGCCGCCTCGAGGTACATGGCCGTCCCGCAGCTAGGACTGCAAGCCCGGATCGTCGGCGTGGAAACTCTACATACATACAGCGTAAACTGATGCGGTCACCTCCGAGATCTCCGAGAGTGTGTGACGGGGGTGTTGCCTCTTTCATCAGCCGCAGCAGGTGCTCGAGCCTTCGTTTCGGAAAACCAAGCGCTCCCGCGTACAGCAGTACCCTTGATTAATTTTAGCGACCTGCTCAGCGCGCGGCTAGCTGCAGGGCTCCGAGTTATGTCGTCCCGCGCGGGTCGGCCACGCGACGCCAAGGTACTGAGAGCCCAGCTTGAGCTTAAAAAGTGTGATGAGTGCAACGACGCAAGTGTATGTACTGACGCGGCCTTGCAATTTCCGCTTGAATGGGCTGCACTTTGGCTAGCTCGGGCAGCATTAGCCATGCGCGAGTAGCGCCATCACACGCGAGGAACAAAGAGCGCATTTCGCAGGTCCTTGCGAGGACACGCCAGCATACATACACGGAGAAACCTCGGCTTGGAGCTTGATGCGCGAATACTCTTGCGCGTTAAGCAAGAAGCTAGAGGTATCCGAGGCCTCCGGATTGCGTCAGTCTGTCAGGCTGCATGGACTCAAAAGCTTGGAAGACGAGATTAGACGAGCTCGAGGGAAAGAATGACCATTTTCTTGCAAGTGGCAACATGGGACTGATGGGCACAGAGAGACAGACGAACGGCTACACTGAGGACTTCGTATAGACACGTGTATGGTGGGGGAGCGGAGATAGAATCAAGAGGAAGGATTCTTTTTGGCGAGAAGGGCCGTGACGACGAATGAGCCCGATGAGAACGAAAGAACGAGGACCTCGCTATGATGATGATGACTATGATGATGATGCGTACTGATGGCGAAGAAGCAGACGACGCGGTTTAGAAAGACATGCCGCGGTAGAGACGGTTGCGGACCGGGGACGACAAGAGGTCGGCGTTCGACTCGTCGACGCGCGCAGCGACGTTCGAGTCGGGAAGAATTGGAGTCAATGGACCGAAGCTGACGCTGAGGCGAGAGCGAGGTCGCAGTGCTCGAGGACCGCTGGCCATCGAGGCGGAGAAAGCGGCTTCCGGCGTCGCGTCGAGCGACATGGGTTCGTACGCCTGTTCGAGGCCGGCAAACGAGCGAGAGCGAGCGTTCCGAAGCGGTGACAGGGGCGGACGAGCGACGTTGTACGGGAACGTGAGCGGCTTTGACGCGTCGAGTGGCGGCGCGGGAGGGAGCGTCTTGCCCCAGTCGGGACCAAACACCTCGCTAAGCGGCGAGACGAGCGCGCCCGACGACCGTCGCGTCATCGGTGCGCTCGCGGTCGCGGTCGCCGTGAAGCATGGCTCGGCGGGCGTCCTTGCGCCAGAGGGTGTATTCGCGCCAGACTTGCTCCGAGCCATCTTGACCGCACGCGTGTCCATCGCGTCCTCGGCGGCGCTGAGTCGCCGTTCTCGCTCCTCGACCTGGCGTTGCGTCTCGACGGGGGTCGAAACCGATCGCTGCATCGCGGTTCCGCTCGACTTGACGCGCGTGTACAGGTGGCAACGCGACGGAGAAGGGGCGCGAGGAAGAGCGGCTCGTGGCGTTCCCGAGTCGCAATCGGGTGTGCCGAACGCGGCGAACGGAAACGTAGCAGGCAGACCGGGGCTGACCATGCTAAAGTTGGCCATCTGGGATGGACGGCGAGCAAGGGGCATCGCCTTGGAGAGCGAAGCGGACAGGTTGGTCGGTGTGGTAGCGGCGGTCGAGGTAGGCGACGGGCACCAGGCACTCGACATGGTACTGTCGGAAGCCATCGGCGAGGTGCTCGATGACATTGGCGCGGCGTTCCGAGCTGCGCGCGGGGCGAAGTAGTCCTGGGTCGCGTCCTGCGCGTCGCCTTCCAGCGCGAGACTCTCGAGCGCTGCCTCGGAGAGCTCGGATGCGCTGCCCTCGTCTTCGTACGAGATGGTGCTGGCTGATTCCGACGACGACGAGTAAGATGCCTCGTCCGCGCAGAAGCCAGCCGAGATGTGGTCGGGATGAATGAAGATGCCGCGGAGGACGACGTCGTGCCGCAGGTCGGCAGAGTCGGAACGTTGCATGTCGAAGGTGCCGCAGTTCATGATGCAGAATGGAAGTAGAAACAGGAGAATGCAAAGGATGATGGATGACAGTTGAGAAAACTGCAAGCAGGAGAATCGGTCATCAGCGGAAGTCGAAAGCTCGACGGTGCGCAAGCCGCCACTCACATGTTGGACCCGATGCTGATGATGACGATGACGATGTACTCGACGGCGAATGAACGTCTCGATATAAGGCGATGGATGCGGATGTGAAGCCCCGAACAAAGATGCGCCCCCGAAAACTGATGCGTGACTGATGACCCTCCGAACGTCCCGAGAAGCGAGAGACAGAAAGCGAGAAGAGCTGCAGACGCGACCAAGCTGGCCAGTCACGTCGGCTATAGCAATGCGGAAGGTGAGTAGAGGAGAGAGCGAGCAGATTCTCGCGCAGATTTCGAGGGTCCTTGCACACCGAGTGGGACTTTTTTGATGCGGAACTGCCCTCGCCGTGCAGATCCCGCGATTGTCCTCGAGAGACCCGATCTCTCGACCGAGAAAGTAAGCCAACCGGGCAAGTCGCCGGAGGCCGCCATCACACTTCTCGTGCGAGAAAGAGTGATCGTATCACTTCGGCAGGTCCTCGCCGCGTACAGCTGCCTCCAAGTCTGATGTTTGCGGTAGTCTTTAGCCTGCGCTAGAAGCCTTTAGTGCATACTGAACCCTTGGTCTTTGTCCGAGGCTACGGCAAGTCGCGCGAGGCGTCAAATGATGGCGATTGGATGTATGCCGCTGCGACGCGATCCTTTTTGAAGGGATCTACATGCATAAAGACGCGCCGGACGCCGAAAAGTAGTGTTTTTTGGAGCGGGCTTCACACACGCGTTCTTACAAGCATATATTTAGTATGTACATACTTCGATTAGTCTCCTCCTCGGTCAGGGCGCCTGGAAGCTCGACACGAGAAGCGCCGCCTGTGACTGCGCGCGTTCAGCCGTACAAATTCACGATCCGACGCTAACGAGAGTTCTTCTCGTACCGGCACGGGGTAGCTCTGCAGCAAAGGACAGACAAGCAACATGCGGACACGGCGCTGCGCGAGTGGCCAGCGATGGGCGAGAACGGCTAAAATCGCCGGTTTGGTGCTGCCGGAACCGCTCCTTTGAATTCCAGCGAGTCTTGACACATTGCCGTCTTCGAGCACGGTATAATGTATAACCCCTCGCATCCGCTTCCGCGTAGTTGCGATGCGAGCAAGGGCAATTCGCCGGTGGAATTCGCGTCTTCGATCGCGTCTGTAATTTTCACGTGGTACAACCCTTCAAAGAATGTCTAGAGAGTCTTCTCGACCATGGTGATGCCCTCCGCCTCGAGTGCCTCCATGATCGGCTTGACAATGTCCATCGAGTACGGGGCGAGGATGCCCTTGGCCGAAACGACACCGTCGAGGACGAGCTGGGTCGCGATACCGCACGGAACACCGACGAGCTTGGCCATCGAAGACGGGCCGTCGGTGCCGACCGGCGCGCCGTAGTCGAGCAGGGTCGACGTCCGGGTCTCCTGTGAAGGGTTGAGGGTAGGATAGGCATCAGTCAGAGCCTCCCCGCAGAAAGATTCCACGATCGCACGCACCTTGGATCCGTCCGCGTTCTCAATCTCAAACTTGTGCTGGAGCATGACCATGTCCCGCTCGCCCTTCTCGTACTGCATCTTGGCCTCGAGAGTAGCGCAGAGGGTGTCGAGGAGGTTGCCTCGCGGGACAACCTTCTCCGACTGCGAGAAGAGGCCGATCCACCGGAGTCCGGACAGGATGCGCTCCTCCTCGGCCTCGGACGGGAACGAGGTCTTGGCCTTGACGGCCGCGATGAGCGACGCCTCGTCGGCAGACTGGGCACCGAGCGCGCGCTTGGTAACTTCGGCCCACGAGAGCGGAGTCGCACCCTTGGCGAGGAAGTCGACCGGCGCCTCGTTCAGGAAGCCAATGTCGACGAGGGCCTTGATGAAGGCCGGGAAACCCTGGTACCGGAGGGTGCCGCGGACGACCGTCTCGGCCTCGGGGATCTCGTAGAACTCGCGGAACGGAGTCGAGTCGCGGTTCGGGTAGGCGACGAACGCGAACGCCGGATTGATGTAGTACGGCTGCGCGTGCTTCATGAGGTCCTTGCCGTCGACCTCGACGAGCTCGCCCTTCGAGTACAGCTTGGCCGAGTTGAGGAGGGCGAGGAGGACACCGCGCGACGACCACGAGAACTTGTAGCCGAGGGGGTTGTCGGCCGATTCGGGAGCGGGGAGACCGCCGCAGTACGAGATGAAGGCCTTGACCTTGCCGCCGGCGCGGTGGACCTCGTCAATGGTCTTGACAGCGTACAGGTGGTCGATCTAGCAGCAAATTGTCAGCGATCTGTCGCGACCACTCCCGAAACCGAAACAAGCGGACTCACACCCGGGTCAAGACCGATCTCGTTGAGGACGGTGATGCCGGCCTCGACGGCCTCCTTTTCGAGCGCCTTCATGGCCGGCGAGACGTACGAGGTGGTGACGACGTTCTTCTTGTACTTGATCGCGCTCTTGATGACGTTGGCGTGCTGAGTGTACGGGATGAGCGAGATGACGAGGTCGTGCTCCTTGACGGCGGCGTCGAGGGAAGCCTCGTCGGCGGCGTCGACGGCGAGCGCCTCGGCCTTGCGCGAGAGCGAGTTGGCGAACGACTCGGCGGTCGCGAGGGTGCGGCAACCGACCGTGAGCGAGTTCTCGGCGCGGCGGAGGACGTACTCGGCGGCGGGCTGGGCGACAAAGCCCGAGCCGAGGAGGAGCACCTTCTTCGGGGTGGCGTTCTCCGGGGCGGCCTTGGTCAAGCTCTTGTCAACGACGGCCTGGGCGAACGCCGGGAGGGTGAACGCCTGGCGGTGGATGGCCTTGGACCAGTAGCGGCAGTCCTTGATGTCGCGGAGCGGGGTGCGGAGGTCACGCTTGCCGTCGAGGGTGGCGACGACGAAACCGATCGTGCCGGACGGGTAGGTCGGGATCGAGGTCCAGCCGAACTCGGCCTTGGCGAAGAGACCGCGCGACATGGTCATGAGGTCGTTGATGAGGGGGAGGTGGAGCCAGATGCACTCGCCCTGGGTCGAGATCGTGCCGCCCTCGCGGAGCGACTCCTTGAGGAGCTGGAAGTACGGCTTCTGGAAGAGCGAGTTGGCGGGGCCGACGGGGTCGGACGAGTCGGTGATGATGACGTCGAACTCGTTCTTCTTGTCGTTCAGGAACTTGAAGCCGTCGCCGATGAAGAGGGTGACACGCGGGTCGTTGAAGCCGGCGGCCATGTGCGGCAGGTACTTCTTCGAGACGCGCGGGACGGCCTCGTCGATGTCGCAGAGGGTGGCCGACTTGACGCTCGGGTGCTTGAGCACCTCGCGGAGGACACCACCGTCACCACCACCAATGACGAGAACCTTTTCCGGGTTCGGGTGCGAGGCGAGCGGGAGGTGAGCGATCATCTCCTGGTACCTGCACGGAGCCGAACGAATCTCTCAGCGCTCTCCTCGGTTCTGAGCTTCCCGTCGCGCGATACTCACGAGAACTCGTCGCGCTCGACACACTGTGCAGGTGTGATTGTCAGTCAGCGGTCTGTCTTATTTGGCACCGCGGGACAAAGTCGGCTCACCTGGATGGCGCCGTCGAGGACGAGGACGTTTCCGTGGTCGGTCGACTCGAAGACGAGGACGTCCTGGTAGAGGGACTTCTCGACGTGGACAATCTTCTTGACGCGGAGCGTCATGGCCTGACCTGCAGTGCCATCCCCTTGAGGGTGAGGTCAGCCGCCGCGGCAGAGGGAGAGGGGCACGGGAAGAGGAGACGACGAAGAGTCGGGATCGGCAATCTAGACTGGCTCAGACCGGGTCCAAGGAAATGTACACACCAGGCCATTGCTCCGAGATCTCACTGTGGGACCAGGCGCACGTTGTCGGAGTGGTCAGTCAGTCAGTGAACGGGGGAAGAAGCTCGACGAGCACATGTCGAGGCTCACCGGAACCAGCCGTCTGTGAGGAGCACGTAGTCAGTACCTGAACCGATCTTTCCAACCGGGCACTGCTACTTACCGACCACGAGCGGGTGAGTGAGTTCAGCGGCCATGTTTTGAGGGAAGAAGGTGGACAACTGTCGGCGAGGAGGAACGGCAACACGGCAGAATGAACGGGTCAGTCTAGGGCGCAGAGCAGACACCAAGCTCCTGAGCATCGACCAGCACCAGAACAGCACGCACCGAGAGCGCAAGACGACGCTGCTGTGTGCCGAGCACAACCTGCGCTGCTTCCTCTCTCTGAAGCTCCGCACTCTCGTCTCGGCTATAGCAGAGTCTGACTCTTGGACTTGGTTGATCGACGGACTTCTATGCTTCAATGGGGTGTGACCTGCCCGTCTGCTCGCTTTCGCTCTGTGCGCGGCTGCGCTCGCCAGCTGAATCTCGCCATTTTCCTGCCGACCTCTCCGGCCTCCGTCGCATGCACGACAATCCTGCTGAAGAAGGTACACTGTCTTCTGAACAGTACCAAGGCCTTACTGGCCTCGCCGAGCTTGCTCACTCGTAGGGCTTCCCGGATCTGCGTCATGTCCTACCCGCGCCGCAATTCGAGGCCCAGATCCAGGTCGGCAGCCGGGACTCTCGACCTGGTCAATGTGGCTTGCACCAGGACTTCGAACCCGCTGAGCCCGATGCCTCGCGAGCATCCTATTCTCTCTGCCTGCTCACTACAACGCCTCCCTCACCTGGGTACTTGCTCATCGCTGACGACCCGCCGCGCAAGGTCACTCTTGGACCGGATCCGCCTCCCTCTCGGCCTCCCTGCCCCCGCCCCGAGCTACGTCGAAAACGCCAACAAAAGATGTCCCCGCTCGGTCGCGTAGTCGGGTTGGGCATCAAAGCGCGCTGGGGCTTGTCCCTCGATGCGGACAAGCACGAACAAGCGGAAGAGCGCGCCGACTCGGGCGTACGCCGATCCGCCCCGAGCCGCTACGGCACCGCTTCGCATGACTCGCCGGCTTCTTCATCACGCACCGTGGCCGGCTTGTCGCCGCAGGGGATCGCCGGCTGGATGCGCCGATGTATCTCGGCCGGACCGGCCGTGTCGCTGAGCCCGCCGGGTTACCGCACCGCGGACGGCTCGCTCGCACACTCGAGCCTGCCCATATCTCGGCAGGACACGGACGGCACGTCGAGCACCCTGAATGCGTACGACGCTTCGACCGAGAGCGATTACACCGACAGCACCGATTCATCGTCGTCGTCGTCGCCGCCGCGGAAACTTTCCGGTCCCCTCATCAGCTTCACGCCCATGCACCCGGCGGCTCCGGCCTTGCCGTACCCTTCGGGTGGTTCCCGCCGTCGACGCGTCCCGCGCGGGCGCGATTGGACCGCCGACCTCGTCAAGGCGCCGTACGGGATCTCGCGCAAGATGCAAAAGACGGCTCAGTATTGGTTGCTCGCCTTCCTCCTCTTCGTCCTGTTCCTCCAGGTCGTCAATTGGGTTCTGCCAACGACGTCTACAGACGGTTTCCCCAGCTCGGTCGAGTACGAGCTCGAAACTTTGCGATCTCGGCTCCGCTCGACCGGGACCGACTGGGTTCGCCGCGTCTGGAAGTCGTCGTGGGGACGCCGGACGGGGCACTCTCGCGTGCACGATCGTGACGACCTCGCTCTCGGCGTCTGGTCGCCCGAGAGGTACTCTGACCTTGCGAAAGCCGTGCGGGACGGCGTGCTGGCCGGACCTTCGACAACGGTTCCGCCCGACACGCCCTCCGGGCCTCCGCCGCACCTCGCGACGCGGCCCGAGGATCGGCTGAACTTGACCAAGAGCGAGTTGACCGAGATGCGACGGTTCCGACGAGTCAACCTGTGGGCTGCGCCCGCCAAGGAGCTCAAGACGGTCGTCATTCCTCCCCGCGACGGTCACGATCACGAAGCGACCATCATCTTCCTTCATGTACGTTCCCGCGACGCAATAGACTGTGAGAATGAGCCGACTTGACTCTGCGAGTGTTCCGCAGGGCTTGGACCAGCATGTTGGGCATGCCTTTATGCCGCACATCTTTTCGCACCTGCATCCCAACATCCGGTTCGTGATGCCTCAAGGGTGAGCTTGCATCCTCTTCTGCTCGGATGAAGCCTGCCTCGGTGTGCTGATGCGCGTCGCCGTTCGCAGCCCGTCCATACGATCCGAGGCGCACGACGGCGCGATCGTCTCTGGGTGGTTCCACATCAAGGCGTTCCCGTATGATCCCGCCGACCGCGATGATGGAAGCTTGTACCTCGCTGCGCGCGGGCTCAAGTCGGTCATCTCGCAAGAGCGGACGCGCCTCATTCGCAAGGAACGTGGTCTGAAAGCCGGACAGGACGCGGACGACTACGAGGACGACGAGACGTTCGGCACGCCGGACGAGCGCCGACGCGCGATGAAGCGCATCTTCCTGTCGGGCTTCTCGCAGGGCAGTGTCGTCAGCCTTCTCTCGGCGTTTACGCATCCGGAAGAGGTCGGAGGCGTCATCGTCCTCAGTGGCTTCCTACCGATCCGCACCGACTTGGCCAGGGTGAATTACGCTTGCGTTCCTATCGGATTCTTGTACGCTGACTTTGTCTCGCCTCGACAGCTCTCTGCCGACTTGGACCGGGCAGAGCTGCCCATCTTTTGGGGCCACGGCGTCGACGACGAATTCTGCAGGTGCGTTCGCTGACTCGTGGAAGCGGGGATCTCGAGCAGTCTTCGACAGGCGCTGATTTTCTCTCGTCGCAGCTTCAACGACGCCGTGCAGTCGATGTCGCTCCTCTCCCCGGACGCGCTTCCGACGCTCTTTTACCCCTCCGAAGCCCTCCCCGAGACCTCCCTCTTCTACACCAACCCGTGGTATCGCCTGAACAACCTCCGGACTACCTTCCGCTTCTACGACGAGTTGCGCCACATCTATCACATCCAGCTTTTGCAGGATCTCGAGCGTTGGCTCGACGAAGTCTTGCCACCCGAGGCGCGTCGCGACGATGGCGCGCCAGAGCGTCGTCAGATCTTGAGGGTCGGCGGACCTACGGGGCGCCGCTTGCGGCGCAAGCGATTCTGAGCATACAGATCCTCTTTCCGCGGCACGATCAGGATTCCAGGGTCGACAACCCTTATCTCACTGGCGACAAGACTTCCTCACTTCCCATCCTGCATGCCTTTGTCCCGTCAACACCAAGAATGTATCCTTTACACGCACCATGTAGCCATTGCCTTCAATACCTCAAGCATTTCGGTAGACCTACCAAAGACTGTGTATGCCTCTCTGCTGGTCCGCGCTTCGCCGCTGGCGAGTAAGAAGGTCATAGTCGGTGCTGCCAAAGTCTTTCGTGTCCCAAGCATAGGCATTCGAGGCCGGTCGAGACCGTCAAAGGCTTTTGTCGAACGCGAGGGGAGCTGGCGCCGGAGCAAGGCGTGGACAACTCGGGCAATCCTGGGAGGGGGAGAGAATATCGCGCGGGCTCGACAGGGATCCACCCGTCAAGTAGGTCTACATTCCTCTCTCTAGCACGGAAATCCGACCCCTTTCTTACCGGAAACTCGGAGAAGCACGCCAGAATTGCTGTGCCAAGCTTGTTCGGTATCTGTCAAAGTCATGGCTCAACGTTGACGGATGATCTCGGGACCTCTTCTTGTGCAGCTCTGAGTCCACTTGCTCTCTAGCTGCTGCCCTTGCGCCATAGCTCCACTCAGCGACAACTTGCCAATTACTACCAGTCCTTGGGCTGAAAGACAGGCCGAGACCCTTTTTTCTAGAACTTCCTGGTTTGACCAGAAGACTTTACAGAAGAAGCTGCACTCTGGCACGGCGAGCATTTCGGGACCACACCTCTGGCTCAATTCCGTACACTCTGCGAGCGGTCCGGGGGCAATGCGAGGGTGGTGACTAAGGGCCTGCAGTTCACGCGGCGGCAAGTTCCCCAGCCATGTGTGGTTTGCGAGGTGGTTGTGTTCGCTTCCTTGGGGCAAGCTAGCCGGGTACTCAGTTACTGCCGGGTTATGTGGGCTGTAGGAGAATTCGCCATTCAGGTGACCTGCTGGGTCATGTCTCGGCAGGAGGTTGTCGGTGGGCCAATCAACAAAACTCCACGGTTCGGCGGGTTCGGCGGGTTCGCTGGCTTGTCCGGCAGCCTGCAGGATGAAATTGTGACTGTGTGCGTGAGAGTCCGCCTCAGCAATGCCAGACTCGTGAAAGTAGGCGATACGCACAGCGGAGACAATGGCAGCCTGTTGAAAGCGGGGCGGTCAAAGGGTAAGCATTCTAGAGAGTCGAACAAAACCTCTGCGAGGACAGGTAACGCACAACCTCTTGTTCAATGAGAGTTTGATGCTTAGCACACTGCAACCGTGAGGCGTGCGAGGACCTGAGTGTGGCTTCTTCAAAAGTCAAGAGCGAGCCAACAACTCACGATGACTTCCCAAGCTCGGAGGATTCCAGCATTGACACCGGAGGAGTTTCTGCAGTGTTCCGACACAGCCTTGACCCGCTTGCGAAATATTCTGAGCCATTGAAGCCAAGCCTCGGCCTCAGCGAACCCCAGGCTTGCGTGTCTCTCTTCCGAGAGTTGCGTCTTGCGGTCCTCTCTCCAATTCCGGAGATCTGTGGCTAATCCACGCTTCGCCACGTTGATCACCGTCTCGGCGCCTTTCCAGTCTGTATACCTACGCTTCCGGCCAACGATATTATCACTGATGAGCCACAGCAGTTGTTTCGTCCAGTAGGCGTACGGATGGGGCTTGGGGCCGAAGGGCAAGTCCCCAGTACTGAAATCCGCGGTCTCGACAATACGAGTGGCAAAGTTTTCAGCCGTCTCTGCCTCTGCTGCTTCACTGCCCGGAACGTCCCATCCCTGACCCCTAGAAAAGACAATGTCAGCCATCGGAACCGAAGATGATCAGCATCGCGGTCCCGAATGGCAGGCTTCGCCATCCCCTCCCTCCCGCCGTGCCAAAGCCGCAGAAACCCTCATGTATGTGTAACCCTCTTGCTATACGCCTCTTTTGCGGGTGAGCTTGTACCGACTGAGAAAGGGACGAAGAGCAGAACTGACCAGGAGAATGCGAGCCACGGCTCGCAGGCGGTCTGGTGCAGCGAGCTCAACCGTATTCATTAAGGCTGTACTGATCTCTTCACGCAGGTGAGTCAGCAGGAGTGCGAGACCGTTGCGTTTTCTTCGGTAAGCCTGAAGATCGCGCCGCCTGCGTATAGAATTCTGCAACGGTCTCGCCCAGAGCCGGAACAGCTCCCCTCCGAGTGCCGTAATTTGGGACTTCGGTCCGCACTCCGTTCTGATGGATTCATCCCAAATCCCGCATAGAGTCGCCATGGCGGAGCGGTGCAGTTCCGGGTCTGGTGTCGGCGTGGGGCGCATGGAATTTGACGTGTACGTCGGCGACTTCACTGGTCAATCAGCAACGACGATCGCGGCGTACTCTGAACGGCGGGCAGGACAAATGTCGAGCGGGAGCGAGAGAACGCGCAAGCTGGAGGCGGGCCACTCCTAGACATCGTGGGGTCGAAGGGCTCGAGCATCCGGCGGACAAGCCGCGGATCAGACGGCGGTCGAGCTGAGCCTGGACTTGGTGCCATACCGCACCCGGTAGTCGCCGCGCGTACGTAAGCGAAGGAGCCTTCTGGGACATGCAAGCTGACTTAGATCGCACTCCTGTCCGGGCGGCAATATAGTCTAACTGTTGAACCGTTGTTTCTCACGACGAAACAATTGTCAACGAGCAACCCGCGGTGAGATTCGTGCACGTCCGTATGCAATAAGAGGGTTGAGTTGGTGTTATACCGTCCGTGCGTATACAACCAATAGTCTCGAGAGGGCGCATATCGTCCGGTCTATCAGCTCAGCGAGATTGTCTTGTGGTTGTCGTCGGACTTCTGCTGTTTCGCTCGGGCTGCTACATACCCAGCTGTCCTCGGCGCTTCCTGTCCGCCGTAGCGCCGTATACTTGTATCTCGAGGAAAGGTTCCCAGACGGTTGCGAGGTCGAGCCGCAGTCGACTTTGAGAAAGGCCTCGCTTCGATCGAAGCGACCGCAAGCCTCGCTCGTTCGCTTTAAGTCTCGCGAGGGCGCGTCACAGAGCGTGAGTGAGGAGGCCGTGCCGACAAATCTGCTGCTCGAGCAGGCGACAGGCGCCGAGCGGAAGGGACGTTGGACTCGACAACGGCAGCCAGCTTTGGGCTCAAGATCCAAAATGGTCGCCATGAGCCAGCATGTTCGGTACGCACAGACGATGTCTTGGTCAGCGTTTGCGCGTGAGAGCGATTCTTCGCTATTTAAAGAGCGGCCATGCCGCGGCAACTGGTCATCCTTTTCGGACCGGCAGCAATTGCCCGTCTCCCCGTTATCAAGCACACGATCGGAGCGCTTCGCATGCCGCCTCAGGTCAGTTGGTAGCGCTGTGCCCGTTGACGCCATGATCGGAGAGAGCGCAGCGTCGGGGTCATAGTTGGCGGAGGCCAGTCAGGAAGAGGAGTCAACGAGGGAGCGAGAGCAGGCCGACGGCTCGGGCGGCGGTGGACGCGATTCGTCGGAGCATAGTGACCGGTCCAGCAGTCGTGATCTCTTGCACTGTACAGTATCTCGAACAAGAGAACGGAAAGAGACAGAGGCCCCGCTGTTCGTTGCCCCCGCGGATTTGACGCGAGCGGTCGGCCGGCACCCGAAGTTGTCCGACGTTGGACAGCACTACAGGCAACAGAGCCCAAGACTGGACATCCGGAGATGCTCTTCCGTAAGTACCGCGCTCCTGAGCTGCTCCAGCGAACGCCCCAGCCGCTACGCCCCGCCGGATCGCCGCAGCCGACCTGTGTTCGCTCCGCCTCAAAAACCCGGAGTTCGGCTCGCGGCGCGTCAACTCTCTGTCGCTCGGTGCGGCGTGGACAAGAGCTCGGAGCATTTCAGTACAGCTACAGAGTGCTCCACGACTCGAGCGGACTCGAAGGACGCGGTTGCGACGGCGTGGTTGGACCCCCACCACGGTCGGCGACTCTCGACCGCCCGGCAATGACGAGACGCAAGACCCGTGCTGCTGTTCGACGCGCTCCAGAGCGCTTCCGGTGGCGCTTTGAGCCCGCAGACCAAATTCTGCCGCAAACCAGACCACCGAACGCTGACCTTCTCCCAAACTCGTTCCCCGTTCGCCCGGCCCTTTCGCCCGTCCGCTCCCCGCGCTCGCAGCTCTTCCCCTCCCGCTCGCCCCGCTACACTGCGAGGCCGCATCGGCCGTCCCGGCTCCGAGCTCGGTAGCCTCGTCCTCGACGAACGCGCAAGAGATCGGAGGCGCAAAGGCCCCGTCGACTTCGAGCGCAGAACTCGACCGGTGGAGAAAGACGTTCTACAACTTTGCGACGAGGGATACGGTCGATGATGGCGAGGTGTGAGTCTCATGCTTGCTCGTTGGATTTTCATCGTGTCTGGGAGTACGCCTTCCGGAACTTTGCGCGATCGAAATCAGCGCCTCGAGCGAAAGATTGGAAAAGCAGGACGGCCCAATTGCTCACTGTCCCCTGCCTACTTTCAACAGCTACTTGACGCCACCCGATTTCGTCTCGGCTGTCGCTCCCGAAGGTGACTTTGCCAAGATTAGCCGCGAGCAGTACGCGCTCCTGTTCAAAGTCGCCGACCGGAGAAAATGCGGTCGCGTCAACTTTGACGACTTTGTCGCGTTCGAGGAGGTCCTGAAGAAGCCGGCAGCAGAGTTCGATGTGCGTTCTTTGAAGGCGATCAGACGTAGCCACGAGTCGCGCGCGACTGACACCGGTATGCCCGCCTTCAGGTCGCTTTCCGCATCTTCGACCAGAACGGCGATGGCGAAGTCAAGTTTGACGAGTTCAAGCAGGTGTTCCAGTCGATGCGCGGGCCGGACGCTATCCCGTTCGACTTTGACAGCCCTTGGTGCACGCTCTATCTGGGAAAGGCGAACGGCGGACACGTCGTCGGGTTCAAGTGAGCTTTCCGTGGACCCCGAGCTGCATCCTGCAGCCCCGCGAACCGCGCGTCTTGACGGACTGACAATTCTGACGCTGACGAAACCGCACTCCTGTCCCGCAGCGAGTTCACGCAGCTCATGAAGGGCCTGCAAGGCGAGCGCCTCCGCCAAGCGTTCCGGTACTTTGACCGCAACCAGGACGGCTACATCGACAAGAGCGACTTCCGCCGGATCATCTACGAACTTGCACGGCACAAGCTGAGCGACTCGGTCCTGAACAAGCTCGAAGACCTCGCCGAGGTGTTCAACGGCGGAAAGATCTCGTACTCTGAATGCATCGCTTTCCACAACGTGAGCTGCTCGCCTCTCCTTCTCAAAAGGGATCTCGGCACATTGTATCGTGACAGCACTGACGCGTGTGCTCGTGCAGGTCATCCGCGAGATGGACCTCGTCGAGAAGGTGGTCCGAGAAGCTTGCGCCCGTTCGCCGGACGGCAAGATCACCCCGCTCGACTTTACCAACCATGCCTCCCGAACGATGCGGTACGGCACCTTCTCGCCGATGGAGGTCGCCATCATCTTCCACTATGCCCGCCAGGGCTTGTCCCCGGAGGACAAGCCTCGACTCGGCATCCGCGACTTTGGTAGCCTCCTCGATGCAAAATGGGGACCGCCACGGGTCACCGAACCTGGAAAGGGCAAGAGTACTGTGGCCGGGTCGGCGATGCACGAGATCGGGAAGGCAAGTCGTTTTGGCTGCGCTGAGAGGGTGTCGTCGGACGTTTTGCTGACGCCGAGATTCGGTTTTCTACGATTGCAGTCGGCCTACTACTTTGGTCTGGGAGGTATCGCTGGGGCCCTCGGCGCAACGGCGGTGTACCCGATCGATCTTACCAAGGTGCGTCATCACCTTTTGATCGCCTTGTTGCGCCTCGGAAGACGAGGTGTACTGAGCGCGACCAATTCTTCGCCCACAGACTCGGATGCAGAACCAGCGATCCAAGGTTGTCGGTGAACTGCTGTACAAGAACTCGCTCGACTGCGTCAAGAAGGTGTACCGCAACGAGGGCTTCAAGGGATTCTACCGCGGCTTGCCGCCCCAACTCATCGCAAGTCTGCTCACTCTCAGGACGCAACAGCTCAGAACTAACGCAAATCTTCTACGCAGGGTGTCGCGCCCGAAAAGGCGATCAAGCTGACGGTCAACGACCTCGTCCGAGAGTACGCCACCGACAAGGAGACCGGTCGCATCAAACTCTCGTGGGAGTTGCTCGCTGGTGGTCTTGCAGGAGGTTGCCAAGTCGTACGTCTCGCGCGCACCGGTTTTGGCTCATAACAGATCGAAGTAACCGATCCCTTTTCGCTTGCTTGCTCCAGATCTTCACCAACCCGCTCGAGATTGTCAAGATCCGCCTGCAGATGCAGGGCGAGAACGCCAAGGTGACGGGCGCCGCACGACTTAGCGCAGCACAGATCGTCAAGTCGCTCGGACTGCTCGGACTGTACCGCGGTGCCGCTGCCTGCCTCGCGCGAGACGTGCCCTTCTCTGCCATCTACTTCCCTGCGTGAGTGTCCGAAAGGGTCTCCTCTTGACATGTGATCGGACCTCAGACTGACTTGTTGTTGTACTCGCAGCCACGCGCACCTGAAGAAGGACGTATTCCACGAAGGCCGTGACGGCAAGGTCCTCTCTTATGGCGAGGCGCTCTCGGCTGCGGCGATTGCCGGTATGCCTGCGGCGTACCTCACGACGCCCGCCGATGTCATCAAGACGCGACTGCAGAGTGAAGCGAGGAAGGGAGAGACGCACTACCGCGGTATCGGCGACGCGTTCCGGAAAATCCGTCAGTGCCACTTTCTCAAGAACTGCTGTCTGGGTGACGAGCCCACAACTGATCGAACCGTCTCCCGCGAACAGTCTCCGAAGAAGGCGCCGCTGCTCTCTTCAAGGGTGGTCCTGCGCGTGTCCTGCGTAGTTCTCCCCAATTCGGTGTCGTAAGCTCGGTCTCGCCAATTTCGCCCGCTCCTTGCTCGATGCTCACCTTTAAAACCCTGCAGACCCTTGTCGCATACGAGAATCTCAAGAAGCACCTTCCTTATCCGGATCCGAATCAAAGTATCTCGCTCACCGAGCTGGTCATGCCCAAGGAGGAAGACCTCGCTCGCGTGCGCGCTCGCAACGCCCTCAAGGGTGAGCCCTTTCGACTCGGCAACCCGCCGGCACTGTTGAGCTTGTGCTGACCCATGCTCTGACTGCAACGCAGTGCTCCTCGACGTCGACACCAACGTCGGCATGTCGACAAGCCTCGCCCAGTCGAGCAAAAAGGCCTAGAACTGCTTTCGCTCCGCTCTGCAGGCAGGCAGAAGGCCCCTATCGTAGATGTTATCGCAACCCTATACTGTTCAGACATTACACCTTGTGCCTACTCTGGCTCCTCTACACTCACATTGGCGTATGCTCAGGTCCACTCGTTTGCCTCTCCCGAACAAAAAAGGGGCATCGGTGGCAACGCGTCCGGGTTCTTCGGCGTCTGTGGCGCTCCGGCCTGAGTTGCATAGAACGGTGCACGCGGAACGGAAGGAAGTCCAGGTGCCCTTCCTCTGGGAGCGAAAGGTGTCGGTGCGCGGTAGTTGCGTTGCCTCAGCGGAGGTGAAATACTGCCGGCGCGGCCCGTACCCGGCTAGTTTAGCGCTCTGGTAGCGTGCGTCAACCAAGTGGGCACTCCGTAAACTGGCTGTCTAGGGTAGCTCGAGGAGGGCGATTGGGAAGGCGACTTTTCCGAACGAGTCATGGCGAGAGAGCTTGGAGCGTCGTCCGACTTCACCTGCATAGAGGTACATCAGCTGGAGCTGGGTACACAGGCGCATTCGGGACGGAAGGACGTGCAGATGCCAGGATCCTTGCATTTGCATCTGCCGGCAGCGGTTTGCGGCGTATGGGTTGAGGTAGCGCAGGCGAAGTACTGGCGGCGCGGCCCGTATCCGGATAGTTCGACGGCGCGGATGCGTACGCGGACGAGTTGGGCACCGGCCTGTAACCTGGCTGCCCGGAGTAGCTTGGAGAGGGCGATTGGGAAGGCCGCTTGTCTGAACGAGGCGGGCCGTGAAGGGTTTGAGTGACGGTGTCATAAGGAGGTCCCCGAGGACTGGTAGGCGAATACGGTCTGTAGGGACTCCGCCCGGCGCCGGGTTGGAGGGAGTCGGGGATATGCCGTGTCGCGGATGTGTTTGGCGACGTGGCTTTACGAATGGGACCAGCTGGAGCAAAAACAATGAATTGTCAAGGATCGTATCTAGCGTTGCCAACATCCCATGATCCGCGATAAAGTGTCTGCGCACCAGAGTCAATTCGAACCGGCACTCTTAATGCGCCACGCGGAGGAGGAGGAGGGCCAGCCGGTCGAGGCGGAGTTCCAGCTGGCGGTGTCGGAAGGGGTGGCAAAAAGGAGCGAGAGTTTCTTTGCCGCGGGTCGGAGCGCGGGGGGTACTCGTCATCTGAAGTGTGTGGATCCGCGTCCGTATTGGTCGACTCGGAATCGGCGGACTTGAAGCTGGTCGCTGTGTGCGAGCTCCAACCACCATCGTGGCTGTCTTTGGAACTGGAAGATCCCGAGTCCTTCGGATCGCGGCGTGATGAATATGAAGACCCTCGTGTGCTTGAGCCGACCAGCGTGCGACTTGAATCCGACCGGCGCGAAGTCTTCGAGGAACGCGAACGTCCAGAGAAGTGCCGCGTGATGGCTTGGGAAGCCTGTTTATGAAGAGGCCTGATCGCGCTCGTCTCCTGGAGATGCGGCCGAGACTTTCGGACCGGTCCCACATATCCCTCGTAGTAGAAGTAAAACCCGACGAGTGAAGTTCCGACGCCCAGAATGGCTTGCACCTGTGGGTCCGACTCGTCAGTGAAGAGAAAGGAGGACTCGGCGGTCTGTCTGCACTCACGATTAGAAGGGTTCCAGCGCCGTCACCTTCTGCCGCAGGTCGCCAGATCATTACGACGACAAGGATGGCAACAAAGTACCCACTGACCCACCCCTGTTCCCCGCGCGGGCACCGGCAGAATGTCAAACGAGCGTCGCGGCAAGGAGGTTCGAAGAACTTACCCCAAATGCCATGGCAAGCGCGACCACCACTTTCGCATTGCGACTTCGCCTCTCGGTATAGAGCTCGTTCATGATGGCGAACTGGGATGGGCGGTTGTTAGCTTTTCGCATCCTGAGCGAAGAATGCGCTGAGCTTTTTCGCCCCTCACCTGTACCACCAACAGGACCAGCCAACCGATGAGGGTAGCAATGAAGACTTGGAAGTAGAACCGATTGGCTGCATGACGATTCTGGCTCAGTTCAGGGCAACACAGACCGCCGGGGCACCCCGACTTACTCCAGCCTTTCGTCTTGACGATCCCGCCGGCGCTGCACCCGACGCCGGTCCCCAAAGTCGAAAGAAACGCAACGGGCCATAGTACCGTCTTACCTCTTGCCACAGCATCCGCGAGTTCCTTGTCTTCCTTTTCTCTAGATCGGGGTGGGAACTCCTCGTCCTGAGAATGGCGGTCCGAGGCGGCGTCCGATGTTATCGAAGCTCCTTTGGGAGGCCGCGGAGCCATTCCTGCGGTCCAGCAAGCTCAGCCTCGTAGAGCAGTCTTTCGGGCGGGCGACTGAAGCGTGTACAGAGCCGTGAGTGTGCCACCGCGTGAACTGGACCCGCACGGCGACTCGCGGTCCGCGGACAAGCCGGGACCCTTGAAGGCCCGAGCGGAGCTGGAGCGCTCGGGCGTGGCGCGTTTGCCACAGCTCCGCACAGTCTTGGAATCAGAGCGTGTCATACAAGTATTCCGCAAGCATCGTGAAAAGGCTGCCACCGGCGGGTTGTATCCGAGAAAGCGGGGTCCGAACGAGTGTCTTTTTACGGCGGGAAGTTAAGCGACACGCTTCGGGGGCGACAGGACCCACTCGACCGCCTCCAATCCAGCTCCGACGCCCATCGCCAATCCTGCGAACAAGACGACGCCGCCGTACTTGCCGTCTGAGACGCCGTAGGCGGTTTTGTCCGAAGCGCTGGTGAAGGGGTGGGAGATGAGTGCGGACGCGATCGGCGCACAGAGGAGGGCGCCGAGTCCGCGCGTGAAGGAGAAGGTCGAGAAGAGGTGCGAGGCGAGACTCGGGTCGTCCGCTGGAGAGGTCATGAGGAGAGTCAGCTCTAAGCGGATCTCCTAGATTCGAAGTGGCGGGAGAAAAACTGCCAGCCGGAACAAGCATAGTGAACGGGACAAGCTCACCGACTAGGCTCTTGATGATCGCCGAGTACAGAGACGTCCACCCGCCGGAGCAAAGACCCATCACGAGTGCAAACACAATCAGCGGGGCGAACGTGGTTGCTGTGCAAAGGATGCAGCCGAAAGAGAGTCAGCCCATTCGCTCGCCTCAGCCAACATGCAGAGCGATGGAAGAGCGGGACTGACAAGCGACGCCCCAGAGAATGGAAACGGCGACGGCGGAAGCCGCCATGGCGAAAAATCCGAGCCGGTGAGGGGATTGCTTGTCGCTCATGACGCCGAGCGCGACTCGCGAGATCACACAGGCGCCTGCCAGGGGAGGACCACCGAGTCAGGACGGGCAGAACACTTGGTTCGCGGTCGGCTTACCGTTGACGCATGCGAGGACCGCCGAGCTTTTAGATCCAGGTAGGCCGAGCGACTGCGCGGAACGACGTGGAGGTCAGTACAATGTCCGCAAGCCGGGGCGCTTCGCAACGAATGCTCACCGTGGCGAACGTGGGCAGGTAGAGCAGAGTGACAAAGTATCCAAAGCCCTGCAGGACTGCGTGCGAAAGATTGTGAGTAGAAGGCCGATGCGCGGGATCCGAGCGTACCGCCTACTGACCATTCGCAGCCAAGAAGACCAACAAGCGCGTATTGCTGGCCATTCGCCTGAAGGTGACCGGTTGTGGGGCGGCGGCGGCGGGGACAACGGCGTCTGGCTGCGAAGTCGACGCTTCTTCCTCTGCCTCTGCCGATCCGTCTTCTTTCTTCCCTCGTTGGACTTGCCCCTTTGGCGGGAGCGGCAAGCGCGGTCGTATCAGTGGCAGTGCGGACCCCAGCAACACAAAGGTCGCTACGGCCTGGAAGGTTGGAACCGTTCGTCAGTAAAAGGGCGTTGGCCAGCTTCGCCCGAGGAAAAGTCAACGAACGAGAGCCTGCAGTGTGCGTTCAGCTCCGTAGCGGGACAAGAGGGCTTCGAGAATGAACGGCAGTACGAGTCCACCCGCAGCCGTTCCTGTTCATCATTCCGTTTCTCAGCACTGTAGCGGGCGAGGAAGAGGGCGAGCGGGCGTACCAGCGAAGCAGACCCCGTTGGCAAAGCCTCTGCGCTCGACGAACCAGTCCGACAAGAAGCGAAAGGTCGAATAGTCTGCCGGTCACGCTCTCGTTCAGCATATTAGCAAGTGCCCATGCAAGAGAACGAGCAAGCTTACAGGCCATTGCGCCGCCGACGGAGTAGAGAAGGCCCTGAGTGAGCAAAAGTTGCCAGGGCTGAGGGGTAGCGGCTCAGCTTAGGACCCCTTAGCAAGCGTAGGCCCCGAAAGACGGGCTCACGGCTTTGGCGAACGAGCTGAACAGCAAGCTGAGCGGGCAGAGGCAGCATCCGAGGCGGATCACGGGTAGTCGCCAGCGCGGTCGCGGATTGAGCAGAATCGAAACTGGCGGTCCGAGTACATCTGTCCGCAGCAGGGGCGTTATGGCAGTGAGACATGAGAGCCCCGACCGTATCCTTTGCTCACAGATGAATCCGGACGAGACGGTTCCAACGAGGGGCAGCAAGTTGCTTCCTGATCGCACGCCTGCGACGCCGTGCTGTTGGTAGTAATCGAGGAAGAGACCGTAGGAAGCTGGCAAGCCCCAAATGACAGTCTCGACTGAATAGAAGCGACTGCCGTCAGCGAGCCGAGTCAAAGCGAGGTGGGGAAGAGCGGGAGAGCGTGGCTCAACTGGCAAAGGCGCCGGTGAGGAAGAGGTAGGCCGCTCTGCCGCGATCTGGAGGTGGGATGAGAGCCAGTTCGCGCTCCTTCTGCGCCTTGGATGGCGGATAAGACGCGGCTGTCGGCGTCGAGAGCGGTCGTGGCGATGAGGACGACGGAGAGCGATTCGACTCGGCGGAGAGCGGCCGTGGTAGAGTATCGGACATGGCAAAGCTATACAGCGTCTCTGTGCTCATCTCTGCGAACTTGCGAGACCAGTGAGGCGTTGTGAGAAGAAGAGGAGTCGTCGCTCTCTCTTGCGCTCTTCAACTCCGCCAACAGTCGTCATGGCGGAGAAGTACAGTCGCTGGAGGGTAAGTCGGACCTCAGACTGCTATACTATCTAAGCAGCTAAACCAGATCCTGCACGCCCAACAGGATCAAGCGACGGGAGTGCAGCCGTTCCTCTACCCTCTTCCACCCGGTAACGAAGTCTCAACGGTCCTCGAACTCATCGCCTGGCCATTCGGAGCCATCGCCGGAATCATCAGGACGCTGCTCGTTACTCTGCTCCTCTTCGCCCAGACCCTCGCTGTCGAGGGAATCTTGCGCATCTTCGTAAGTCGCATCGAAAAAATCCAACGCAAAGACTTGCAGGGCTGACTCGGAGACCTTGCTTTGCAGAGTTTCCTGCCACCTGTATACTCCACATTCAGCAGAGTCATCAATGCCGGAATCTGCCGGACGATCCTTGCTCTCCTCGGCGTCGTCTGGATCAACGTCGACACAATTCAGCTGCGGAAAACTGGGTACGCCCCATGAGGGACTGCAGTCAGGGAACCAAGAGGCTTACGCATCTCGCATTCGCATTCGCAATAGCCGCAGCCCGCCCAAGGTGCCGTTTGACCCAAAGAAAGGCGACATCATCGTCGCCAACTCGTCCTCCTACATCGACCTCTTGTTCCTCGTCTTCCGGTGCGCAGTCCTGCTCTCGGAACTCGGACAAAGCGCGACAGAACTGAATTCTAGACGTGAAATACGCAGCTACAATGCGACCTTGACCCTGCCCGTCACGTCCGGCCCGGCGTCGTCCGCGACGGCCCAGATCATCGGCTGGCGGCGCGTCTCGCTGCTACGCGCTGTGTTCGCCTCGGGCACTCTTCCACAACCAGCCACCACCGCAGAGAGTCTGACGCAGCTCGTAGCGAGCGCGGACGGTCCCGTCGCCATCTTCCCCGAAGTAGGTCCCATTAGCCGACGCAGACTTGGCCCCCGCGCAAACACTGACGACCCATTTCGCGTCCAGTGCACCACCTCGAACAATCGCGCGATACTCAAGCTCGGTGACTTTGTCTCCGCCGCCACGGGAGAGGTCAAGTCGGCCAGGATATTTGTCCTCGCGTTCCGGTAAGACTCTTGCCTCTCGGATCCGCGCCGTAAGTGGCAACAAGGACCTTTTCAACCCCAACTGATTCAAACTTTTCCACACGTTAGCTACTCACCTCCGACCTCGTTCGCACCATCGTTGACCCACCCGATCCCGACCGTCGTCGCCCCCTGGCTGCCAATCCCCCTCGGGCACATTTACACCCTCACGTCCCGCTTCGTCCCATACACGCTCACAATCCGTCGGTTGCACCCTTCCGAGTCACCGAAACAACTCGACTGGTCAGCGATGGCAGAGACGCTGGCTGCCACTGCCCGGCTGAAGCGAGTCGGCGCGCTCGGATGGAAGGAAAAGGCCGCGTTCCTCGAGTTCCGCAAGCTGAAGGGACGGTAGCGACTTTGTCTGGGAAAACGCTTTGGCAATAGAATCTGTTTCAAGTCCTTACAAAGGAGTCTTGCAGGGGCGGTAATAAAAGGAGGACTCTGGGAACTACGATAGGGATCGAGAGAACGGGGAAAGAGGACACGGAGGCAAAACGATGTACGGAGATAAAAGGGCTAGAAAGGATGAACGGTGACGGGGAGAGCGTATAGTTGGCAAATACTAGTGAGTACAACAGATCACGGAGTGCGCCGAAACGATAATGGACAGCGGGAATGGGAGAACAGGAAGGAAGGGGGCAGATCACGCGGCGGCCGCCGGTGTGGGCGGCGCTGCCGGGCTCGCGAGCTCGACAATGAGCCGGACTGCGCACTCGAGGAACAAGTACGGGCTCGAGACTTCAGCGGCGGTGCGTCGCTTCGGCGGCTTGTTGAGCGCGTGCTGCGCCGCGAGGGACGACGTCGTCGGGACGCTGCTCGCCGGCGTCGAGGTCGCGGTCGGGTCGGCGGAAGCGGAGGCGCCGGGCGTCATGCCCGCTCGTCGAGAGCCGAGGATCTCGGGGTGTCGAGCTCGGAGCTCGTCGGCCGTGTTGGCCGGGAGCATCGTCGGCGGTTGGGCCGGCGTGGTCGGGAACGAGGGCAATTCGCTCCCGGACGAGAGCGCCGGCGACGTGATGTTAGACGTGGAGGGCGACACCTCGCGCGAGAAGGCGGCTTGTTGTTGTCGCTGGAAGGCGGCCGAGGCTGCGTTCGAGGGCGACCGCCGGATCGGACGGTAGCCGAGGTTGCGGAAGTCGACGAGATAGTTCTGGTCGTCGATCCGGTACAGTTGCAGATCCATGCGGACCTGGTTTGTTCAGAGGAGCCAGGATCAGCACCAGGCTGGACGTGTTGAGCACGAGAGAAAAGCGAGACGCACCATGACGTCGTCCATGCGACAACGAGTCTCGACAAAGTACAGCTCCTGCGCCTTCTTGACGCGCTCCTCTTCCTCTCGCCGTCTCCGCTTCTTGTCGCTCTCTTCCGGTCGATCTCGACTCTTCTCCTTCCCCTCCTTGACGACCGTGACGCCATCCGCGCCCGCGAGCTCGTACTCCTTCTCCGACTCGTCGCCGCGCGTGCGCCACTCCATCTTGAGCGCCTTGAGGGTCCGGTAGATCTCGAGCATCACCTCCATGGGTTCGCTTCGACTCCGGATTCCAAAGTGCCACCGCTGTCGGAGTCGCTTGGCCGTATTGGACGACGAGGCGTGCTGCCCGCTTCCTGAACTCGATGCGCCACCGCCACCGCCGTTGTTCGAACCGCCCGAAGCGTGATTCGACCCTTGCTGTGAGGCCGAGCTGGTTCCCTGTGCAGCGGTGCTCTCGCCGAGCTGACCTCCCGCCGCCGTCGGTGTCAGCGGCTGCGCGACGTTCCTCAATGGCGAATTGAACCGGTGCAGCAGCGGTCGACCGGGCGAAGCGGCAAGAAGCGCTTGCATCTCGGCGTCGTCGGCAGGACGCCGAAGGGAGGATTCGAGAACGGCGATCGTGTTCGGCGGGGTGTACAATGAAGGTGAAGTCGCAGGGTCGGCCCCTTCCTTCTTGGACGACTCGCCTTCGGGCGCTTTACGGCGAGCCGTAGGCTGCCGTGCGCGGGGCTGCACGATAGGCGGTACCTCGTCAGTGTCTCTGACGCACCACGGCACGGAACTGAACAGAGAGGGCTCACATCGCCCGGAGGAGCATAAAATGTTTGAATCGCTTCGGCGTCATCGTAGTGCGCTGCGAGTCGGTCAACACATGCGTAGTCAGCTTGCGAAACTTGAAAAGACTCAAGAGCACAAGTGCCGACGACAGCATTCGGTAGCCCGGACTCACATCCCTCCATCATGCGCTTGTTGTCCCTGCACAGCTGGTACGCGATCCTCAACTCCTTGTCCCCTCCTTCCTTCAACTTTTTCCACACATCCTCGCTCTTCAGTTCCTTGATCTTGTCACACAAGTCGTCGACAATCTCCTGGTCGACGACGCCGAGTCCTTCGACCCACTCGCGCCGCCTGCCCTCTTGCGGCGGCGTCGGATCCGCCGCGGTCGGTTGATGCGACGAGCCGTTGTTGGCGCCGGTGGGGTCCAGGGACGAAAGCGCCGACCGGATGCTCGCTTCGTCCGGGGTTTTCTCCTCGCGAGGGGTGAGGGGCCCAAGCCCGCGCGCGAGCGAAGGCGTTTCCGTCCCCGTCGGCGTCTTGGGTTCCTCGCCGCCGCTCACACTCCCGTCACCCTCATTGTCTCCGCCGAGATCTCTTCGACCACCAGCAGCGGCACCGCCAGTAGGAGCGGCTTGACCGTGTTCGACGTGCTCGAATTCGGGTTTCCCTTCCGTACCGCCACCGACACTGCGCCACTCGTCCGTGTCGACGCGAGGCGGGCCACCGAGCGACGGGAACAGGTACTTGGGCAAGTCCTTCTGGAACCACGGCAGTTGTCGGATCTCGTGCAACTTGATGCGCTTGTTCGAGTCGACGGTCAGCATGCGAGAGAGGAGCGAACGGGCTTCGGCCGAGAGGAAGGGAGGGAGCGAAAAGATGCCGCCTGCGATGAGATAGCGACCATATCAGCACGAACCGAGGCCAGCGCGATCACTGCAGACCAAGACCCACCATTGATCTTTTTGAAGAGGAGCGGGATGTGGTCGTCGTCGAACGGCAATCGACCGCACAGCATGACGTAGAGGATCACGCCGCACGACCAGATGTCGATCTCGGGTCCCGCGTACAGTCTGGGGTGGGGGACAAGGTCGGTCAGTCGTGCACGATTATGGGCGCGAGAGAGCGAAAACGGGCAGACGCACTTTCCAGAGATGACCTCGGGGGCGGCGTAGTTCGGCGAACCGCACGAGGTCTTGAGGAAGTCGCCGTCGCGCATGATGTTGGACAAGCCAAAGTCGGCAATCTTGACGTTCAGGTTCTCGTCGAGCAGGAGGCTGTGCGAGAATCGCAAACGGCAAACGGATGTGAGCGCCCGTTCCCTATGAGAGGAGCCAAGGCCGAACGCAGCACAGTGACGAAGCGACGACGCACTTTTCTGGCTTCAAGTCGCGGTGGACAATGTTGTGCGAGTGGCAGTAGTCGAGGGCGCTCATGATTTGCTGGAAGAAGCGCCTCGCCTCGTCCTCGGGCATCTTGCCCCTCCGGACGATGTAGTCAAACAGCTCTCCCGAGAGGTATTCGATGACCATGACGATGTCACTCGGGCTCGAGATGACGTCGTACAGTTTGATGATGTGCGGGTGGCGGAGGAGGGACAGGTACTGGATCTCGCGGTGGACGCGGTTCGACATTTCGGCGGTCGAGATCTTGCGCTTGCTGATGAACTTCATGGCGACCTTGAGACCGGTCTTGACATGTCGAGCCACTGAGAAGACAGAGGCATGTGTCAGTGCGCTCTCTTACCCGCCGAGCGCTGTTCTCAGAGTGCAGGAGGAGGTGGACGTACGTTTGACCTTTCCGAACGAGCCAGTCCCGAGTGTAGCTGCGGCGGGGAGGACCATAGGATAGTCAGTTCCCGCGTATCTTTGCTGGCAGACGGGCGTCCAAGACGAGGGCGTTTCTGGACCCGGTGGCGTGGACCGTGGACGGGGGGGCACTTGGTGGGGAGGGAGCAGAGAACGATCGCCCCTTCGGCAGCTCGAGGCGGCGGATCCAGACTATAGGTTAGACTGACATATGATTTCATACTCCTGTGTGTGAACCGAGGTCAGCTCCGGCGCTCCGAGAGAGGGAGAGCGAAGTGTGTGATGACTGACTCCGATGATGGTCGGCGGTTTCGACGACGGCTGCTTGCCCGGAGTCGGCAGCGGTGCCCTGTGGCCGGTGGAGGGGGCCATCTGCCTGCTTCTGCTCTCTGCACCTCTAGAGTCACTCGGCGCGGTGCTGTACTCGGTTAACGGTTGCCGGCGAATCCGACAGAGTGCAGCAGACGCACGCGAGCCAAGAAGTCTTCCCTTCTGTCTCTCCTCGGAGTCCAGGGGCGGGTTATAGATGGTTGTATCAAGGTATGCCAGAATTTCTGAACCTACCGGCACTAGTCCGGAGGCCGTGTAGCGAGAGCCGGCTCCGACTTGCTCTTCAGCGCAGCGTCATTAGAAACCTCTCTCCCATAGGACACCATAGAACGCCTGCCAGAGGCAGTGACAGCGTAAGCGCAAAGGGTACAGGACCACCTACGCTGGCGGCCGAAAGAGGCTGATCTCCTGTGTCCGACAGCACCGCAACCAGCTCGCTTCCGACGCTTCCTTGTCCGCCTTGGCAACTCTATCACCTTCGCGCGGGCTCGGACAGAGGCTAGAGCTAGACCATGGATCCGGAGCAGTCACCGCTCGCCCAGTCGGCAACAGCAGCCGAGACCGGACAAGTCGGCGGCAGCCTCGCCGAGTCGTCGACGTCCTCCGCCTCCACTGCAGGTTCGTTGAGCAGTATGCAGCAGCAGCCGCCCGTCCAGATGCCGCCCGCCGCGACGAGGCGATCCAGCGCAGCGTCTGCACCCGCCCTGAGCGCACTCTCGATCCCCCTGCCGACCTTCCCCGTCCTGCCACCGCCGTCCGTCGGCGACCCGCACCAGACCTTCCAGACGCCGTCGCAGGTATCGGCCATCCTCTCGTTGCCGCCCCCGCTCCTGATGCAACTCGCCCGCACCGACTCGCCTGTCGAACAACTCCACATCGCAGAGAAGCGCGGCGTCAAGAGCTACCTCAGTGCGATGGCTATCCCGCCGCCGAGTCCGACTTCTCTCGTCGAGTCGATCGCGAGAGAGAATGCTGCCGGATTCGGCGGAACGCCCACTTTTGCCGGGGACGCGAACGGACTCGGAGGAGCGGCGACCGCGCAGGCGGTGGAGACGACGAGCGCGGGAGGGCACGGAGCAGCAGCAGGAGTTCCACCGACTACCACGAGACAGACGCTCAACGTTCCGCTCTCGATCCCGCTCTCGCTGCCGAATTTCTCCACACTCGCGTCGTCTTCGTCCACCACGACGCTCACCTCCGGCGGTGCTGTGGTTTCGACACTGTCAGGCGACGGTGCCACCACCTCGTCGTCCACCGGCAGCCAGGCGCAACTCGCCCTCCCGCTCTTGCTTGGACAAGTGTTTGCCCCTCCGCCTCTCACGCCGGGCGTACTCGCGCCCATACCGGGCTTTGGCTCCGTCTCGTCCCTCTTCGCGACGTCGTCAATCGGGGCACCTCTCCCTCCCGACGCCGGGTCGACCCCGACCTCGCCGACTGCGCCGCCCAGAATAGCCTTTGCGCCGAGCGTCGACGCCTGGTCCCTCCACACGGCGTCCCAACGCGCCGAGCCGAAGACGGGCACGGAAGACGGAACAACCACCGGGCTCGACGTTGGCGACCTTGCGAGGCAGATCAAGGACTGGGCGCTCGAGACGCAGGAGCGGCACGTCGAAGTGCAAGTGGCCGAAGCGAAAGCTGCGGCGGTCGTCTTGGCCGCGCAGGTTCAGGCGCAAGAAGCGGCCGACACGGGGACCGGACTGGGCACCGCCGCAGGAGGGTTGGTCGCTCCCGCTCCCGTTCAGGACGATAGCGAAGTCGACTCGAATGCAGGAACCACAATGGCGTCGTCGTCCTCTGCCACCATGAGTACGACTGCCGAGCGGGACAAGGACGGGTTGAAGATCTACGCCGAAGCGTACAAGAAGCAGCTCGACGCGCTCGCGAGCGGGTACTTTGCGCAGCTGCATCGCGACGCCCTCCAGCGGCTCGAAGACGAGACTCGCAGTCGTGCCGCCGCGGAAGCGACGGCGGCGACCGAGGGAGCGCGTGCATCGGCGGGGGGAGGAGGAGGAGCAGTCTCGGAGGGATGGTCGTTGCCTCGGGCGAGCTCGTCAAACTTGACCGCTGGCGGCAGCTCCTTGTTCGGTTCCACAGATGCGGGCGCCTCGTCTTCCTCTGCGACGTACGCAACGTCCGGCTCGACGGCGCCGCTCTCGTCTTCGCAAGCGCCCACCCTGCAATCGCTCACGACCCTGACCTCGTCCCGCTCTCAAGCCGAAGCGATGCATGTCCGCGCTTCGGCAGCCGCTGCTGTCGCCGCCCAAGTCATGGCAGCGCAGGACCTCGCTCGCTCGGCGGGCGAGAAACTCGTCGAACTCGGAGTCGACCCGCGCAAGGTCGTCGAAGAAGTTGGAGGGATGGTCGACCGGACTGCGAGCGAGACGAGCGTGGCTGGGTTGGAGGAGATTATTGACAAGGCGGTGGCGAGTGCTACGTCCCGACGGGGGAGTCGCGATGAGCGGTCGACTCCGGCGACGGCGACGGGAGCGGAGGCAGGACCGAGCAGCGAGACGATGATGCACCGGACGCTCTCGAGCGGCGCCAAGAGCGACGCCATGTCGATCGAGGATGTCGGGAAGCCCGCCCTGCCGGCTTCGACGAGTACTTCCGTCGCGACCGCGCCGAGTACCATCTCGGCAGACGCTGCTTTTTCGGGAGCGGCGGCGGCGACGACGAACGGTCAAGCTTCGGTTGCAGATCTCGCGTCGCTCCCGCATGCCGACAAACCGCCTTCGACCGCACGACCTCCAACGACGATCACCTCTCCAGGTGGTTTCGACGGCGTGAATGCCGCCGCAACTGCGGCCGGACACGCTGCTGCTGCTGTCGAAGCCTATCCGCCTCAGCCACCCTATGGCATGCCCGGACAGACGACCACCGCCGCCGAATACGCCGCGCTCGCCACTCCAGAGAAGCGCGACTACCTCCTCTCGTACGCGCACCAGCTCTACTCGTCCGAGCCGCAGAGTCCGCAACTCTTGCCCCTCTTGCATACCCTCGAGGCCCTTCATCCGGACCACCTCCCGACTTTGCTGCTCATCAGCTGCGTCTACTACTCGAGAGGAGAACTCGAGAGCAGTCTCTACTACAACAAACGGTTGCTCCAGATCGACCCGAGCTACGTGAGTCTGCTTGTTGACGATGGCATTCCTTTCGCGCGACGGTCACTGACGCACTCACCTTGACAATGCAGGTCGAGGCGATGTCAAACATCGGTACGACCCTCCGTGCGATGGGCCGGTGGAGCGAGGCGGAAAAGTGGTGGTGGAAAGCGATCAAGCTTCGACCGACGTGAGTCTGTCCCGTGAAAGAGCACTTGATGGGACGGCATGCTGACGAGACTACATCCTACAGGTACTGGGATGCCACCGAGAATCTGCTCGGAGTCTTGTGCAACCCGACTGCGACGATCGCGCCTGGCGCTACCGAGGCAGCTGCGCTCGAATCAACTCCACCCGCCCCTCGCTATCGCGAAGCGATCACTCTCTGCGAATACGTCGAATCGCAGATCTTTGCACCTCCCGCGATGACGGCGACCGCTCCGATCGTGCCGACGCGAGAGGTGTTCTTGAACCCGCTTTCGAACGTTACGCGACCGCTCACCTTGCCGTCGACCGTGCCGCACAACCACGTCCACCGACTCCAGAACTTGTTCTACGCCAAGGGCAACTTGAAACTCGCCCTGGGCGAGCAGGCTGGCGCTCAAGACGAGTACGAAAAGGCGATCGAGATCGGCCTCTCGTTGCCGGAATGGGCTCGGCGAGTGCAAGGGTTGCAGTGGCCGCTCGAGGGATGCACCACACGGGACCTCGTCGTCGCCGCGACCGTGATTGCCAAACTGCTTGCCGTCCACGCTGAGTCGAAGAGTCGTCCCGATGGAGCACAAAAAGTGGCAGAGATGGCCAAGCTCTTCGGCATTGCTCGGGACGACGGGCACATCGCGTTCGAGCGACTCTGGCGCGTCGTACGGCAAGGCGGGGATGCCTATGCGCGGCGACTGCTCGCGATGGGCGGCGGCGTCCTCCCGACGGTCCTGCTGGAGCCCAAGTCACTCGCCCAGCTTCCGAACATGCTGTTTCCGGAATCGAAGGGTGCCATCACGTCCATGTTCGACCCCAATTCCTTGCATGGTCGACATGGGATTGATCCCGCTCGGCAGGCCGTCCTCGTCTCGACGCATCAGACGACGTCGACGATGCTTCTCACGCTCGCCAAGGTGATTCAGGACTCGCTCAATCCGACCGCGACGAACCGGTATACGATCGGCGGCATTCCCGCCAGTCAAAGCCTTCTCCTTCCCCTCTACTACGTCGCCCTCGCTCTTTACCCGAGCCCCTCGACGTGCAACAACCTCGGCATCCTCCTGTCGACGTTGACGGCAACCGCGGTCGTCTCCACCGAGGATCCTGCGAATCCGTTCACGATCCTGAACGGCCAAGGACTCGCCTTGCGCTACTACGAGTACGGCCTCAGGCTCGATAACAAGCACCCTCATCTCTACACGAACCTCGGATCGCTGCTCAAGGACATGGGCCAGCTTCAGCAAGCCGTCGCCATGTACAAGCAAGCGGTCGCCTACAACCCCGGTTTCGATGTCGCCCTCGCCAATCTTGCGAACGCCGTGAAAGACTTGGGTCAGATTCAAGAATCGATCCCGTACTACCGCCGAGCCGTCGCGCTGAACCCGAACTTCCCCGAGGCGGTGTGCGGACTCGTCAATGCACTGGGTGGCGTCTGCGACTGGGCGGGTCGAGGCGGGGTCGGCGAGGAATGGCTCGTTGGCGAGGACAACCGCCTCGAGTACGTTCCTCGGCAACCAGACGGGCAGCTTCCCCGTGCGGGCTACATGTCGCAGATCTCGTCCCTCGTCCAGAAGCAGCTGTACGACGGCTACGCCTACGGGGTCGGTGCGCTCTCGTTCTACGGCGGCGCGAAGGAATGGCTCGAGTTGGTCAGCTTCGCCCTCCTCGGCGCTCCGTCGACTCAGATGGATGCCGAGCTGCGCGAGCTCTGGACGATGCGCTTCAATCGCTTGCTCGCGGTCAAGGATCGTCGTCGAGCACTCTTCAACGAGGGCGGGTACCTGATCCGGCTCATCGAGCGCTTGTCGAGACGCACGCAACGAAGGTGGTACCTTACGGCGTACGGTCAGACCCTCGCGTACGAGCCAGGTCAAGCCGTTCCGGCTCGCGTCAAGCCCACTCGCGAGGACGTGGATCTCTATCGGCGTATCCCTCTCCCGCCCTCGCTGCCGCCAATCCCGGTGCCGACGGTTCTCCCTTTCCACTGCTTCACTCTCCCGGTGACGGCCCGCGAGACTCGACTCATCTCGCACCGTACCGGCCTTCGTATTTCGCACTCGACTCTCAACCAGCCGTGGATGCCGCCAATCGTGTATCCTCCGCCTCGCCCGCCGATCGACGGGAAGATCAACCTCGGCTACGTCTCGTCAGACCTCGGAAATCACCCTCTCTCGCATTTGATGCAGAGCGTCTTCGGTATGCACGATCTCTCGCGCTTCAACGTGTTCGTCTACGCTACGTCGCCGAGCGATCAGTCTCCGTACCGCCAGAAGATCGAAGCAGAGTCTCAGAACTTTGTCAACGTCTCGACTCTGAGCACGCAGCAAATCGTCGAGAGGATTGTCCACGACGAGATCCACGTCCTCGTCAACTTGAGCGGGTATACCAAGGGTGCTCGCAACGAGGTGTTCGCGGCGCGGCCAGCCCCGGTTCAGATGAGCTACATGGGCTTCGCGTCGACGCTCAGCGCAGGTTGGTGCGACTACTTCATCGTCGGTGCGTTCAGACCCGTCGTTGCATTTCCGCTCAACGTTCGTTGCTGACGAGATAGCTCTATCTAGATCCCATCGTCTGCCCGCCCAGGCTCGTCTCGGGCAACTACTGGCGACAAGAGGCCGACGTGCAGCGTAACCCTCGACCGCCTCGCGTCCCGGACCTGACCGAGTTCGAAGGAGACCCAGACCCGGAAGGACCGAGTGATCAATACGTCTATACGGAAAAGCGTAAGTCAACGAGCCGCTCTTGCTAGAATTGCGAAATCTGCCTAACGAAGAGCTGCTCGCAGTCATCTACCTGCCGCATTCGTACTTTGTCACCGATCACAAGCAGGCTTGGCGAGAAGACGACCTTGCTAGTATCGTGCCCGGAGAGCCGCCGATCACCTCTAGTGCTCCGCCGACGGCCGAAACCGCGTGGGCGATTGAGGAGCACAAGCGCTGGCAGATGCGACGACAAATGTTCCCGCAACTTCGAGACGACACGGTGATCTTCGCCAACTGGAATCAACTCTACAAGGTAAGTACCAGCTCTGGGCGAGATGGTACCCCTTTGCTCTGACACGCGTGTCCTTCAGATCGATCCCTTCATTTTCCGTCTCTGGCTGTCGATTCTTCAGAAGCACCCGAATTCGATCCTTTGGCTCCTTCGCTTCCCGGCACCCGGCGAACAGCATCTCAAGGAAACTGCCGCTAAGTGGGCGGGCCAGGATGTTGCCGACCGAGTCGTCTTCACCGACGTCGCCAACAAGAACGAGCATATCCAGCGAGGTCGAATCGCCGACCTTTTCCTGGACACGACCGAGGTGAGGGAATCGGCATCTTCGCTACCCATGAGCACGACTGACTGATCGCTTTTGTAGTGCAACGCCCATACCACTGCCGCCGACATCCTCTGGTCCGGCACGCCCATCCTGACTTTCCCTCGCCACCTGCACAAGATGTGCTCGCGCGTCGCGGCTTCCATCGCTGCTGCTACCGGATTCGGCGGCGAAATGATCGTGCCGAACGACCTCGAATACGAACGCCGTGCACTCGAACTTGCCGGCAGCCTCGTTTACGAGTACGTTCCGCCCGACGCCAGCAAGCCTCCGCATTCGCTCGAGGCGAAGGAACAGCGTCGCGCAAAGGGCGAGCTTGCCAATCTCCGCAAGCAGCTGTTCCTCACGCGCGAACACAGCCCGCTCTTCGACACGAAGCGCTGGGTGCGCAACTTGGAAAAGGTGCGTCTCTTCTTCGCTTTGCCTTCCAAGCTCGCTGTCCTGATTACCTCTCTTCGCAGGGACTGGTCGAAGCCTGGCGCCGGTATGTCAACGGCGACGAATTCGAAGACTCGCCCGAGTGGGGTCGCGGCCAAGAGCTCAAAGGCGCGAGCATCTGGATCGACGACGACGCAGACGGCACCAACTGGGACCGGCGAGAGCCCTACTCGCATTGAATACATACCCCTCCATGCACTTTTCTTTCCTCAGATACCTCCTCGCATCGCATCCTCCACCCCAGTACATAGCTCTTCCGTCTTGCAACTCTTTTTGAACAAAAGGGGTTTTTTCCAAAAGAGAGAGAAGACGATTGCAGACCTACGACACAGCACCACTACCGGCGTGTCGGCAGGGCGGAGGCGGCACTGTGTAACGCCGAAGCTATACTATACAGCGACGCGATCGTCTTGGTCGCCGCCGAGGCGGAAAGGGTCGCCGAAACCTCCTGCGCAGTGTCGGTATCGTTCCAGTGTTCTTTGCCAAAAGTTTCGCCGAGGTCGACGTGGCCAAGGGGGTCCTCGAATCCGAGCAATCGAGCAATAAGGTAGTACCCGTACAGAATGACGATGCCGACCCAGAAGAGCGAAACGAACGGAGTGAGCAAGCTGTGAAGGAAAGAGAACGAGCTCAGCTGGCTACACACGGGAAGGACCCGACAAGGCCGATACGCACTGCTCGGTCTTAGACTCGTCGATGGCGTCGGCGATGAGCTCGGCTTGCGACTCTACATATCCGGACGTGTCGTCTGTCGGCACGCGCTCGGGCAACTTGGAAACGTCGACCGCCCACGCGGACCCTTTCAGGAGTTTCTGCTTCTGCTTTTCGAGGTCGCTGAACTCGTCCTCGGAACCGCTCATCATGGTCCAAGGAGCGTCCTTGCCCTCGGACAAGGCGCTCCGACGGCGACGACTCTTTCCGACTGCCAGTTCGGAGCGAGACCCGTTACCACTCGGCGAACCCTGTCGGAGGAGGAGTGAGCACTCTTCATAAATCTATGCTTGCTGAGGTCCGCTCACGTTGGTCGGAGCTCCGAGGTTCCGTGAGCCCGTCTGCTGGTCTCGACGACTCTGGAGGTAATGCTCCGACATTTCGATCTCTGCCGTATCAATCGGCGTCACGGCCGCCTTGTCGAGCTGTGTGAACGGGTGTTCCACCATCCAGCGATGAGTGTACGATTTAGGCTGTGGGAGCGACGCAGCGGCCGTCAGTCCAAAGTCGCGAGCACGCTGAGAATGTCCAACAAGCTGCGACTCACATCGGCTTTCTCGAACGTCTGGCCTTTCGAATCGGCTCTGGCGTCTCGCAGCTGCTTCAGAGTCTTGCTGCGATACAACGTTGGGTGTTCCGCCTCGATCAGCGCCTGCAGACGTGCGTCCGACTTGCCGTCCGCACTATCGCGCTTTTCCTCCTCCGCCCTTTCTTCGACATAGTCCAGCAGGTTCGCAAAAGTCTTGTTAACCCGGTTGAGCGCCTTTTGGATGTAATGAAGTTTTTTCGAGCCCGGGTCGGCCTGCTCGAGCGCCTGGACTTGCGGTGGCAAAGTGACTGCCTGGTCGTAGACCGCGAGGAGGCCGGCGATGGCATGCGATGCACTGGCGGCGATCTCGTCCACAAGCTTCTTCTCAGCTTTGCGCGACGCCGGAGGTGCCTTCTTCTGGTTGCCGCGTAGCTCGGTCGTCGCGTATGCGGCTCCGGTCAGCTGGTGGCGCAACGCGGCGATCTCCTTGAGATCATGCATGAGCTCGTCGACCTCGTTCTGCGTAGCCTCGATCTGAACGACAATGAGTGGTCGGATTAGCGTCCGTAACGAGTCCGGAGCCAGCACAAGCTCTGGCTGGAGTTGTGGCATCAACGTAATCGCAGTCCTTACTTCGTCGAGCAAATGCTTCGGGTCTTGGACTCCTTTCGGCGCGGAGATGGAAGTAGACCTCGGTGGGAGAGTTTGCTTGCGGTCGTGGTCGTTGTAGCCGGGCGGCCCCGCAGGAGCAGTCTTGCGACTCGAAGGACGGCGCTGCAACTCGGCTCCGTACTCGTCGTCGATTTCTTGGACGAGGTGTCGACCGAATCGCGCACCCTTCTCGACCTCGTGCGCGTAGTGTTCCACTTTGTCTGCCACGGTCGCGACGCGCTCGAACCCGTCTTCGACTTCGTGGAGGAACGAGTCATGGCGGATCGACTCTCGCCGACTCTTTGCTGGCGGGTCGTACGGGACGACGGTCGGATTCATTGTCGGCGGCAGTTCACCGCCAGCGGACTATAGACTGTAGCAGTCGTAAGATAAAGAAAAGAGCATGTCGCAGACAGTCATTCGTCCGGAAAAGACGATCCGGACAAGCCGCGGACCTTTGCAGCGAGCAAAATTTTCTTGATCATCGCGAGCGGAGCGGTGCACCGCCTCGCTGGTCGAGAGGAGCCAGATTCCAGTCGAAGGGATGCACCGAGTGAAGCTGGGAGTGCTCGCAAGGACGCGGCAGAGCCGTAGCACGCTCGCGTACAACTGCGCGGCCAGCCGGCGGCTCGCGTCGTCGTTGGCAGAGCGACACCTCCGAGTCGGAATCGTCGGCGGCGGTCCGGCAGGGTTCTACGCCGCGTCGAGGTTGCTGAGCTTGCCAGGGTCAGAGAACACGCGCGTCGACCTGTTCGAACTGCTGCCGACTCCGTTCGGCCTGGCGAGGTTTGGCGTTGCTCCGGATCATCCGGAAGTAAAGGTGAGTCGGCGGCGCAGCTCCAGACGACTCGCGATTTCTTGGTACACGGACAAGGGCTGATGTTGTGCGGCCACAGAACTGCGAACACAAGTTTGAAGAGACGGCAAGAGATCCGCGGTTCCGGTTCTTTGGCAACGTCCAAATTGCCGGAGCGGTGCCCTCGGATCCAAACGGAGCGGTCAGCGTCCCGAACACGCACCCGTCCGCGCTCGCAGCGACAGTCCCGCTTGATGTACTCCGAGAACACTACGACGCCGTCTTGTTGACGTACGGCGCCTCGCTCGACCGGCCGCTCGGGATCCCGGGAGAGGATACGCTCCTCAACATTTTGTCGGCGCGGACGTTTGTCAACTGGTACAACGGCCATCCTTATCATTCCTCGCTCCTCGCCCCTTTGCTGGACCTCTCCAAGCTCGAGCACGCGACCATAATCGGCCAGGGCAACGTCGCGCTCGACGTCGCGCGCATCTTGCTCAAGGACGTCGACGCCCTCCGCGAGTACGACGTCCCGGAACCGGTCCTCGCCGAACTCGCGCGGAGTCGCATCAAGAGAGTCGACATTGTCGGACGACGAGGGCCGCTCCAGCTCGCGGCGACGACGAAAGAGTTGCGCGAGATGCTCAACTTGCCCGGCGTCGCGTTCGAGACCGACTCAACCTTGCTCGACCAGGCCGCGCAGGACGTCGCGGCCCATCCCAAGATGGACGGCGCGCGCGCCAAGAAGCGCGCGCTCGGGTTGCTGCAGGGCGGGAGCAAGGCGACGCTCGCCGACTCGCGACGAAGTTGGTCGCTCGAGTTTCTGAAAAGCCCCGTCGAGCTCCTCCCGACGGCAGACGAGTTGGCCACCGCACCGACACCTCTCGAAGGGGTAATGGCACCACGAAACGTCGGCGCAGTGCGGTACGTGCAGAACGAGCTCGTGCCTCCTCTGTCGTCCGCTGCCTCGACGACCGATCCCTCCGGCTTTGTCGCCCGCGCCACCACCTCCGAAACGGTCTCTCCAACTTCGGTCGTTTTCAAATCGGTCGGGTACCGCTCGATCGGACTCCCCGGCTTACCCTTTGACGAGAAGCGAGGCTTGATCCCGAACGAATCGGGCCGAATCCTCGAAACGAGCTCCACTCTCGAAGGCGCCACTATCCCAGGACTGTACACCTCTGGCTGGCTCGCGCGCGGCCCGACCGGAGTGATCGCCACCACCATGTTCGACGCGTTCGCTACCGCGGACGTGATCGCCGCAGACTTGTCTGCGCTCCCGGACGGCAAGGAGAAGCGGAACTCGGCCGGCGACGAGTTCCTGATCGAGCGGTGGCGGGGCGGGAAACGGGTCGTCAGTTGGGAGGATTGGGAACGGATAGACCGGGTCGAGCGCGAGCGAGGGAAGGAGATGGGCAAGTTGCGCGAGAAGATTACGAGCGTCGAAGAGATGCTCGAGGTCGTTTCTTAGCACGTCCCGCCCCACGGCGATCTAGCCCTCAGTCTGCAGTTTAGAAATTCATGTTGTGTATACTATCCTCTCCATCGTCCTCGCACAGCACATCTCCGCATTCAAATCGAGGTCACCAAATCGGATTGCGGGAAGAGCCAAAAGCGAGAAATGTTTACAACAAGCAAAAGTCGGGCATGGGGAGATAGGCGCTGGGGCGGGTCTGATCAAGGCGCAGGCCACAAGGTGCCATCCTCTCCTTCGACCGCGCCGCCCGGTCCGGTACCCCTTCTCCGCTCCGGCAACTCGTAGTAATCCGTCCTCGCGCTCCGGTCAATCACCTCGCCATCATCATCATCATCTTCCTCGTCATCTTCCTCAGCGCCCTCGCCGGTAGCGGACCGTGAGTTCGGATCGAGGTAGTTTTCAAGGTCGGATTGCGGCGGCACTGCGGAGGATGGGCCACCACCAGTACCCGTCGCCGCCGATGACGATGGCGAGACCTTCATGTCCTTCATGAGGCGCGAAATCGAGTCGGCCTTTTGCGCTTCCTTCTTGCGTTCCTGCGACAGGAGAGATTCAGAAAGGGTGAGGGCGTTCGACAAGGATGATTGGGGAGGGGGCAAACGCACCCGCTCGGCAATGATCTTTTCCAGTTCGGGCTTGTAGTCCGTCTCGTACTCCTCCCGCGCCTCCCGGACGGCATCAAACAGTTCCTCCATGCCTTCTCCAGTCATGGCCGAGACGCCAACCGCCTGTGAGCAACAGGGAGCACAAAAACGCGGGATCAGCCACCAGAGCTCAGAAGCTGGCGCACACACCCGCGTGCAAGTCTCAATAAACCCCTCTCACTCACCCTGAGGTGCTTGTAAAACTCGTCGAGGACCAAGCTCATCGAGTTCATCAAGCTGTCCATGTACGCGGGGCCGTCCTCCTCGCCGTGGGTCTTCCTCCGCTCGAGGAGCGCGTCCTGGAACGCTTCAAAGTCGCGCATCCACTCGAGCGCAAACTCGTGAGATTGGACGTCGGTCTTGTTGAACACGAGGAGGAACGGGAGGCGGGTCTTGTACAGGATACTGTGGCAGGAGGAGGAGGGGCAACGAGCGCGCGCGTGGTTAGTCATCTCATCACTTTCGGAGTTCCTCTCGGAAGACCAGTGGCGCAAGAGTCCTAGTGTTCGCGAGCTGAGAGCCCCGAGACGTACGAGCAGGCATAGAGCATGTTGCTCATAAAGGTGGCGGGGGCGGTGGTCCGGGGCGTGTCGATGATGTAGACGACGACGGTCGGGAGTGCGCTCGCGAGGGCGTCGGTGATGATGGAGCCGGACGCGGACCAGGTAAAGATCTCGATCTGCCCGGGCGTGTCCAGCAGCACGTAGCTGCCAGTCGCTTGATGCTGTCAGGGTACGCGTCTCTCCAAGAAAGAAAGGAAGCAGGGTGGGACGCACTCGACTTCGTTTGCGCGCTTCTCGACGTGGCCGAGGACCTGGTCAAACTTGGTCGTGAACAAGTTCAAGGCGGTCATGATTCCGCCGTTCGGGCCGAGGTTGTACTGCTTCATGACTTCGGCATAGTCGACCGTGTCGCGGATGTCGATGTTGGCCTCGAAGGGCAAGTGAATGACGGCGGGGTCGAGGTTGAGGACGTAGGGCGGCTGGTTTTGCGAGTGGAGGTACGAGTTGACGCGCTGCATAAAGGTGGCTGCGTTCGTGGGAGAGTCTGTGTCAGCAGGGCTAGAGAGGGGCCACCTGGAGAGGGAGAGAGAGAGACGACTTGCTCTTTCCCGAGCCTGCCATTCCGATGACGACCATGGCGGTTGCCCTGGGCGACTCTTTCGCCTTTCCCTTGTCATTCGGGGTCTGCGGCGCTGTCTCTGGTGCGGTTGCGGTCGCTGGGACCGGAGGAGGAGTCGCCGTCGACGACATTCTTTTGAGGAGAGAGAGGCTCGCGTCGGCGGTTCGGTCGGGAACCGAGGGGCGAGTGTGAATGTCTTTAGAGTCGACTTGCAAAGGCTAGAATCGCCTTCCGAGCGAGTCGAGTGGAGAGTCGAAAGTTGCGCTGAAGCTGGACTTTTTTCTCCTCGACGACTCGCCTCGCCTCGCCCTTGCTTGCGGTCAAGCACCCGTTCGGAAGAGAGCAGCGTATACAGACCATGCTCGGGAGATTAGCCGCCCCTGTCCGCGTGCCCCTCTTGGCGCGCGCCGTGTCGTCGTCCTCTTCCGCTCTCGCTTCCACTTCCACTTCCACTTCCACTTCTCCTGCCACCGCATCCACCTCCTCCAGACCACCGTGAGTACCGGCGCAGTACCGACTGATTCGCTTGAACGCTAACGATCACTGCCCCGCCCAGCGCAATCCCCGCCGAGACGGCACCGACTCCCGTCTGGGAGCACCATGTCCCCCTCGAACCCTCGCACGGCTACCACGTCGCCACCTTGCACCTCCGCGCCTACGACGACTCGCTCGCCGACCTCTCCTTCTTCACCAACTTTGCCCTCCGCTCCGCCCGCGCCCTCGGCCTCCCCACCACCGGCGCAGCCGCCCTGCCCACCTCGACTTGGCTCCGCACCGTCCCGCGATCGCCCTTTGTGCACAAGAAGTCGCAGCAAAACTTTTGGCGACGGACCCACAAGCGCGCGATCAAGGTCTTTGACGGCGACGAGGAGGTCGTCCAGGCTTGGCTCGCCTACCTCCGCAAGGAGGCCTTTCCCGGCGTCGGCATGAAGGCCCAGTACTTTACCTACCGCCAAGTCGGATGGGGCAAGGACCTCGTCTCGGACCAAGAGATCGACCAACTCGCCCTCGGCGGCGGGAGCAGTGCAGACGGCGTCCCGACCGACGCCCAGATCCAGCAACTCGCAGCCGAAGCGCAGCGCGAACTCGAGGCCGACCTCGCCGACGCGCAGAAAACCGGAGCACCGTCGCCGAGCGGCGACATCGACGCCGAACCGACCACTCCGCCCCGGAAGCAGGAACTCGAGGAAGTCGCGCCGGAACAGCAGGCGGCCGCCGCGTCGGAATCAAAGCCGTAGCGCTTGACTCGCCGTAATCAGCCCCTTTTGCCTCTTGCAAAAAGAGAGAACTCCCTCGCAAACGCAACTCCTTTCTTTCTGCCTCGTCGTGCGGTGAGCGGCGCCGTAAAGCTTTCTCTTTCATGTTCCTGCGGAAACCCTGTTCTGACAAGACTCGGGAGGGGAGTTTCCATGCGTCATTTCACGAATGCTACACTCTCCTTCAACACGCATCTAGGTACAGCTTCTCCAGTCGGGTGAAGGTGACAGGGTTCAGGCGCAGTTCACGCCGAGTCCGCCCTGCCTTCCGCCCCTCCGCGGCGATCATCGTTTCCTCCCCGTGTTGGAGTCTGCATACACTGTGACTGGTGTTGCCTGCCGAGTCACAGCGATCATCAGTAAGCCTCTTCCTGAACAGCGCAAAGACAAGGGAGATTTTTGGGACTTGCTTGCACGCATCAACTCGCGTGAACTTTTGACCGCAATGACTGCAGGCGAATGGCCTGCCCAAAATATAGCTCATGTAAGCCTTCCCATCGACGCGCAATCATAGCGAAAAGGGGAACAAAGGGAAGCAAAATAAAAACTTCAACAGTGCGTTGGGAAAAACTCGCCTTTCGCCCGTGTGCGTGCGCATGTGCCTCCGCAGGTCGTGCCGCCTCGTGAAATCTTGTCCGCATTCAGAGCAGTGAGACGGACGGAGTACGTCTCTACCTGCCGCCGCTGCTGCTGTACTGGCCCCCGCACTGGAACTGGCACCGGCACTTGGGCGTCGAGGTCCGCGCCGTGTCGTGGTCGTCGTCGTCGCGCCTGTTCCGGAGGGAGGAGGCAGTTGCCAGCGCTGCTGCTGCTGCTGTCGCGGCGGCGAACCCATGCCGCGTCGGGAGGTCGTTCCAGAAGCGGTATAGGTATCACTCGTCAAAGACGCGGGAGGAGACAAAGCCTCCGAGCCCTGCGGCGGCGAATGCGTCAGGTACCGAGAACCGCCGCCGACGCGGTCATTCGTGAGCGACGAGAAATGGGAAGAGGACGACTGGGGGCGCGACGGCATGGGCGAGCTGGTCCCGCGGGACGACTCCGAGGTCGACGACGCGCGCTCGGACACGCTTTCATACGGGATGACGAGCCCCGACTCGACCGCTTCATCGTGAGTACGGAGGCGCGTCGTGGTCGTTGTCCTCCTTCGATAACGTGCATAGGGCGGGGAGGAATAATACCTGCCTGCACTGTCGTCGCGGGCGGGGGAGCGGGCGAGGGCGGTCGGCGGGTTGGCAAACATGGACGGAGCGGCGGTCGTCGTCGGCGGGCTTGCCAATCGATTGTAGGCTGAACCTGGGGATGCTAAGGTAAGAGCAACAGGCGGAAGGGTCGAAGTCACGCTCGTTTGGTCGTCTCGATAAGTGGAAACCGACTGCGATGTCGTCGGCGGCAGGCCGAACCTGCCCAACAGCTCGCGGATACTAGGCAGTCTCTGACGCTCAACTGAGGAGGCAGGCTCCGCCTCGCTGGTGGGTACTGCGTCGGAAGGCATGTCAGACCGCGGGGCAATCAACCTGCGAGCTGGGGAGAGAGTCAAAGGTGAGCAAACGCAGCGTTGCAACCCTTGCCAGAGCACCAACTCGGCTGGTCACACACTCGCCAGCAGTGGAGAAACTCAATCACCTGTGTGGCCACTTCGCCCCTCTGACGTCGGGTAATAGAGAACCCGCCGACGATGCGGGTCGCGTGACTTGGGAAAGATCAGTCGCCGCCAGCCGCAAGGTTGACGACGGCGCGCCGGTCCGGGAGATCACTTTAGGCGATCAAGCCCAAAGGATACGAGGCGCTGCAGTATGATCTGCGCTGCGCCTCGCCTAGTGTTGGCAAAGAGCGGTCAATCAGGACCAACCAATTTTGGAGCGGGGATAAACAGCGCTGATAGTTTCCCACCTGCCGATAAGATCTGCCGTCCGCCGCCGTCCGTCGGTTTGCCGTTGCGTCGCAGGGGTTCAGCCCGGAACTGATCGAGGCCGTCCGCCTAGCGTGGGGGCAGCTTGAGCACGCGCCGCTCCTGGAGAGTCCGGGGGAGGTGCAGCAAGGCGCCCGCGCCACCTTCGGTTCTGATAGAGCCGCTTCTCCTAACCGTGTAACTATGAAGTCGCTGGAGGCGTGAGAGACGTAGACGAGTCATAACGAGAGCGGTGGACCTCAATTTGCAGGCGATGCAGGAGAGGGTTGCGTCGCCGCGCAGGCGGATCACGGCGTGGGAAGCAGGCAGATTATCGAGCAAAGGGCCTGGCTAGCTGCCTGTTCCGCAAGCAAGTGCCGTCTAATCGAGAGCGTACGGATGGATTGGGACGCCGTCGAGTGCGTATTCGCAAGTCCGCGGGTGCCGCCTGCAGTCGGTGTGGCGCAGCTCCGTTCGGGTCAAGTCGTTGTGATTGAGCATGCGCAATGACACGTAGACTTGGACCTCGTTCAGCCATGCGCGACGGCGGATGATGACTGCAGGTTGGCGGGGCGATGAAACCGAAGGTGGCGGAGCGATGCGATCGCGGCGACATGAGAGCGCATGAAAAGTCACGGCTGCACTTGAAGCACTTCTGCGGTTTTGCTGAGGCTACAGGGCGCCCTGAAGAAGTTGGCGAGGCGAAGGAGAACGGTGGTTCAGGCGATGCAGTGTTGGCCGTTCTCGGCGAGCAGGAGACGCAGCCAGAGCGAGGTTCGACGTGCATATCTGCTTCGGGGGCGAGTATGTTCATGAGCGTGATAGCCTGCAGCACCAGCCAATGCTATCCTAGTCGAGTCCGTCCGCAGCGCGGCAGCGAAGGTCGGGTCCGCGGGCGACATCTCCACGGATCCTGCCGAGAGCGACGAGAATGTTGCACAGCGCGACTGTTGGCGAAGTCGAGCGACGCGTCAAGCTGCGACGTGCTGATTGCAGTCCGCGGCATGGCGCTAGCTCCCGGCGAGGGCACTGGCAAGCCTGATGAGGTGCAGCTGCGCCGCGGATGAGGTCGACGCCGCGAGGAACGAAACAGGACGCTGCTCGTCGGAGTTGCCAGGTACGCGATCCAAAGCAGCACCGATCGAGGGCGTTGAGGAGCGCGTGAAGTGGTGAGGTGCAGGTCGCCAACCGTGGCCAACCCGCAGCGACGAGAACTTTTCCTCCGGAGGAAGGCATGTGGTCTCTCCCCCGACATGCTCAGTGGAAAATAAGACAACAGTGGTCATTTCCTTACACGTCGGGCAAATTTATAATCTAGCCCGCATATCACTCGACCTCCATGGCCACCACTGCCGGAGCGTCCTCAATCTCCGTCATCCTCTCCTCCTCCGGCACGTTTTCGACAAAGTGGCCTTCTCCCCCACCGAGCGGGACGACGAACGTATCCGTCACGACGAGCTCGCCGTGGTCGGCCGATTCCGCGAGCCGGAACCGTTTCGGCGGTCGGAGCGACCCCAACGACTCGAGCGCGAGTAGCGCTCGGGCGGGATCGTGCGCCAGCGCTGTGGACATTTCTGGTTCTTCGAGTGCGGCAAGTTGCTTGGCGCACGAGGCGGTCCTAGCCTTGCGGGACCGAAGCGGTCGTATCCGGGGCATTTCCTGCAAGTCAAAATCACCGGGGATCACAAAGCCAGCCAAATCTGTCAGTCTCAGCCGCGTATGCGTCAGAGCCCCGACGCAAAAAGAATAACTTACCGCAAGGAGTTCGACCTTATCCACCCGCAAGCTCACGCCGTCGTGTCCGTTGCCCCAACTCCGGCTGCGGATGCCTTGCCGCTCGATGCCCTGATATCGGATCAGAGGCGGTACGACCCCGAGCGTGACCTTGATCGCTCGCGCCGATGCCGATGTAGCCTCGCAAACCTCTGTCGCGGCGGTAGGGGCTGACTGAACCGTCTCGATCCGCTCTTCGCCAACGACGCGAGCACGCCGGATCGCATCCGCTCCTGCGCCTCTCTCTCCCGCGCGGCGTTTTCGTTCCCTTCGCGTCACGCGGAGCCAACCCGAATGGACGAGAAGCGCGAGGATGTCCGAATCGTCCGTGTAGACGTCGGTCCCCCAGACTTGGCGTTTCCGGAACCCGGGCAAGTCGGCGAGATGCGTGGGGAGGGCGAGCGGAGTCGGGGGAGACGTCTGCGGAAGAGGCGCGCCCGTGTAGGCGGTGGGAGAACCGACGCTGAACGCAACAGGTGGGAGATCGATCGGTGGAACGCTGCAGGACGAGTGGATCCCGGAGGCGGCGGCGCCGGCTTCCGCAGCCGAGGAGGTAGGACCGACGATCCACGTCGTCGGGACAATGACCTCGACGTAGCCACCAACTCCCTGCGCGAGCACGTCGCCGTCAAGCAACTTGGCCGGCGGGACGAGCGCATCGTACACGACTCGGCCCAAGCAGCTTCGCTCCGGACGAGCGGCTTTCTCGCCCGCGAGTCCAGCTCCGTGCCGCCGTTCCCACGCGTCGACCGCTTCGTTGACGACTTCGATCATCGGCGGTCGGACGGACGCCTTCCGTTGATCGCTGTACGAAAAAAGAGGCAGTGCCGACGGTGGCGGCGGTGGCGGCGGTGGCGGGGTCGCCGGGATCGCTTCCGCCTGCGTGGCGGCTGAGACGGTCTGCGGCGTCGGTGGCACCGTCTGGTCGATCCCACCGTTGCCGCTGCTATGCGTGCCGATCGGACCGACTTCGGAACGCCGCCGCTTGTGACCCGCCGCCTGCGCAGGCGCAGTCGCAGCATGGCCGTTCGCGGGACTCGTCGCCTGCCCTCGCGAGGCGCTGAACGAATCTTGCGAGCCCGAGAACCGGTTGGCAGGCGACTGGAGCGTCGACGAGTGCTGGTGCGGTGCGGCCTGACCTCGAAGTCCGGACGTGCCCTGTCCGACCTTTGCTCCTTGCTGCCCGTACTGCAGTTCGCGTTCGCGTTCACGCTCACGTTCCCGCTGGACTTGCTGAGCCTGTTGAGCCGCCTGCGCCTGCCATGCGAACGAGCCGCTGCCCGCGCCCGGTCCCGATCCCGCCGTGCTGCCGGCGGCGGCGTGGCCGTTCTGACCTCCTCCGAGAGGGGCAGAAGCTCCCGGTCCGGCGCGACTCGGTACGTTCTGCGGTCCCGGAGCGGCTCGCTGCCCACCTCCCGTGGTAGCTGCGCCTCCGACCGACGCTCCAGGAAAGAGAGACTCTTTCGCTTGCTGCGCTTGAGCCTGCGCATGCGCGAGCGCGGCCGAGGCGCTCCCCCACGTCGATGGAGAAGACGGGAACAACTTCTGCTGCGCGGATTTTGCGGCGGTTGCTGCGGGAGGAGGTGCGGTCGTGGCAGTGGGAGTGTTGATCGGCGACGCGCTCGGTGTAGGCGCGTAGGGACTCTCGCGCGCGAACGCAGAAGGTAAAGGAGGGTACGAAGATCGCTCCACCGGAACTGGTGCGACCGCCGGTGCTGCTGCTGTCGACGTTGCTGCTGATGATGGTGCTGGCGGTGCGCTACTCGTGACTGCGGGGGTCGAGTTCGCAGTCGGAGGTTTCGAGGCAAAAGGCGAATGCGCAGGCGGCATGACAGGCGGCTGCGGAATCGCGGCGCTCACCCCCGTGCCCGTCGGACCCGGCACCGAGGAAACTACCGGCGTATGTGCTGCGCCAGTGGTCCCAGCAGAAGACGTTGCGGGCGGTGAATACGCGGCGACGGGTCGTTCGCGCGACGGGCCGGACAGCATGGACGAAACCGACATTGGGTTTCCCCTCGCGGGGGCCTGTTGACTAGCTTGAGTCGGCGGCGGAGGAGGAGGCGACTGGTGATGAGGGTGGCTCGGAGCTGGTGACGGTCGAGGCGGGTTCGGTGAGGTCGCGGGAGATTTGGCGGCAGCGGGGGGCGGAATGATTGGCGGAGTTGGAGTGGTGCCGCTGACGGAGTACGGTCCGGTTGCGGGGGCGACGGAAGGTGATTTCGAGGCGGCATGTTGGGCATAAGGGGAAGCTGTTTAACGCCCGGGGTAAACGATCAGCTCGCGGGCGTGGGGACGCTAGGTCAATGTGAACGCACTGCTCGTTGCATGCTGTCCACCCGGACCTCGTGCTGATGCAGGTGCGAGTCCGCCCGCGGTGTAGGGCGGCGAAGCGGCGGCTGCCGACGGCGATCCGGCCGCTGACGCTGAAGGTTGACCGCCGCCGCCGGATGCTGGAGCTGCTCCGGGAGACGGCGTCGCGCCGAATGAGTGGATGCTGGGCAGCTGGCGACCGTTCATCGAGCTCGGGAAGAGAGATTTTTCTGCGCTCGAGAGGGAAGCGCCTGGCAAGACTGGTGGCATCAAGGCGGGTCAGATCGTGGACAGCTGGCAGGTGTTGGGTGCGTGTGGGACGTACAAGAGCGGACTGGCTGAGTCGCTGCTACAGGTAGTCTGAATGTCAGCTAGAGTACGCCCTCATACAGCCAGTCAGAGTGGGACTTGCGCTGCTGGTTGCTGTTCGTCGACGGCGGGGGAGCGACACTCGTTGTGGCTGACACGGGCGGCGAACCAGCTACGGGTGGACTCGCTGCCGTGATCCTGTGCGCGTGTGCGCCGTTCTCGGCCATCCCTTGCGCACTCTTGTCCGAGTGGCTTGTGTTGGAGGATTGAGGGTTCGCCGTCTCGCCCGCAGACGAAAGACGAAAGACGTCTCGCTCTTCTCCGCGGCCGAGACCATTCTTTTTCTAGGAATAATCGCAAGGTCGACATGGATACACGGACTGGCATACGAGTTCTTTTCTGAGATTCCAATCCGATTCCCGTTGCCGCAACCTCAACCGCCCATATGGGAGTTTTACTCGGGACAGCTTGTGCGCTCTCCGTTAACGGCTGGCGTGGGGGAGACGTCGGTCCCATACTCACACTTCCTGCCCAGTCTCCAGTTTAGAGCGTGGGAACCGGTCGCGTCGGCGAGCGAGCCAGCCGTGCCACGCCAGGTCTCAACAACCACTGAACCCGTAGTCAAGTTACAGGAGGTTGGCGGAGTTCACCTCGATCCCTGACCACATGCTTCGCTCGAGAGAGTCTGCCATAGTGTTTATCCGTGTGTGCGAAAGGCGGCAGCGAATGGCGCCGCGGAGAAGAAGGCCGCGAGCGTAAAGGGAGCAGTTGAGTCGTGCGGACAGAAGAAGAGCGAGTCGAAGGGCCAGCATGCATAGCACAAGAGCAAGATTTGTTGGGTCGCAGCAGCATTTGAAGAGCTCAGACTTGCAAGCAACGAACAGCCGAATTATAGATGTGCAGCAGAGTGAGACGGGCGTAGTGGTTGGCCCAGAGAGAAGACGAGCACGGCGTCACTTTGGCAGCTCAGATGGCGAAGAGTGGATCGAGGCACAGCGCAGTCCTATGAATAGCAACAGCACTGTACCGCGCACGAGAGCGGTAGGGCTGTCAGAAGAGGAACAAGAAGTGAAGGCGAATTGTCGCGGTGCGTCAAAGCTGAAGCTGGCCGCGCCGACCGCGAGCTGCCTCGCTCCCGCGACCGACTCGTGGCCTCTCTAGCTCGTCTCACCCGTCGAACTCGCGTGCGTGCACCCGTCCAGTCACCTCGAATAGCTCGTACCCGTCCAGCTGACCCTCCCTGTCCTTGTCCCGCTGCCCCGCGTCGCCAACTCGTCGCGCAATCTCCCGCTCCGCCTCGGTTCACGCTCACCCACCCTCGACTCTCGCCTCTCGCCCCGCACTCGCGCTCTCACGCCCTGCCGAATCACGACTGTCACAAACAGCCATCATGTCCGACGCTCAGGCCGCCGCCGCTAACCCGATGCGGGAGCTCCGCATCGAGAAGCTGGTCATCAGTGCGTCCCTTTTCACCTCGCCCTCACTGATCGCGTAGCCGTACTGACCAGTCTTGCCGCTCTGCAGACATCTCGGTTGGGTGAGTGTCGCTGCTGCGGAAAACGCGCGTCACGCGGCAGTCGCGAATCGGGGCTGACGGGTCCCCATCGTTTCTCTTTTGCTGCTCCTCTCGCCCGCCGCCGCCCTCGCCTTCGACGCCGCCCACCTCGCCAACGACCACAGTGAATCGGGCGACAAGCTGACTCGTGCCGTCAAGGTTCTCGAGCAGCTGACCGGTCAGACCCCGGTCACTTCCAAGGCGCGCTACACCGTCCGTCACTTCGGTATCCGTCGTAACGAAAAGATCGCGTGCCACGTGACCATCCGCGGCCCCAAGGCCGAGGAGATCCTCGAGCGTGGCCTCAAGGTCAAGGAGTACGAGCTCAAGAAGCGCAACTTCTCGGCCACCGGAAACTTTGGCTTCGGTATCGCCGAGCACATCGACATGGGCATCAAGTACGACCCGGGTATCGGGTCAGTCTCAGCGCCTCTCTCTTGCCTTGTCCTTGGTCTCCACTTCATGCTCACGCCCTGTCGCGTCCACAGTATCTTCGGCATGGACTTCTGTACGTTTCCCGAACCAATCGGCTCAGCCTGGCTTGCGCGACTTGAGCCGGCTGGCTACGACGGTCCAACCTCGAGTGTCCAGCGGAAACGGAAAAGGCAGAGGAGTGGTGCAACAAAGGAAGGGGGGCGGTCACGAGCGAGCGAGCGCGGAGCGGAGTCGAGCCGGCGGAAGTGCGGTCCGGGGAGGCTCTCCGCGGTTCCAGGGAGGCACCACGGATTCGCCGCGCTGGCTACGTCGCGAACCACCCCCTCTGCAGGGTGTCGAATCGTGACGTTGCGATTGCGGGGCCAGCGCGGCGGCGGTGGTATGGCTGGGCTCGGCAGGGCGGTCCGAGGAGGAGGTCGGGCATGACGACGAGTTGCTGGGCAGTCACAGCGGGCAGACAAGGCTCTCACACGTGATTCTTGGTGGCGCGTGGAGGGGAACGTGGTCAAGACCATGGTCCTGCCCGCCCTTCGAACAAACAAGCCACTCCACCTCGACATTGTGTGCGCGAGTACTAATCTTTGCTCCGTCGTTTGCGAATAACAGACACCGTCATGGGCCGGCCAGGTGGCCGTGTCGCGCGCCGCAAGCACTGCACCTCGCGCGTCGGCTTCTCCCACCGCGTCAAGCGCGAGGAGACCATGGTGCGCCGTTTTTCCTCTCGCCATTCGCTATCCACGATCGGTCGTGCTTCTTGACTGAACAGTTCTGGGAGCCTGTGCTGATGGGAACCGATTACGTCCGGCACACAGGCTTGGTTCAAGCAGCGCTTCGACGGTATCCTCCTCGGCCGCAAGGACTAAACGTAGTCGTCCCCGCCAAGCAATGCAGAAACCTTTCTCTCGCTCTCTTGTGTTCGTGGGCCCAATGTACTCGTCGCGCTCGCGATTCTCTTTCCTCCGACTTTGCTCGCGCTTGAGAGCCCTTGAGGCGCTGGTGGCCTGTTCTTTCTTCTGCGACTGCCTGGCGCACGTCTCCGTCTTCTCCTGCTCTGGATGATGGTAGCCAAAGGGTGAAAGCACTTCAAACTCCTGCTCCGAGAGGCTCCGTCTCCGTTCCATGCGCATGATCGTGATTGTCAAGGTCGGTCAAGGATGCCTGCAATCTATGTCGACTTTTCTGCGTCGAGAGCTCGCTTTCGACTGTTTCTCATGCGAATGAAGGACATTGTTATGTGACGAGGCAAAGCTACGATGACGCGGGGGGGACACTCTCGCAGACCAGCCGCTTGAGAGTCCACTCCGCCCTGCCCTGCACCCAAAAGTACTCGCTGCGCTGCTGCTGCCGCTGCTGTATCGCCGCATCATCCGAGCGGACGCCCGCTGCGGACGACTCGACAACGTCGAGCCCGTCTGCGATAGGACATATCCGCCCGATCGCGCGACCAAAATCGAACGCAGCCCGGTCTGAGAGGTCGGGGTCTTCGTGATGCGGAGGCGAGAGAGCGAGATTAGGTGCAAGGGCGACGGGTCGAGAGGACAGGGGACGGGCAACCACCGGCACAGCAACCGGGAGGTCGGACGGTGCGGCCGAATCGGCAAAGACGCGGCTGAGGATGGCGGCGCTCGAGATGAGATGCTCAGATACGAGGACGCCCGTGTGCGTGAACCCGACGAGCGAGAGATGGACGGAAGCAGAAGTGGCGCGTAGAGTGGTCGCGCGCTCGGGTGCGGGAGAGACGGTCGCGGCGACGTGGACCAGCGCAGTCGCGGTCGATGGTGTCCAGGTGAAAGTGTGCAGGAGGACTGGTGTCGGATTGTCGGGGTCGTAATCTCTGCGGATGGCGACAAGGTACGAAACGCGAGCGGTGGAGAGGAGCAGAACCTGCACCGAGCCGGCTGCTCGACCCGGGATCGTCACCTCGCAGCAGCCGATCCATTTCGGGTGCGTACCAACGCCGCCACCAAGGCCGCCGCCACTGGCAGCAGCGCGCGAATGGCTCGAGGTTCCTTCGTCACCATCGTCGGAGACGACGCGGCTCTTGACAAAGTCGCTGTCGATGCCGCGCAGACCGGCTGGGAGGGCGCGATCCCCGCCGTCGATGAGGCGCGCCATCTTGGTGTTCAAGTCGCGCAGCGACGCAGCAAAGGAAGGACTCGCTTTGCGATGCTGCTGAGACTGCGAGCGCTTGATGCCACTGGGAGGCTTCGCAGTCGAGAGCGATTGTCCGCGCTTCACTTGCGAGTGAGCGGACCGGGAGTCGAGGCCGGGGACCTTGAGCTCCGAGACGGTCGAGTCGCACAGTCGAATGAGGACGAGGTGATGGGACGTGCCGAGGAGCAGGGAGATGTCGGCTGGGAGGGACGAGGCGCCGACGGGATCTCGAGTCGGCGTGCCTGTCCGCAGGAGGTGCACGAAGCGCGGAGTCGACGGTGCCTGAACGAAGCCTGCTCATGAGTAAAACGCCGCGGCACATGTACTCGCCGAGAATATTGACTCACGAGGTACTCCTTGGCGAGGTGCCATGTCCGGCGTTCGACCGGCTCGCTTTCGTACAAAAAAACCGAGCGGCTGGTGGCAACGAACATGTAGAGATGATGCCTCAGTCCGGACGATCTGGCAGTGCTGCCCATCTGAGGCAGTCTTTCGTCCAAAAAGTCGGCGTCGGAATCGTCCGAAGAATCGCTGTCGTAGGCGACCGGATTGCCCGCCGAGTCGGGGAACTCTCTCTTCCTCCTCCGTGATGGTCGAGGTCGGCGGAACAGTCGAAAAAACAGGATCGAGCCAGCGCTTTTCGGAACGGGCAAAGCGACGGACGCGGTCGCCCATTCGAGGGGCAGCTCGAGGTGACTCGTCTCTGAAGCGCTGCGCGGCCGACTCTGACTGTGCAGAGAGAGGTGACTCGTACTCGATAGCGGCGTTTTCGGGGATTCGCAAGGGTCGTATCCGAGCTCCGACTCTGGAGCACTTCTCGCATTCGGTGAGAGCGGAAAGCGGAACGGCGGCGCGTTTGCGTGACGAGTCGGCGAGGTGCCGTTCGGTCGGGACTGTGTGGGAGGAGGAGCAGCCCGGGTGGTTTGGCGCATAGACGACGATGACCACCGCTTCGCGTTTGTCGAGAAACTTTCGGGCGAAGTGGGTGATTTGACGCCGAAAGCAGATCTGGTCCGCGCGTGTGCGGAAGAATGAGCCGGCGATTCGGGCTCGAGCGAGAGGACAACCGAGGTCTACGGTCGCAATGAAGGTCAGCGCTTCGTTGCGGCGAGAGCATATCTGATACCGACGTACCGCGCTGTAGACCCTCCATTTCACCAGGTTGACGATGCTGGCGAGGTTCCACATCCGCAGTTCGAGCTCGCCGTGGGTACCGTCCACGAGTGCGAGCACGAGTCCGCGCGGGGACTCGGCATAAGGATTGGTCTCGGCGTAGGTCTCGATGTGATGAACGCCGAGTCCCGTCCAGAGTGCGTGATGGCGAGCGGCGCTGTCGCCGGAAGCGGCCGAAAGGGCGATGCCGGCGTTTGGCTGCGCGTCGAGCACGTAGAGGCCTAATAATCGTCCGGTCAGTCATCTTGTGCATTAACGTGCCCTTTCAGCAGGAGAGCGTACCTCGCCGTGTGCCAATCAAGGTGAACCTGCAGGAAGGCCTTGGTGAGTAAAAGCGCATTTCGCTGTGTCAACGTGCTCGCCCTCACCTTGCCGTAGATGCCTGCGGACCAATCGGGAGCGGACATCCGCACAGCGGTTGTTCAGGCAAGCCGGTGCTGAAGCGTTCTCCGACCCGTTCTAAGCGGACGTGGTGCGTGAGCGGTTGAACCGCGGCCGAGACGGAAGCGGAACTGCTTGTCCTGGGCCTCCTCGGCATCGCTCCGGCGGCGGCGGCGGGTGAGGCAGTCCTGCTCGGCGCACTCGATGCCGGGCTGGAATCCGGGTTCGTTACGAGGATGAGGTGGTCGCGCGAGAGGGTCCGTTCGGCTTCTTCGTCCCGCCGGAGCGCACTCGGATCCCGTCTCAGCGGGCTCGAGCCTCGGTCCTGGCCAGGAAGGGACCAGCTAGAAGATTTGACGAGTCCGGCTGCGCGCAACTCTGCCTGCTCGTCTCTGCGCTGCTGTGCGCGGTTCTCAATCCAGCGACCCCACCTCCCGAACCGAGGCTTCAAGGGCGGATCTGTCGCGGTATAGGGCGAATTCGGAGCCGGTAGCACGTTGCGTGGGAGTTGACTGGTGCTTTTCTCGTTCGGTGCATAGTCTCCTGCGCCGTAATATGCTCCTCCGCTGTTCGTCGCAGCTTCTGGTTGAGGCGGTGCCGTACCGCCGAAAACGCCCTCGCGACCTGATGGACCGCGAGGTGGACTTTCTCCTGCTGGTCCTGACAGCTGCGATCTTCCTGCATGGTCCATGGCCGACCAGCGGCGGAATACTGCAAGCGATGAAGGAGAACCACCATCAGCCCCGCCAAGGAATCAGGAATACAAATGCTCGATTACAAACTGAATACACATGCTGAATTTCGGTATTGAAGAGCGGCTCATCGTCATCTTTGCGGGACGGCCCCGACACCGCCATAGCACGACAAACAGACGAGTCCTCGAGCCACCGTTGCAGCGATGAATTCCCACGGACTGTACCTGCCCCGTCCAGCGCCGCGCGAAGCGGTTCCCCCGGTCCCGTCAACGTCGACCTCTTCCGATGAGCGTCCAGCAGCACCGACCAAGGCGCCTCCTCGCAACTTTGCCGAAGCAAGGTCAGCCGCGCGCGCAATCAGAGGAGACCGAATCAAGACGCCCTTTGTCCGGAAAAGTACCGCCGGAAAAGAACGCGACTTGGCAGACTTGTCGGTCGAGCAGTTAACCAACATGCTCGCAAAGAACGCCCAACTCTTGCAGTCGCCGTACGTTCGTTCGCGGTCCTGCATAGGTAATCCACTCACAGACTCCCAACGTCCGCAGAGAAACCTTTGCAAAGCTCCCGGGCGGAGACGCACGCCTCCGATCGCAACAACGCCGAATCGCCGACCGCATCTCGGAGCTCAACGCCGTCTCGCAGATCAAGCACGACCTCGATTCGACGCACCTCGACGGGGAAGAAGCCGGAACCACATCTCGCATCAAGCAAGAAGACGGCGGCCACGTCAATGTCGAACGGGAGGAACAAGGCCTTGAGGAGGAGGAGGAGACCTCCAAACCCGGCCGGGTGCAAGATGTGATCGAGAACGGACCGGCGGACGAAGCGACTTCGCCGAGCGCGAAACGAAGAATAGCAGCGCAGATGCTGGTGAGCTAGGAACGTCCTTTGCGTTTGTGTGACGCTCTCACGCTGACGTAAAGCATTCTTCGCGCTCGGGACAGTCACGATCACCTCAATCCTTGACTGCTGGCATGTCCCTCTCCGAGTCGATCGAGATTCAACGGCGCGCGGCGGAACGGGAACGCAGAGAGCTCGAAAAGAAGTCGGCGCGGATGCAGGTCGACGCGAAACGACCGACCAAGACGGGCGAACTGCTCCGAGGTGCGCTCGGAGTCGACTCGGCGCTGAGCGGTTACATGTAAGACCTCGTTCTCCGTCGAATGCGTCGGGTTCTAATCTCACACCTGCTGAGACCATGATGGTGTTTGTGCGCGAAACAGGTTCCACAACGAATCGGACGACTCGCTGGACGAGGACGACATTGAGAACTGGCTGAACGAGGGTCGGAAAGGCACGAACGGCGAACTGAACGACGAGGAGGACGCGCAACTGAACCCGCTCCGGACCGCGTACCTCGAAGGCTGGAACCGAGCCGAGCAGGAAGGGTGAAATGGCGCCACGACAGAGGCGGGGAATGCAATGCAATGCGGGTAGGTACAGCATTTCTACAAGAGTATAAACACGTGAGCCTCGAGGCTCAAGATGAACGATGTTTGACGCGGCATTTGACGACGCTCCAGCTCGCCTCGGCGACTCCACGCAAGTTCCACTGCGTTTGCAATTCCTGCCTCCGGCCGTGGGCATCCGTCGCGTATGCAACGAGCGCGACCTCGACTCCGTCGTCCACGCTCAATCCGACGAGGTGGCGAACCGTCTCTGGTAGCGGAACCTCGGCAGAGAACAACGTCCAGCCCCAGTGCTTGTCTTCCGCCGTGAGTGCGCCGGACGTGTGGATCCCTTCGTCGAGACGAGCCGACGTCCAGGCTTCGGCGGGCAGGATTGATGCGTGCACGCGAATCTTGTACGCTTCACTGGATTGGACCTCTAGCAGGAGGTCGGGATTCGGCGGCGGCGCAGACGAGAAGGGGACCGGTAGCGAAACGACGACGATCTCGATCGACTTGATCCGGGTTCCGTTCGAACCGACCGCGTAACCTTTCACTGCGATCGAGGCCGAATTACCAGTCTCGACCTCAACGGTCTCGCCGTCGGACGGCGAACAGATGACGCTGTTGAGCGGGAACTCCTGCATAGGAGAGGTCTGCTTCAAGTAGTCGGCCTTGGTTTCGGGCGTCGCCTCGGGCGGCAAGACCTTGTAATCCCTCGCCTGGTAGAAGTTGTCGCTCTCGTGGTCGCGGATGATGATCCGTTCGAGCCACTTGACGCTGCGAGCTCCGATCACGCCGGGGACGACGACGCGGAGCGGGAAACCGTGCGCCGGTTCGAGCGCGGCGTGGTTCATCTCGTACGCGAGGAGAGTCGGCCTGGCTTTGTCCCTGTGTGACAGTACGTGGTCAGTGGGGTTCAAAGCAATGGCAGGAGTTCGCGGCTCACAAAGCCATCTCCAGGGGAAGAGACGCCGCGTAATAGGTATCGTCCTCGCAGTCTTGAGTCGACTCGAAGTGGATGTGGAGGTCGCGCGCATTGGGGGTGCGGTTCTCGGTGACTCCGGCAGCTGCGAGCAAGTCCGCGAGGAGAGTACCTGGCCGGGCGAAAGGACGAAGGTGAGTGCCGCAGCAAACAAACGACGATCGGATCGTGTCAACGCACCGGCAAAGTGGCAATTCGCGATTGCACTCGTTCCCCATTTCAGTCCCTCGACCTCCTTCTCGTGGTCCATCTCGGTGCGCCTGTTGCCGGCGCAGGACAGGACGGTCACGAGATCACGCTTTGGGAAATCCTTGACGTCGTCGAGCGAGAAGTTGGACTTGTTGAGCTTGACGGCGTCGACCTCGGAGCTGACCAAGAGCGAGTAGGTGGCTGCATCGAGCGGGACAAATTCGCCGTGGTTGCGGTGGTAGACGTCGCGATTCTTGGTGAGGAAAGAAGAGACGAGAATCGAGGGTGCAGGTTCCGCATTGAGCGGATTGCGCGAGAGGACTCGCTGGTCCTCGGCGATCATAGTAGCGATCCTATTGTACGAGTCACAGTAGCTCCCGGTGTAGCGTATGGGTGAAACCGTGCTCACGTTCTCCATCGTCGAATTTCCGCTTTCCCCACTTGGCATCACAGCTTCGCTCTCGCAAAGTACGAGGCGTGCGGCATGGCTGGGTTTGCCTGGATCCTCCGCTTCCAACTGGTAATGGGTCTCTGGGCTGTGCACACGGCGCAGGCTGCGCTCCTCTCGTTCAACGATGACGCCCACCCCACCTCAGCCGATGAAAGCCGTTCGAGCCACTACGCTCATCCATGTAGGCTGGCGGATCCCGGAGTCGACTCGGAGAACGGTCTGGATGGCTACGACTCACCTTCGCAGCCGCTCGAGAATGTGCAAGTGCATCATCCGGCTCGCGTCCCGCGAGGAGGCTGGAGCACAACCCAACTCCTGCTGAAACACGACTTTGCAAACTCGTACTGTGAGCTCTTATAGGTTCAGAGACCCATGCACATTGCTGACCCTCGACCGACAGACAAGCCCGCTATCGCCCGGTACAACCCGCCGAACGGCTTCACGACTTGGGCTGCCGTCGTGCTCAACCTCACCGTAACTTCGAAAGGCACTCAATTTGATCGTCTAGCCTCGCTAAGCTTGAACAATGTCGAAAGTGAGTCCGTGATGAACTCATGTGCGACCGGCCAGGAGACGTTCGACTCGACACAGCTGCTGACCTCCGTTGTGTCGCCTGCAGTTTGGCGCACGAGCACGGCCGAGCCGACCCGTTCCGGCATCATTTGGACATACGAGAAAGACGTTACTCGCTTCACTTCTTTGTTGCGGCGGCGTGAGTCGTGCTTCCGAACAAGGCCGAGAGATGGCTGGCTTTGACTGACCTGCTGTGTTTGCGTCACTTCATTGCACAGCGGGTCAGCTCATGTTTGAGCTCAACAACATCGTCAACAAGAACTACACGGGAGTGTTCTCGGTCTCCCTTTCGGCAACGTTCTATGCCCCGACGCACGACTTTCCGGAAGCAAACTCGGCCGACGTGATCCTTCCTCTTACGACTGGCAGCGCGACGGGCTCACAGATGCTCGTCTACCCTGGAGACACTCGCCGTACTCTCGAGATCCCGCTAAACGCAGCTGAAGCCTACCTCGAAATCATCGCTACCGGCGCTGCCGAAGAGGTGAGCGACGCCATCTGTGCAGTCTCGTCGTTTCCTGCTCGGTTCACGCTCGCTGGAAGTCTGACACTTCGTTGACTCTGTTCTGTTTGCCTCACGCCGCTAGGAATTCTGGTATACCAACTCGATCGACAGGTGGAGAGATTTCTTCCCGAAAGCTGGCCTACTCGGCAAGGGACCGTACCGCGAGGTGCAGGTCAGAATCGACGAAAGCCTCGGTGAGTCTGCCACTCGCGTACTTGCGTCTCGCCTCGAGACTTGTTCACATTGCAAGGGCCCTCGCAGCTGGGGTCGGCCATCCCTTCCCAGTCATCTACACTGGCGGGGCGAATCCGCTGCTGTGGCGACCTCTCGCCTCGCTGCGCGCCTTCGACATCCCGTCCATGTACCTTGACTTGACACCGTTCCTACCGATGTGAGTCTCGCGAGGCTTCAGTCTGCGAGCAACGGGTCTATAGCTGAACGGGAGCTCGAGCAGACTGTGCGACGGTGGCGCACACGACTTCTCCTTCATGGTCCTCGGCCAAGGAGAAGACAACTCGGTCAATAATAATTGGTGCGTCTTTTCAATGAAGTAGGGTCATCTGGGTGCCTGCGGTGCACGAGTGCTGAGTCCGGGTTTCGCGTCTAGGTTCATCACCTGTGCCGTGCACGTGGTCTTGGACAAAACGGATCCACCCGTTCGCACCACGGGTCGCATCCTCGATGAGCGACTTCCACCTACGCCGCTCACGATTGCCGCTGGCTTCCCGTCCGCTGACCACAAGGCGCTCAATGTCACCGTCGGGACGGGGAGGTCTTGGTACATCCGCTCCGAGATCGAGACCGGCTCCGGCGGCAAGAAGCTGGTGTCGGTCTCGATGCAGAGTGAGTACTCGAATGCTCAGGAACTGAAAGATGGCGGGCTGTATCAAGTGCGTCTCGGGATCTTGATGCATTTTGCCTCAATTCATGTGGCGCCAATAATCCTTCCGCCAGCCTGAGACGGGATCACTGACGCCTCCCGACGCTGCCCATTATCAGCAAGTTACGCAGAACATCGCCTACAAGTACGAGTCGACACGCGCAGGCGTCACTCGCCTTTCTGACGAAGCTCGCTTCCCGCTCAAGATTGCCACTAACTACTCCATCCTCGAGAGCCAGCATCGCTTCTCGGCCGCGTTACCATTGTACGGCTACATGCGCGCCTTTGTCTGGCCAGCAGTGTTGGGAGGCAACGCGACGACCAGCATGCGGACTGAAGCGCAGCAAAAAGGGTTTGCCGAGGTTACGGGTCGCACCGGACAAAGGTCGTTCGGTTACGGTTGGACGGAGGAGGACTACTACTTTACGAGTCTCGAAGGAGAAACTTACCACGAGCAAGTCAAAGGTGTGTTGCACTGACTTTTTCCGCTCGGTGCTCGAAGTCGTCGCTCGCCACCCTCCGCTTACACCTCCGACTCTCGTTCGGATTGACAGCGGTCAATGGCTCCATTGTCAACCGTCTCAGGTCGGACATGCCGTAGAGTCCGAACAGTGTCTGCCGATACACCGAACCAGCCTGTATATAGAAACACCTTTGAAAGTAAAAATTTCCCCTTCGCCAGGCTCGACAGGCTGGCTCAACGTAGTGGGGGAAGCTCTTTGCCTCGGGCATCTAGGACACTTTCCGGACGTGCAGTAGCTATCTCGAGCTACTCGGCTTCACTCTGTAATCACGTCAGGCTCAAGGGAGCCGTGCGTCGAGGCAGTCGACGTCGAGGATCTGCGGAGAGGTTCTGCGTTGCCGCCTTCCCTCCTTGTCTCTTTCCGCTCTACACTCGCTCCCCCTTTTCAGAGAAGGACTCTGCGCGAAGCTTCGTGCCCGTCGCTGGAGAGCGCGTGCCAGCTCAGCCCCTGCGCGCGAGTTTGCAAAAGCGACAGTTGCGCATGAGCGGAACGGATTGGAGTGGGCCACCGCCCAGCAACTCGACGCAAGCCGGTAAGGGCCTTCGCATGACTACAGGGAGCGTCGGAATATATACTCACGCCTATTGAACCCAGCTGCTGCTCCCGGGAAGACGTCGAACAGCTCCGAGTCGCTCGTGCACACCGCCTCTGAGCCTCCCGATTCGACATCTCCCAAGATCAGTCCAGCAGCTGCGACTTCGACCAAGATGGAGCCCGCGGAGGATGCGAAGGATACTCTACCGAGCGAGACGGCCACGGGGGCCGTGGTCGAAGACGAGGTCATGCAAGACGGGTTCGTTGCCGACTCCGCAAAGCCAGCTTTGATCCCAGCGACCGGCAAGGCCGAGTCCGCAGACGCCGAGTCGTCTACAACTACAGGCGACACCGCCGAGGCATCGCAGCCAACGAACGGTGCCGCTGAACCGCCGAGCGACGCCGCCACCACCGCGCCACATGAGCAGGAAGCCGACGCATCCCATTACACTGAAGGCGGAGATGCGACCGCGACAAAGTCTGCGAGCACAGAGGAGCGCACTGCGTCGGAGACTGGGCCTCTCGGGGCGTCTGAAGACGCGAATCGCGACGAACAATCCGCTTCGGCATCGGAAGCTGCGACCCCGCTCGGTTCGCCACCTCTCCGCGACGCGAGCCCGGCGCTGTCGGCCGCATCCGAGACTCCGAGTCAGGGCGCTGCACCAGTCGCAAGCACATCCGCCGTTGCGTACGGCGAGTCAGCGCCGGCGGTCGAGCTGGCGCTTCCTTTCATCGAGTACCCATTCGCGAATACGGCGCTCGTGCCGGCCGGTTCGACCGAACCGGTACCCTTCCACTATGCTACGTGGCCGCCAGAACCGCGCGAGATGTCCTGGATCCGCAGTCGTCGCGGTGACGACCCGGAGCAGGATCTAGCGCCGACCACCGAGTTCGGCTACTTCGCCACTCCGGAAGAGATCGAAGCTTCCCGGCAGAAGGAGGAGCTTCGCCAGGCCAAGATCCGGGCTAGGATACAAGAGTACGAGCAGGAGCGGACGGCGGCATACTCCTCCTTCGGAAACGGCGCCGGGCGCGGCCGAGGCGGGTCGAAACGAGGCCGAGGTCGCGCTGCCAGGGTTCGTGCGCGCGGTCGCGGCGACTCTGCGAGCCGTGAAGGATCTCTCGATCCGAGCTACGAAGAAGCACCAACGGCGGCGGCGGCGCGCCGGGCTCGTCCGGCGGCGAAATCGGCCCTCAAGGCAGTCCAGCCAGACTCGACCGGCGAGAAGATGGCAATCGACCAACCGGAGCCGAAACCGCCCAGGCCTCGCGTTACGGACGCAACGATGGCTCGGAGTAAGTCCTGACACATCTCTTAGGAAGTGGTCGATTGCTTTGCTTGCCAGACCTGACGAAGTCCTCCAATTGCAGTGCTGCTGCCGAACGACTTGCAGACGGCTCTTCCAGCTTCCATCAAGCCGCATCCGGCCGAGATCGACCCTCTCGACCTTCCGCCGTACTACATTGCGTCTCTCGACGTCGTACCTGGCCCTGCTCCAGCTTCGCATGTTGGGAAGCACGCGACTCGGTCCCCCGTCAAGGCCGCGCAAACCGCCGCGGGCGCCGGCGCCGCCGCTGCCGCTGTGCGGCCGAGTCCTGCGACGGAACCGAAACCGTCTACCGCGGTGGCGCCGCTTCAAGAGGAGCCAAAGCCCAGGACGGTCGAAACTTCGCAAACGTCTGCGACGGAGGACAAGCAGCCGAAAGCCACGAAACCATCCAAAGAGGCCGCCGTGGCCAAGTCGGCAAAGACTGTCGCTCCCAAGAGCGCCGACAGTGCAGTCTCCGCAGAAGCCGACAAGCCAGCGCCCTCGGCCGTCTCGACTACGCAGCCTGCCAGCTTCCACGGCGATGGCAAAGACGCAGCGTTTTCGAAACGTCCACGATCTCCGCACGACGAAGGGCGGAAAGTGGCGAAGAAGCCGGCCCTGGCCGAAGGATCGAAAGAAAAGGTCAAGAACAGCTCGACGACTGGCAAAACGGGCGAGGTCGAGATCGGGAAGGACGGACGCCCGATCGAGTGGGCTGTCCAGACCACCACGTGTCTCTCCAAGAAGTTGGATGGGCAGGTGCGGTGCTGGCAGTGCATCGCGCGTGGAATCGGCCACGGGTGCTCGTTCGCCGGAGTTCGCTGGTTCGGCCACAATCGCAAGGGTCGGATTGTCGAGGGTCCCATCTTCCGGTCGATTTCCGACGACGAGGACGACGACCCCGATTGGGACAAGGCGTACACGATGCCGATGTCGGACGTTCATAGCAACCTCCTCAAGACTTGGGTCGCCGACGCCTTGCTCGACGTGCTCAAGAAGGAGGTCAAGTGCGCCAAGGCCCACAACCCCCTCCGTGTGCGCCACGACCTCGCGCTTCATTCGGTGTGCGACACCTGCTACGAAGTGTGCGTGATCACCGAGTTCATGTGCACGGTTTGCGGCCGGACGGCGTGCCCAGTCTGCTACGCCAGACTCGAGGAGCTCGACAAGAATCCCACGGACGACGCGTGGCCAGCCGGGCTGGTGAACCTCGACGTCCAGAGACGGCGCAAGTGCGTCGCCAAGAAGCGCGGTCGGGAATCTACGGGCGCCGCGGGCCACACGGCGGCTAATTTCGTCGCCCTCACAAAGTACGACAGCGCCGGGATCGAAAAGGTCCTCGCCAGCGTGCAGTCGTGGTGGGACCAGCACGAGCTCGCGCCGGTGGATACGAAGGTCCAGGACTACCTCCGCAAGAAGTTTGTCCTCCCTTCCAACCTGAAGGAGTACGACGAGAACACCTGGCCAGTCTGGACATTCCAGCACCGCGTGCTCGACGACGCGCTCTTCTTCGAAGTCTGGCGGAATCACGAACCCATCGTCGTGCGACGCTGCCCGCCGCTCGACCTCGCCAAGTTCACCCCGCAGTACTTTGCCGAAAAGTTTGCGAACGTCCCGGTCGAATTGGTCCACAGCCGCACCCTCGAAACGAAGACGTCCACTCTCGGCTACTTTTTCGGCGAGTTTCAGTGCGACTACAAGCGCAGGGGTGGACAACCCGAGTTGAGCAGGAAGCAAACGTGGCGACCGAAGGTGAGCCGACGAATTCTCGGCCGCAGCGCTTGCGTGAGTGTCCCCCCACTGACGCCAAACTATCTGGTTCTACAGAAAGGCTTCCCCTCTCAGTACCAGTGGGAAACGGACTTCAAGGAGCTGCATGCGGCAGTGAGTGCAAATATGGTGATCTTGCGACCAGCCGCATCTCCTTCTAACCTGAAACCGTCTCCCCCCGCAGTTCCTCTCCTGGCTTCCGCTGCCGAACCTCTTCCACCCTAACGGAGTGCTCAACATTCTCGCTCATACGCCCGAGAACGCCGCTTCGCCCGACCTGACGCCGCAGCTGTTCACTTCGTGGGAAACTGACGCCGCCACGCCGACGATCCAGCTTCAGAGTTCGTCTCCCGAGTCTCTTGCCCTGAGTTGTTCCGCGCATACTGACGCGGTTTCGTGATTGCAGCCCACGACTACGACCTCCTGAGCCACATGGTCTGGGGTGGGAGCGACCACCGCACGGGCAAGCTCCTTCGTATCCGCTGGGATGTTTGGCGCAAGGAGGATGGCCCCAAGGTGAGAACTGGCTCATCATGACTTGCTTAAACGCTGCTTGTACAAGTCTAATTCACGCCAATCCCCACTCCGTCCTGGATAGATCCGCGACTTCTGCCTCGAAGTCCTTCAGAGCTCGCACCCTCGCGGTACGACCATGAGTCGAGTTCGTCAGCTCCGCGACGACCCGCTCCTCAACCCTGCCGTCTATCTCACCAAGAGGCAGCGCGCGACTCTCTACGAACGCACCGGGATCAAGCCGTATCCTCTGTACCAATACATGGGCGACACCGTCCTCATTCCCGCCGGGTGAGGCGCCCAGAGCAGCTCGATGACGCAGTGCACGACGAGATAGCTGACAGTGACATGCATACAGCTGCCCCTACCAGGTCAGTAGCTGGATCGACCACATCAACCTCAACATTCCTTTCCTCGCCGGATCGAGCTGTTCCCGTGCGCTTCAGGGTGAGTTTGCGTTTCGTTTGCTGCCGCGCGTGTGAACTCGCGCGCCATGTTGACGAGTTGTATATCCGCAGTCCACAAGGACTCTCGCCCCGAGACCAAGGAACGAAGCCTGTGGCGCGAAGACAAGGTGCAGCTCGAGGTGCAGCTGCTTTACACCTACGTAAGCTCTTTCTACGACTTCTGTCCGCGAGCGCCGCTCATGCTGCTTTCCTTGGCAGCTCTCCTGCGAAGAGTACGACCACTTCGGTGTGGGAGTGCGCAAAATGCGCGGCAAGCTCAACTGGCCGTTCCCGCGTGACGAGAAGAACCGCCCGATCGTTCCGCCGGAGGAAACGGCTCGCCTGCAGGAGCTCACCGATGCCGAAGCTCGCGGGACCGAGATCAGCAACGAGGTGAAGAAGGCTGGGACGGCGGCGTACGACGAGGCGTGGAACGCTGGCATCGTCGAGTCGGAGTGCAAGAAGCGAGCCGAGAAGGCGCGGGACGACAAGGCGCTCGAGCTGCGACGCAAACGCGAAATCGAGCTCGGCCTCCCACCGCAACCTGGAGGTCTGACTCCTGCGGCGGCGGCGGCGGCAACGCCCCCACCGAAACCGCCCAAGCCCCCTAGGCCCATCATCGATGGAAGGAGCTGAGTAGTTCATAGTCAGTGCGATCACGTGGTCATACCTCTTCTACATAGCTTTTACAAGGGCATGAAAGTGTGAGAGCGAAAGACCGACTCGTCCTGCTTAAAGTCGATCATGAACAACGTCAACGAAGAGAGCGAGACGCGACCTTGACCTGGTGCATGGTCCCGCGGTCTGGACACGACGTGCCTGCTCCTGATCCAACTCTGCGCCCGCTCACCACCGCGTCTGCGCCGTCAGTTTCGAGTTCGCTCGTCGCCCGAGAGGCACTCCGATTAACCGCTCTGGCCGACGCTCAAGCCGCGCTCGACCACATAGCGAGCAAGCCGAGATCTCCAGTGTCTCCTCGAAGACAAGCATTTACACCACAGCCTCGGACGCGACAGCCGCTCGAACGGGACGCGACCCCGACAAGGCCACAATCGGGTCACCCCGGTCAACCTGCTCAAGAACGCATGAACGCCAGTACAGGGGCGCAAAATGCGCCCGCAGCTACAAAGGCGAACTCGTACGCGAACGCAGCTGCCGCCCCGCCGGCAGAAGGAGCCTCTCCAGCGGCGGGAGCGCAGTCGGCCGACTCGAATACACAACAAGGACGCGGCTCTCAACAGGAAGGCAGCTCCGAGCAGGTTCAAGAACTGCCGCCGGGTGATGCACGTACGTCCATTAGCGTCGATCAAACCCTTCTCACTTAACCCGGCGCGCTGACGTCGATTTTTTTCAGCCCAAGATACCCCACCTGTGCCGCCTCGCCCGAAGCAGCTCGTCTACACCTTCCCTTCGCCTCCAGCCGATACCGCCGACCTCCTGAGCGAGCTCGAAGAGTTCTATAGCTACGTCGAAGTGCCGCAGGTACTCGAGCATTACGAGAGCTGGAAGGAGTTCTGGAAAGAAGATCAGCGTACGTCTCCTTCACTCGTCTGCGCTACATCGTCGAGGTGCTTCTCGAGGCTCATCACCGGTCCGGGAAATTCCACAGCCTTTACGGAACTTCCCGAAGCGCGTCAGGACGAGATCGTCCAGACTCTCCTCTCGAAGCTCCTCTCTCCCGCTTCCAACTCGGCGGAACGCCACTCAGCAGCACGACACCTGCTGCACATCGCCCACGGCACTTTCGAACCCGAGATCTGCCCGTCTCCCGAGCACCACCTCCACCTGATCCTGACCAACTGCCGCACGCTGCGACGAGCCGGTGCTCTGCCGAAACTATGGCAGGCTCTGAAGCGGACCGCGCGAGAATGGGAGGACTTGTCGCACCTTCCCATTCCGCCCGACCATGACGGCGAGCACGACGACCAGCACTTGCATCCGAACCGCCAAGGAAGGAGCTCGGCGTCGATGTACTCGCCGCACCGCTCGGCTTACAACGCCAAGGAGGAAGAGGCGCGCGCCGCCGAGAGGCAGGAGCGGCTGGAAGAGGCGAATGCAGAGTTGGCTCTGCTGCTGGCGATTCTGTACTTTATGACAGAGTGCTCTCGAGGCGACGAGACCTGGGGCGACGAGCTGAGTGCGTTAAACCTTGTTTCGCCTCGTCTGTCTCGGTTAAGCTGACTTTACGTGAGCTACCGTTAGTGACACTCGAGCCGCCGATGCCGGTCTACCTGTATAACCAAGTCGCCGGTCTGCGTGAGCGAAACGCCAAAGGCTATCCCGTTAAGAAGGCAAGTTCTTCCACGATCTTCTGCTCAAGTCATAGTCTCAGCTGACTCGCGCGCAACCTGTAGCTCCTCCTCCTCCTGTGGAAGTCGATGTTGTGTACGCTAGGTGGTCTGAAGGATGTCGCCCGCGTGAAGACTCTCGTGCGCGAGGTCGAAGGGCTTCCGCTCGACGACGCGAACGACAGGCCGACCTACAGTAAGTCGTCAAAGACAAGTTGGTCATGTCCCCCGCGATTTCATCATCTTTGATCCCTACAGAGCCTTGGACAAAGGCATCGCCGCCCGACATTCTCGCGTTCCGAAACGAGACTCTCGCCAAGTATCCCTCGTACACCCCGCCTGCAGCCGGCTCCTTACTTCCGCTCCCTGCGCCGCTCGCGCCCTTGGCAGACAACCCGGAGATGCTCGATCGGATCTCGGCCGCCGCTGCTCCCACACCCGTACGGCCGACGTTCAGTTATCACATCAATGCAAACCACGACCCGTCATTACCTTCCAACATCCCGGCTCCGCCGCCGGCGAACTGGCCTGGCCATCAACAGCCTCCTACGCCTGCGCCGTCGCCTCCTCCCACTCCACCGCCGATCATCAACCAACCTGTCCCGCCCGGTGGTCACCAGCTGCCAGGACTTGGACCTCCCGCCAAGCCCAAGAAGCAACAATTCCAGACGGATCAGACTCGACCGTTCCCGCTGCCGTTTGCGCCGGCGAACGCCAAGCGCGGACGGGCTGTCCCGCGCGCGATCGAGGAGGCCGGCGAGCTGTACCGTCGGAATCTGCGCATCAGCACGGAGCTGTGGCAGGCGTGGAAGGTCCGCGAAGAGTTCCGCAGCGACGAGATGGGCTGGACAAAGGCGGCGGAGGTTGAACACGAGCGGGAAGTGTACGAGCGGGAGAAGAAGCGACGGGAGGCCATCGAGGCGTCCGGTATCGGGGCGGCTGCGAAGGCCAAGTTGCGGGAGGACCGCCGCAAGGCACGCGCGCTCGGTCGTCGACTGGAGGAGCTCGCGCTCGGCGACGATGTCGCCAGCGATCTGCGCAGGAGGGGTCTGCTCGACGGCGGCGGCAGTTCGTCGGCTTCCTCGGTCAGGGGCAAAGGTCCCGCTTCTGACGAGGAAGCGCCGGAAGATGTTGCTCTCGACAGTGACCAAGACGAGGAAGGTGACGAGGATCCGATGGATCCGCTCTCGGTCTTGCACGGCCTGATGCGGCAGCTCAAGCGCGACATCAAGTCCGAACCGGACGAGAAGCGACGCAAGGAGCTCGAAGAACGAAAGCTGGACGTGCAGCGCCTCGAACGAGTCGAGCGACTTTATGTGCGTCTCCGAGTTCCTCGATGCGAAGGCCAGTATTACCGTGCTGACCTCTCTGCTCACTTCAGCGTATGACCCTGCCGCACCTGCAAAGTGCCGTCATCGTCCTGCTCAAGCTCCTCCTCGCCACGGTGACTGCGAATCAGAATCTCGCGGGACCTGCGCCGAACGCGGAAGAACCGCAGTCGAGCGACCCGCCTCCTGACTTGAGCCTCGAGGACATCGACATCCTCCGGCATCGCGAGATCACGTCGAAAGCCGTCTCCGCGATCCTCATCCTCACCTTGAAGTGGTTCAAAGCGTCCCGTACGTCCACTGGCTCAACACTTCTTGCGACCGAGTTGACGAGCTCTCCACAGATGTGATGAAGTTCCACTACTTTTCACAGCTTCTCGTCGACTCGAATTGTCTGCTCCTCATTTTGAAGATGTTTGGCATGCAAGAGGTGTCGACGTTGGTGCGCATCCGGCATGAGAAGCCGGATCACAAGTGCGTGTACAAGGTCAACTCACGCCCCTGTAAATGCCGCTGACCTTACTCCCGCCCCCCACTCAGCTTCTTCAAGTTCTGCAGCGATCACCTTCATCCGAGCGCTCCTGAGCGACCCGAGGATGCCCTTCTGTCGCAGCCGCCGGTGGGCGAGCGTGCTCCGTCTCCGGCGCATTCCAGCGGAACGAACGACTCTTCGTCGGGCGCGCTGACCAAGGACGGCGTCGAGATCGAGCTCGTGTCCGACTACTCGTGGCGCAACTTTTTCTCGACCATCAACTTTGTCCACATTCTGCAGAAGTTGACCAAGCGCAAGACGCACCGAGTGCTACTCATGGTTCAATACAAGAGCTCTGTGCGTCGCCTCAGGCATTTTGGCGGACGGCAAAGCGCTGACTCTGGCGCTTGCATCTTTCCAGGCGATTCTGAAGCGGATCCTCAAGGTTTCGCACCCGACGCTGCAGCTCTTCGTCCTCAAGGTCATCAAGAGTCAAGTTCCTTATTGTGGCAGAAAGTGGCGGCAGTGTGAGTGTGCTGATTCTTGGACCGACAAGTTGGGAAAATAAATGCTCACCGATTCACATACACGTCGCTGCAGCCAACATGAAGGTGATCACGGCGATCTACCTGCACTGTCGCCCCGATCTCCGGGACGAATGGCTCGCTGGTATCGACGTTGACGCGGACGTCGAGGAATCCTTGGTGAGCGAGCATCCACACAATACGGCGAGTGAAAATTGAGGTGCTGACATCCTGGTTCCGGCCTCGAAGCCGCACGAGCAAGCGTTGCGCTCGCTCGTCCGATTCTTCAACACGCAGCACTACGGTCAGCATGCGCCCGGGTTGCACCGCCGTTCCTCGAGCGTGCCGACGAACCCGAACGAGCCGTCGCCCGATTTCAACCCGGGACCGGTCGCGTCCGTCCCGCTGCCGCCGCTGTCTCCTCACGGTCCGCCGCCCGACTACGCCGGCGCGATCGAAGACGTCTTTCCCCCGCCGAGGGCAATCTCGTCGATCGATGTCGACGCCAAGGTGCCGCTCAAGATGGCGTACGGCGCGGTCGATCTCTCGGAGGATCTCGAAGGCTACGAGGTCGACGATCTGCTCGCAGCTTCGGGGCAATCTTCTGCTTCTTCTTCGCACGCGACCGCTCCGACGGACACTACGGGCGGTAGCGGTACCGCCACGCCGGAAGGTCCCGCAGCGATGACGGCACAGCAGACCCAGAGCGAGATCCCGCAGGTCAGCGTCGTCGACCACGACGACTTGCTCGACTTCCTCAACGACCCGCTCGGGTCTTCTTCGGATGCGGCGTGGGAGCGACTCGGTCTCGAAGGCTACGAGGGCGAGTGGGACGACGTCTCTGACTCGGAGAGCGTTGGCGGTTGGGGCTTTATGCGGTTCGGCGTCGACGAGAGGTCGTCGTCGGGCTTGACGGGGACGGTCGCGGACGATGGTGAGGAAGTGCTCGACGAGCGGTCCGGTCGGATCGAGTGGGAACACATCAGGTCAGTCTCGGCGGGGATCGTGACCACAAGTGGCTGCGGCATTTCTGACGCGCTCCCTCTTTCTCTCGAACAGTCCGGAAACGATCAACGCGCTCGAAGAGGAACGCGCCGCCTCGGCAGCTGCCTCTTCCCCGACGATCCCCAACTCTCCCCGCCCGGCGCGGAACCGACGCCGCTCGTCGACCGGACCCGTCTCGCCTGCGTTGCGGCCCGTCCTGATCGACCGCGACGAAGACGGTGGCACCGTCGGCGATGCCGGCGACGGACCGGAGGAGGAAGGCCCGGCGCCAATTTCGCCGCATGAAGGTCCTGCGATTGACGAGGTCGAGTTGGTGTTCCATCGGTAGCGGTAGCTATAGCTATAGCAGCTTCTTGCCCTTGAACGAATTCTTGTTGGCTGTATAACGAAAAACGGGGGGGGGGGGGGAGTTGCCCGTTTGCTTGCAATTGCATCTCTGTCTAGACCGTCCCCGGTTATTGGTACAACACGCAATCCGTGGGGCCATTTAGCCGACGCGGGCAATGACTTCGCCTCCCAGTCCTCGTCGGACGGCTTCGCGGCCGTCGACCCATCCCTCGTTGCTCTTGACGAGGGCGACCTCTCCGAGTCCGAGTCCGGGCACAAACTTGACGCGGCTGCCGCGGACAAAGCGGCGGATCTCGTCCTTGTCCATAAAGATGCGCCGGCTCGGGCTCGAGACGAGGCGCATCTTGTTCAAGACGGGGCGGTCGTGGCGGTACTTGAGTTCTGCCCAGACGCGCTTGTCGCTCGCTCGTGCTGCGGCGTACGAGCTCGGATCGGGTGGAGAGGCGGCCGAGGTGTTGGTCGAGCCGTACGAGACGGACGAGATGAAGCCGTGCGAGAGGAGGAGCGAGAGGAGCGACATGTGTTGGGTGGTCGGTGCGAGGGGGACCCAGCGGTGGCGGGCCATCGAGGCGTTCGAGATTCGGGAACAGAGCTCGTGCGGCAACATTTTTGCTGGACCGGGTCTGCTGGCGAAAGAAGCGAGACGAACAGGGCTCGGGTGAGAAAGCGCACGGTGACGGGGAGGGCGAAAGCAAGTCCAGCACCAGGGCGCACCTGAGTGGGCTGAGGGGGGGCAAATGCGAGACTATATTCCTGAACCGGCGATGCTAGTCGCGTGGCTCGAGGAGGGCGAGGTTGCGAGGACTTAAAAGAGATGAGACGAGAGAGAGCGGGGCTGCGACAGGGGAAACGAGGATGAGCGAGTCCTGCAAGAGGGTCTGACCATCAACGACTCACAGAGCTCTTTGACTGCCCTCTGCGAGTCTTGTACGCTCCGAGCCGAGTGGAGAGGTCGAAGCGAAACTGTGTCCTTTCGGCTGTGTCGCTCTCCGTCTCGACTCGACTCGACTCGCAGCGAACACGACTCGGAGATGGCTTCGACGGCGCAGAAGCGAGTGCGCGGAGTCACAGTCTCGCGGCCGATCGTCTACGGCAACTCGTGCGTCCTCTTGACCGAGGAGGAACGCGCCGGAACCGACCACACCCACCGGTGGACCGTTGGCGTGAGGAGCGCAGCGAGCGCGCCCTACCCGAACCAGCATCCGAACCAGCAGATCGGCGGTGCAGACGACATCAGGTCAGTCCCGTGCAATGCCCGTTGTGTTGTCCCGCACTGACTCGACTGCCCCTCTGACCCAGCTACATGATCAAAAAAGTCACCTTCAAGCTCTACGAGACGTACAAGAACCCGCTCCGGTGTAAGCTCATGCCAACCTGCATTCTCGGCTGCTGCAGAATGCTGACTTGCCCCCCGATGCACAGCCATCGAGCAACCGCCGTTCGAAGTGACCGAAACCGGCTGGGGCGAGTTCGACATCGTCATCAAGGTCTTTTTCGCGCCCGAGTCGAACGAGAAACCGTTGACGTTTAACCACCACCTGAAACTGCACCCGTGGCCCGTCGACCCGATCCTGTACGCCCAACCGACCGCGACCGGCGAACCTTCGATCCCGACCATCCCGGGCCAGCCCCCGGCCTCGCTGCCGCCTCCGGTCCTGAGCCCGGTCCACTCGTGGCAGTACGAAGAGTTGTGCTTCAACGAACCGACCGAGGCGTTCTACGCCGTCCTGCTCGAGCACAAACCGAGCCCCTTGCCAAAGTCGAACCGGTTCCCAAAGTTGCTCACGCACCCGCTCAGCGCCGGAGGCAACATTGGCGAGTTCTCGCTCGAGATGGAAGAGGAGGAAGCTGCCAGGATCGAAAAGGCGCGCGAAAAGACCCTAGCCCAGATCGAGGACCTCCGCAGGCAACTCGTCTCGCACGAGCAAGAACTCCAAGGTCCGTCCCGTCCCCGGTCTGTTCCCATTCTCCTCACGGACCGTCCTGACCCATCTCGGGGCTCTGTAGGCGTCAAGGCAGAGATCGAACAGATCCAGAAGCAGAAAGAAGCAGAGGGCTCCGGCACGCCAGCAGCGGCGCACGCCTCGCCTGCATCTTGATCCCGTGGACGGATCCGACTCCCATCGTAGTGATCGCCGTTATGCCGTCGTCATGTTGTTGTACGAACTATTTCCCTCCCGCACCGAGTCTGCGCTATCCGAAACTGCAGTCGACGCCGCTCGGCTCGGCTCTCGGATTGTCCACGGAGGTCCCCGCACGTTTCGCTTGGCACGTTTACACTCCTATGCCCAACACCTTCACTGCTTATGTCCCTTCCTCTACTGCCAGTACACTTCAGTACAGCGACCTCCGAGTGTCGTTTGCGCCCTCGCGTTTGCCCTCTTACCCGACACCTCTCGGAATCAAGCGCTGCCGTCCGTCTCGCGGGCGCCGCCTCGAACCTCCTTCCGCCTCTCAGAGTCTTGGCTATTCAGGCAGATTCGATAACATAGCTGCCAGCTGCCCTCTCCAGGGTCGCTTGTTGCACCACACGCGCGCGCGCGCGTGGGCTTTCATCAATGGCCGAAACGCAAACGCCACCTCAGCAGCAGGCGACGTGGCAGCCTCCGCTCTATGATCCACCACCCTCGTCCTTGGCAAACTCAACTCGAGGTACTGTACTGTCTTCAAGCCCATATCCGCCGTTACAGGCAAACGACTCTGGAAGGGGCGTCGCGGCCGACAAAGGAAAAGCCGCATCGTTCGTCACCAATGCCAGCAATGTCGATGAAGAGCGCGGGTTGCTCAGTGGTCATGCCGTTGGGGAACACCAGGCGGGTTTTGAGAATCAGGCGGGGAAATCCGACCTGTTGACGCGAGGGAGAGGGGATTGGTTGCAAACCTGGCGGGAGAACAAGCGACTCATTCTGGTGCGGACCCCTCCACTCCGCCTGCGACCGGTCACACAAAATGGGACTGAACATTATGATCCCGGCATCTGGTATAGATCCGCCTGGCCTGCATCGTGGTCGTGCTGTTCGCAATCGCAGCCCTCTTCCTCGGCAAGTCAGATCTCTGCCTGCTTCTCGGCTCAATCGTAGTCCGTCCGTGCTCACACATTGCACCTTACTCATAGGCACGATCTCGAATCGCTCAGACACTGTTCCGAACCCTGTCTCTCCCGGCCTGCTCGTACATCCGCTCGTGCCTTTGTAGCTGTAATTGCAAAATCACGTGAAATTTCCGCAGGCGAGCCTCTGCGCTTGAAAGGAAACAAACGCTGCCTGCTCTTCCTCAGTCACTTTCTACTGTGCGACTTTGCATGGGTGTGCTTGCAATAAGAGCTGCAAGAGCGCATCGCGTGCAACCAAGTGAGAGAGGGGGCTCGAGCTTACGGCGGCTTGTCCGCGGATGACAACCCGCTCGCGTTCCTCCCTCGCCACGGGTGTGTGTCTCCAGCCAGCCTTTTGTTCATCACCCTACGCGACACACAACTTGGAGAGACCATGTCCGGATCCGAAGTCGTCGCGTCGAACACGCCCCCCTCGCCGGAGCAGGTGGCGCAGCAGCCCTCATCCAGTACTGCGGACGCCGGCGCAACGCCCGTCCCCGTCGAGAGTCAGAGTGCCCACGACCAGGCAACAAGTAGCGCCGAGGCGGCGGAAGGAGCCAACGAGATCAAGGAAGTCAGCGTCGGGGATCTCGAGCGAGAGGTGTGCACTGCGTCGAGCCTTGCGCAGCTCATCCAACGCTGACCGCCGACTTTGCGACTCCGAAAACAGCTCGAAGTGCTCGGTGCACACGTATCTACCCTCGCTGGTTCGCTTGGTCGGGTCTTTGACTTGCGCCAGGCGGCGATCGCGCAAGGTCCAGCGTTTCCCGCGCCAGAGCTCGCTCGCCTCGCGCAAAAGACCACCGAAGTCAGTGCCCAGCTCGCCACGCTCCCAGCCACGTTCACCCTCACCGGCCAACGTCTCTTGCGCCTCGAGTCTCTCGTCGCGCTCGACAAGATCGCGGCACTCGCCTCTGAACTCGGTGCACTGCGCGAGCAATTCGCTGCCGCCCGGCTCGAAGCGAGACAGACGATCATTGAACGAATTCGGGGCGAAGCGTGGGACGAGGTGGACGCGCGCGAGAGTGCATGGAGACGCTGTGAAGAGCGTATCGCGGCTGAGAACCCGGTTCTCAATGAGCAAGAAGTGCGGCGAGCAGTCGAAGCGGCTTTCGAAGGCGCCAGCGACGGAAAGGTGGCGAATCTCGACGTGAGTATGGATATTCGCTCATATTGGCTTGATGCTCACGCATGCGCCATCCCTGATGGCTAGATCACGAGTTATGCTGGACGCCTGGCGGCAGAGAATCCCGCGACCGAATTGGCCCAGATTCTCGACGACCATGCGGATGCGTTCCGAGCGGCCTTTTCAGACTTGGACGCGTTGGCGGTACATCTACGTGCAGCAATGGTACCTGAGATGAACGAGTGCGCAGACTCCTGGGTGCTGATCATTACATTTGCAGCTTGATCGCCAGACCACCCGCAACTCGACCGCGACCGGAATCACGCTTGTCGACCCGGGCGCAGCATACGAGAAAGCTGGCGACGACGAAGACGGCAAGTCCGGTCTGCAGCGTTTGCCAACTTCGGCCACGTTGGTGCCGGGGTCGCGCGTTCAGGACGAAGAGCTCGGCCTGCTCGGGACGGCGACGGCACCGGAGCAGCCACCGACGCAGCCGCTTGGCAAGTTTAGAAAGCTGCGCATGTACTGGCGAGACTACCTCGTGAGCTAGAAACTGTCGAGCGCGCCTTCGGGGGATCCGCTGATGCCCCGACCACTTTCGTCTTCAGGTCCGAACTTTTCTCCTTGTCTCCATCCTGGCCTTGATCGCAGGACTCGCTGCAAGTGAGTAATTCCGCGCAGCTTCGGCAGCGATGATATGCCGAGCGACCGCGAGAGAGCTGGAGTCGAAACAAGCTGACGTGCGACCTTCGTCCGTACCAGGCCAGATCCTCACGAAGCAGGACCAAGGGACCGCCAATGCAGCAAGCACGACGGGATGGACCGCGTTCCCAAACGACTCCTAAGCGATCCCGACAACGCGCGAGCATCACCCAAGTCCGCACGCCAGGTGGCGGTGGTATGCAGCTTCGATGTCTGCTTGTGCGCGGACCGGCTTGAAAGGTTACGCGTTCGCGACGCTGCTGACTCGACGGAGGACTCGAGAGCTGTAAATTATGTACTTACAGTGTTGCATGCTTCTTGGTATTGTTTGATGGCGTTTCTAGTTGAATTACCCGGTTGTTTGTCTTTTCAGCCCATGTCCGCTCGAGCGGAAACCCGAGAGAACCTGGCGTTTGCAGTGCGCCGGTCCGGACAGTCTTGCTCTGCGGGAGACTCGAAAGTATCGCTGTGTCCCTGTGTCTGTGGAAGACAGACTTGGGCTGCAGCGGCGATTCTGAAAGCGTCGAGGCGGGACTCGAATTCAAGAGCAGCCGGGTATTCGATTGAATGTAAGGGCGAGTGCGGGCACATAGCCTAATCACAAGGCTGATCTTTCCAGCAGGAGACTTGCTAGAGTAGTACATGTCAATAGCTAGCCTCCGTCCAACACGCGCTATGATGATGATGAAGCGATGGGCGAGGCCTGGACCCCGGAAGGACTCGACGTCGAGTCGACGGCAGCTTTGAGGCCGGATAGCTTCGGGAGGGCACAAAGGTCCTCGTAAGACTCGAGTAAGAGCTGCTCGGCATCTCTTAGGCGCATTTGCTGAAGAGCGGGAGTTGCCGGAGGAAGGAGTCCTTGCTGGACTTAGCGTGCGCTTCCGCGATCAAGTTCGGCCGCGTTCCACTCTTTGCGCCGCCACGCAATCGGCAATAGGGGACGGAGCGGTACCATTGTGGGCAGTCTAGCGAGGGATCCGCGGGCAGCTGGTAAGTCCGACCAACCTTGAACCTTTTGCCATCGACCCGAGCGAGCAGTGGGGGACGCCATTGTCGCGGCGAGGCGGACTATACGGGATTCGGTCAAATCGCTCACTGTTCACCTGATTGCGCACGCAGAAGAGACAGAGCGCAGTCTCGCACAGCACAGTCTCGTCCCAAGCGGGCGCGACAGTGCAGGACGGCGACCCTCGCTCGTACTTCGACTCTCGTTCACGAACGGGCCATTCGGGTCGGAAGCCTAGCGAGCGGAGCCGGCGGGGGTGGAGATCGGAGTGCGGCTGCTCCACAGTGGAGTCTCGGTACAGCTCGTCCAGACGCGACTGCTCCCGGTGCGGAATCAAAGGCGGCCGCGGCGGCGGAACAAGGTTCAGCGGTTCATCGAGGTCGGCTGACGGACACCGCCAGCGAGACTCCATACGCGGACCACGAAGCAGGAGGGCAGGCTCGGGGGGTTGAAAAAGGCTACTCGCGGCAGCCGCAGGGACATCAGCCGCGTCAGTCGAACCCGGCGCTGTCTCGCCCGACACCGCTTGACAGTCGACCTGCCATGTCGGTATCGACTGCCGCCTCGCCGAGCCTCCCGTACCAACCGGGACCATCCGCAGCGACGACCTCGTTCCAGTCGTCACAGGTGCCCGCTTCGAACGCGACGCGAACGGCGGCTGAACCGCTCTTCACGACCGAGTACTTGCCGCCGCTGGCCCCACGACACTGGACTGTCCTCAAAGAAGTCGGAGATGGTTCCTTCGGGACAGTCTGGCTCGCGGACTGGCATTCGCCCCTGTACATACCGCCCGGGAGCCGCCCGCCGGGCCCATCCAGTCGGCCAGAGTACCGCGGCAAGAGGCTCGTCGCCATCAAGCGCATGAAAAAGGCGTTCGACGGCGGCTGGGACGAGTGCATGAAGCTCAAAGAGCTCAAGGTGAGCTCGCCCGCGAGCGCTTGTGGACCCGAGGCCGGAAATGCTGACATTCCGCCGACCTTTTCTTTGACAGTCCCTGCGCCAGATCCCGATGCACCCCAACATCATTCCGCTCTACGACGCTTTCCTCTTCCCCACGAGTCGCGAGTTGTACTTCGTGTTCGAATGCATGGAGGGCAACCTGTACCAACTCACCAAATCTCGACGAGGCCGACCGATCGCTGCCGCCCTCTTTGCCTCGATCTTTTTCCAGATCCTCGCCGGACTTGCGCACGTGCACGCCAACGGCTATTTCCACCGCGACTTGAAACCCGAGAACCTCCTCATCACCACCACCGGCCTGACCGACTATCCCTCTTCGCGCATCAACGCGCCACCCGGCACGCCCAAGGAGAAGGACGTCATCGTCATCGTCAAGCTCGCCGACTTTGGTCTCGCCCGCGAGATCATGTCGGCACCTCCTTACACCGAATACGTCTCGACTCGGTGGTACCGCGCCCCGGAAGTCTTACTCCGATCGCGCGACTACTCCGCCCCCGTCGACATGTGGGCCCTCGGGTGCATCCTCCTCGAGGTCCTCACCCTCAAACCCTTGTTCCCCGGCGATAGCGAGGTGGATCAAGTCTTCAAGATTTGCGAGATCCTCGGAGATCCGACGAACGACTATGGCACGGAAGAGGATGGCAATCCTCGAGGTGGCGGCGTCTGGCGAAGGGGAGTCAAGATGGCGGCGCGCGTCGGCTTTGCTTTCCCAACAGTGAGCGATTTGTCATACTGATGGCTTCGCCAGACTGCCTGCTGACCTGTCACTTGCGCAGATCCCACCGAAACAATTTGCGACCCTTTTTGACCGCTCGACCGCGACACCGGTCCTGATCGACAGCATTCACAAGATGCTCCGGTACGATCCCGCCGCACGCATCACCGCCAAAGATCTCCTCGCGCACGAGTTCTTCCAAGAGACGGCTCGTCGCTTCGGACCGAACATTGCGGTCAACCTGCCACCGGGTCAGGACCCGTACGGCCCTCCCGTCCCGAGCCCCTTGCCTCGAGAACCGCAGGTCGCGCCCGGCGTAGCAGCGAACCGATCAGTCTCGACACTGGATCTGCAGCTTCGGCGACCGACTTCGGACGTATCGGATCGCAGTCTTCCTCCCTCACATTCGATTCCGCACGACCGTCAGCCGGTTCCACCGTTCGCGCAACCGCCGGTTGCTGTCGCGAGTCACTCCCGGGCGATAGCGGCATCTCCGCTCGGAATTTCGCCGGCACAACCCCACGGCAATCCGGCTGCATCGCCGAATCCCGTGGGCGATGCTCGGTTCGATGCGATGCCGCCGACCCTCGTACCGCGACCCCTGGATGGGCAATCGATCCGCTCCATGCCCGAGAGCTTGTACAACGGCTCGCAACTGAACGGTCGGCACGGACTCGACGCGCGTTCTCATAACGGCGCTCCTTTGCAGCGAGTTGCGACTTACGCGCCTTCCATTGCGCCGTCGACATATTACGACGGCTCCGTCTTTGAGGGTGCCGGACCCGGCCGAGCGTCGAGCGTCCTTTCGTTCCCGCTCCAGTACTCCGGTATGGACGCGATGCCACCCATCGCCGGCCCGTCGGGCTTCAACACGTACCGATCCCAATCGCCCGCTCCGAGTTCGATCTACTCGCAACCTGGCCTGCCGAGCCACGCCGCGTTGTCGAACCCGCTCAAGCGTGCGCCGTCCGACGCTTCTCTGTCGAGCATGCGCGTCACTACCCCGCCCGGGACCTACAAGTCGGAAGAGTACAACAACGCCTCGGAGCGCGACGCCTTCATCCTCACGCAGGAAGACATCGGCGGCGGAACCGCAAAGGAGCGTGCCCGAGCCGTCTTGCTGAAGAAGACGTCGCTCCGAAACGCTGCCGATCCGTTGAACAACTTTGTCCGAAAGGGCGACGAGGGCAGTGACGGCGCATCGATCTTTAGTCACTCTGGACGATCCGCCTCGAAAGAGGCGAAGGGTAAAGGTCGCGCTGTGCCTTCAGAACGGATGCCGCAGATCATCGAGGACACGAGCCGTCTGCAGGTCTCTTCGCCGCCGAACGAGCGGAGCGCCGCGACTTCGTCCGGAGGGTTCAACCGCCACAAGACTCGGCGACGGGACGGCAACGACGACGTGCACTCGATCTTGTCGGTCGAGTCGGGTCGCTCGGCTCCCGCATGGGGTTTCTCGATCCCGGGCGGCAAAGGGCGCACCTTTTCCATCTCGTCCAAGGCCACGTCGGCTTCCGATCCCGAGCGGCGACAAAACGCCAGCAGCGACTTTCTCGGCCCGAACGAGCAGCCTGCTCGGCTACAGAGCGTGTCTTCGCTGCCCATCCCGGGTGCGCGGCGTGCGCCGATGGCAAGCGGATCCATGCAGCGACTCCCGTCGCTCGGGCAGTACACTGCGCCGTCGACTGGTCACTCGTCGCTGGACGCCGCCTTCATCGGGCGAATGCAAGGTCTCGCGAGCTCTTCGCAGCAGGACTTGACGTGGCAGAACGAGGCGGCGCGAAGTGGGAACGATTCGGCCTCGCCGCGACTGGATCGGTCTGGATCTCGTTCGCGCGTCGCTTCGCCGAGCGAGTCCCGGTTCAATCCGTACTCGGCCAGCCGGGGACAACCTCTGCCGACTTTGCCACCAATCCAGTCCTTCGACCTGCCGCCCACGTCGCAACACCCGATCCTACAACGGCAGGGGACCGGTACCGCGAGCCTCGCCAGCTTCCGCTCGACGCCAGGCGTCATGCCGTCCTACTTTGCCGCACCGGATCGAGCTCGCAGTCAGTCCCGAGATGCGGGTTCCGCGGCCGTCAGCGCGACCACCTACCACTTGCCCTACATCCCGGCCATGGATGTCGACCGTGCGCCGCCACCACCGCCGATGCCGCTCAGCGCAGGACTTGCCGGCTCATTCCCCTTCCATCCGGCGCCGTCGCTCGCTGCGATCACGGAACCGCCAGCGCAGCCTCTCACACCGGAACATCTCCCTCCTGGCTAGAGTCCGGGGCCATTTTTCTTTGTCGTCCTTCGCACCTCCGCATCCCATTCGCAACATTTTCTTGTACAGTATTCTTCGCAGAGGAGTTCGCCACCAGTCCCGACATGAGAAGAGAACTCAGAAAGCATGTCAGAGTACTCTACACTCTCGTCTGCTCCGCTGCGGTTATCTCCAAGGGCATCGGCATCCTGCACCGCCTCGTAGAAAAACTCATCAACGGCGTCTTGAAGACCGACGACTACGGTTTCTATCTCCGCCCGGACAAGCAGAGCTCCCGCTGACATGAAGCTGAAAGAGTTGGAAGCCGGTGAGCATGCCCAGCAGCTCGGATGCACTGCCCGACCTGACCCCGCCAATCCTCTCGACGTTGTCCTGCAGAATTGCAACCTCTGAAAGGATTCGCAGAGCCAAAGGTTCGCCGCCTGGACAGTCTTCGGCGAGAGGCTATCTAGCTGACCATTGGTCCTTAACAGCGCGAACTCGAACAGTATGTGACTTCGGCTCATCTCGCCTCGCGGATGATCTACACGGCCGCGACTTCCTTCGACGACATCGACGAGCGTGACATTCTCGATCTCGGTTGCGGATGCGCAATCCTCAGCATCGCCTCGGTCATGATGGGAGCCAAGTGAGTCGCGACCCCGGGAGCAAGCAAGCAAGCGAATGTCCAAAGGCTTAACAACAAAATTCTGTTACACAGCTCCGTGACCTCTGTCGATGTTGACCCCGACGCGCTCGAGATCGCGAGAGAGAACGTCGCCAGCGTCGAGATGGAAGACCACATCGAATTCGTCCATGCGCAGATTGCAGCGAGTGGTTCGCAACCGACTTCTCCGGACATCCCGGTATTCGACGCTGCCAAAGCCGGCCGCAAATTCGACACAGTCGTCATGAAGTGAGCTTATTGCTTGACGAGATGAAATGATAACCCCCCGCCCTGACCAATACTCTCCTCCTACCAAGCCCGCCTTTCGGATCCTGGACGAAAGGAATCGACATGGTCTTTCTCGAGCTGGCCTGCCAAGTGAGCAGGGCATCGGAACGTGTCCTCTCATGCCCCGCTAATCATACATTGGCCACACTCCTCTCAGCTCGCGGAAACGGCGGTCTACTCCTTGAACAAGACCAGCACGCGGGACTTTATCGAGCGAAAAGCCAAATCTTTTGGGTTCTCCGGGACCGTCATCGCCCAGATGCGCGTGCGTGTCGTTTCCGCTTCAGCTTTCACTCCGAGTCGTCATTGGCCTGACTCTCCTTTGCCGAGAACAGTATGACCTGCCGAAGACCATGTCCTTCCACAAGCAGAAAAGCGTCGACATGTCAGTCCGCGTCTCCCGGCTCACACGGTACCTTTGGAGCGCTGACCTGTATCTGGTGCTCCCGCAGCGAGGTGGACATGTGGCGCTTCGAGCGGATAGCGGCCTGATGCCATCGAGCGCGAAACCGGACACATCTTAGATTTGTTGTAGAAGTTTCGTTCTCTTGTGTTGTTACATTACAGTCGATCCGAATCAGTGAAAGGCAGCGACGATATAGTGAACAACAACAATAGCGTAGCTCAAAGCTGACTACGCGTGTAGCGGCAAGGCAAGAATTACACGAGCGGGGCGGTGCTGGGACGATCGCCCTATTGGCCACGATCAAGCGCTAAACAGCACTTCTGCCAAATCGCTGGCGCAGGTCACGCCCGAAAAGTCCACGTTCTGAGCGCACCTCGCATGCTTCGCCGACAACGCCGACGCCGACGCGTTTCCTCGCTTGAGGCGACCATCGAGGCGCCACACCTGCTCGACGAGGCGATCCAACTCATCCGCGACCGCCTTGAGCCACGCGTACGCTCTCCGCTCGGTTTCGTGCTCGCGCTCGAGCAAGACGGCTTTCCGGCCCCCGGGGAGCATCGTACCGGGTTGAGTTCGCGGTCGCCGGTGAGCTGGGGGCGGGGGAGAGAAAGGTCCCGCCGCCGACGGGGCGGCCATTGTGTGTCGGCGGGCGAAGGGGAGCTTGCGCGGCGAAGGGACGGCACGGGGGCTGTCGGGCGTCGTGTTGATCATGGCCGTCGCCGGAGGTGGTTTGAGCCTCTTGGCCAATAGCAATTTTCGGACGAGGTAGTGCAGCCACTAACGGACACGAGAAAGGTCGAGGAGTCTTGTTTATCAGCGAGGTGTAGGGGAAAAACAGGGGAAAGAGTGCGCTTACGAGGACGTTGGTGCGCGGGTGCGCGGCTGCCCATTCACCACCTTCCGTCCCGACGACCTCGCGCATCCTCCGGTACACGTCAAACTGCTCGTCTCCCGTCCCTTCAAAGATCTCGCCGTCTTCAAACGGATCAAACACCGCTTCGCCCTCGTCGTCGTTGTCGTCGTCGACAATGCAGCGCGACAAGGTGAAGTCGATCAAGGTCGCGGTGATGCCCGAGAGGGCAGGCGAGAGCGGCACGGTCGAGGAGACGAGGTTGAGAGAGCGGACGGCGCGGGTCGCTTCGTCGGCGAGCTCGGTATCGGAGAGGCGAGGATTGGCACGCCGAGCAGAGTTTGTTGGTTGAAGGAGGAGGTTACCCCAGTGAAGATCTCGGTGCTGCGCAAAGAACGCAAAGGTGAGCACAGGTTCGAACCGAAGAAAGAGAGCTGATCCCTGGCAAGCACACCTCGAAGCCGCAAGTTCGTTCGGCTCTTCCGAGCGCATCTGCCGCTTGAGCAAAGACGCTCGCCGCCTCCCGCCACGTCTTGAGCTTGTACGCCTCGAGGTCGGTACCCGCATTCTCGAGCAGGATGAGAGCGTAGAGCTGCGTCGAGGTGAAGACGTCTGGCACAGGAGAAGAGGAAGTCAGCTTACATGTAGGGAGAGGGCTAGCGGTCCTTTCTCTCCCAAGGAGAACCCTCTCTCACGTGGTCGGATCTGCTCGTCTGAAGGTGGTGACTGTTTCTCCTTGTAGTCGTCCCAGGACGCAAGAAGCTCTTCGGGGTACGATCCCTGCACCAGGAATGCTCTGCATCACATACGAAAAGGGCGATCATGAGCGGGCGAAGGAGGAGTGAAGAGCGCCCGAGACTCACCCTTTGAAGCGGACAAAGCCCGGCACGGCGGTGTCTTGACCTCCGAGGGCGCGACTCGTCACGATCTCTCGCTGGATCGCCGACCAGTCACTCAGGAAGGGCAACTCCTCAGCGCCGCAGGATGTTGAAGCTCCTCCTCCTCGTCGTGGCGGTGGTCGCGGATCTGCGATCGGAATGACCTTGACGACGACCACCTCGTCTCTTCCCCAATCACCCTCCTTCTCCTCGGCAGCGGTTGCAAACACTTCCGAATAGGACGCCTCCCCAATCTTGGTCCACCACGCGGCCGAAGCGGACCTCGTCGCAGTCGAGACGGACGCGAGTGGGGCGAGGGGCGCCGAGACGAACGAGGTAAAGTTGTAGATGGTCGGAGAGAGGAGGTGAGGCAGGAGGGGGGCGAGTTCGGTTGGGACGGGGTGCACGGAGGGGGACGGGAGTCGATGGCGCGAGGTCGAATTGGTACTGCAGTTGCTAGTAGCAGTCGCTGCTGCGGTCGATCGGCGGGACCGGCGCCGAATCGAAAACTCGTCTCTCGCGGCGGAGGAGGACTCGTCGACGTTTTTTTCCGGCACTCGTTCTGCGGGCAACTCGTCCGCAAAGACCACTTTCGCGGGTTCTAGGACGAGACTGCTGGGAGTGCTGCCAGACAGAGACGAGTCTGCCGCGACCGAGCTGCTACTGCTTTCGTCGAACGAGAGGTCGCTCACGACTGGCGACGGTGTCCCGGGAGGAGTCGCGAACGACACCGAAGAAGAGTCGCTCGCTGATTCGACGACGACGACTCGTTTGCGAGCGGTTCTCCGCTTCGGGGCGGCGAGGACGGGGCTGCTGCTGTCGGTCGACGAGTCGGGGTCCTCGGGCTCGTCGTGGCGGGCCGGACGAGGGTCTGCGAGTTGTTGTTGTTTCTGAACGGTCCGCTTCGGACCGAGCGGCGCTCGTCGTCGAGGAGACTGCAGCGCGCTCTTGTCTGTCGGGGCGGCTTTGATGGTAGCCTTTCCGGATAGCCCTGACGTGATTACCAGGTTCTCCTTGGCTTCTTCCGACGCAGCAGCGGTGGTAGCTGTCTGCTTCGGCTTAGTGAGGGCCGGCTTGCGGACCGCATTGCCGACGACGGGAGCTGACTTCTCTGCCCGCTGCCTTGCGAGTGTAGCAGGTCTGGCGGGGCGGTCCTCGTCTTCAGAAGAGTCGTCCGAATCGGATTCGATGGCCCATGCTGGTTCGCCGAGGTTGGCTCTCTTGTTTACGACGTTGGTGGTGCGTTTGCCGTACGCTCTGTAGTGCCTCGTCGAGGCTCCGAGGACGGGCATCACGGCGAAGTGTCGTTCAACACCGGTCGTCACGAGGTCTGCAGAAGCACCTGGGATGGGAGGCGGGGCGATGGACGCGCGGATAGATGGACAGCTCTGAAGGGACAAATCCCGCGAGCCCTGCCGTGTAGGGCAGGAGAGAGAGCGAGGCGAGAGAGGCGAAACGAAGCGGCTCCACTTCAAGGTCGCCCTCGAACCACTCACACGCCCGCAGCGAGCAGACGCCAGAGCCATGCAGTCTACAGAACAGGCAGCCGTAACCGCCAGCGTGCCCAGCAGCAACTCTGCCCCCACACCCGCCGCCGCCGCCGCCGCCGCCGCCGCCGCCGCCTTGACGCTCCGTCCGACGGTCGACTCGCACGGGTTCACGTTCCCGTCGCTGTACTCGTTCCCGCCGTTCTTCACTCGCCAGCCCAACCCAGCCACGTGGAATCACCAGCTCGCACAGTGGCAGCAACTCGTCCTCGCCTACGCCAGGTACAACAAACTCTGGCAGGTCGACATCTCGCAACAGACCTGCGCAGCTCCACCTTTTGCAAACCCCCAGATCAAGCGTGTGTAGACCCGACCTTGCTTCATTCAGATGGACTATGCATGTGGCTGACGCTTGAACGTGGCCCGCCCCCGGGTGACAGGCCAACTCGACCTCGCGACTCTCCGCCTCGTCATCGACGCCCTCGTCTCGACCGGCTCCGCCGAATATGACCCAAAACCCTCCAAGACCAAACCCGCCACCTCGGCATGGATTTACTGGAAAAGACCCGAAGAGTGGGCCCAGGTCATCTACGACTGGGTACGTCTCTTGCCCCCTCCCTCCCTTCCCCGTGGAGAGGCTGACGACCCCCTGCGAATGAGTCCAGGTCAAAGAGACCGGTCAGACCAACAGTATCATGACGCTCTACGAGTTGACCGAAGGCGGCGACCTCGTTCACACCACCGGTACGCGCCTCGATCATGTTCCTGCCTACAAGCGCGTTTCTCTCTTCCGCTCCGCGACACCGGGGCCTAATTCGGACCGTGTTCTCTCGCACACAGAGTTCTACCGCATGCCGACTCCGCTCTTGCGCAAGGCCCTCGACATCTTGATCAAGCAGGGCAAGGCTCAAGTCTTCAAAGGCGTCGGCGAGGAAGGCGACGGCGTCAAGTTTGTCTGAGTCGGCTCGGCGGACGCTTATTGGTACGGAGGGCCGGGACGGGGCAGCGCTCGTCGGGTACCAACAGGTGACGTGCCCTTCCGGTCGGGCTGGACCGCAGAAGCCGCGCGAAAGGAACGCGGGAGGCAGCCTTTGCACACCTCGTGGTCCAGCCCGCGCCTCCCCGCAGAATCGGGCGCACGATGCCAACGCCCGGAGGAGCAAGTCGTCGGTCGACTAGACGAACGCGCCTGAGCCCTCGGGGAAACAGGCCCACGGACGAGTGAGCAAGCAGCTCTCGAGAGAACAAGTGGGCTTAATTCGAGAGGACCGGCGGACATTGCGGCAGAAGCTATAGAAACGGTTTTTGTTTGGCGCGCGCGCACTCGGATTCTGCACACACACTGAAAAGAAGGATTCGCAGCGATGCGCAGGAAGGAAAAGACAGATTTTCGTCGACTGCAAGATCTCGAGGAGAGCAAAGGATCGAGCATCTGAAAAGAGCGCGCTTCGCACGACAGGTTCGCGAGCAGCGCACTTCTGGCTCTGATCAGTTCAAGTCATGCCCTCTCTCTAGGCCCTCGCAGATCAAGAACTAGCAGGAGGTGGAGAGAGCGTCGGATGACATTGCACGGAGTCAGGCCGCAGCCGGTGTGGTCATCCCCAACCGTGTGCGCAGTCCCTCGACCTTCACAAGAGGTGCGCGTCAGTCTCAGCTATTCTCACTCGATAAGGTTTGCCGCCCGAAAAAAAACTCACCATCTTCTTGACCCTTTCGACCCGCTCCGCGCTACCCTTCCCACCTTTGACATTCTGCGGTTCGTACGGACTCTCGATCACGACCTCGTCAAGTACGACGATCGATTTCCCCGCCCAGCGGACCGGCAACGTCTTGGCGAGGGCGTCGTACAACCCTTGCGCGGCGGGAGCGGCGCCGGCGGGGGCTAATCGGGCGCGGGCGCGGCGGTCCTCGGCGACGGCGCGGTCGACGCGGGCGGTGAGGTCGGCGGCGGTGGAAGGGAGAGGGGGGAGAGAGCTGGTACTGGTACTGGTACTACTCGCGGAGGGGAGGGAGAGATCCGTTGGGGTAGATGAGAGGACAGTGACGGAAGTGATTTGCGAGGTCCGCAGGAAGGTGAACGTTCGTTTCGGCGTGCCGGACTCTTTTTCGCCTCTTGTCGGCTGTGATCCTGGTAGTGGTGATGTTGATGGTGAAGTCGCCGCCGAGGCAGGGCTTCTTGACGACGCAAGAGCGAGCACGACAAACGACGAATCGTACGTGAAGAGCGATCCCACGACGGATTTCGGTCCGCCTGCGCCTGCCGCCGAGTCGGCCGCGCCTCCGCTGACGAGTCCGATTCGGAGAGGGAGGTTCAGGAGTTTGGAGAGGTCCCGTACGGGGCCGAGCGCGGGCGAGGACGGGTTCGTCGTGACGGGCGAGGACGACGAGGCGGTCGAGGCGGCAGACGTCTTGGCGGCGGGCGTCGTCGTCCGCGCCGGAGCCGCGTCCGCCGCTCCTCCTCCTCCTCCTGTACCTTTCCGCGTAGTTGCCGTACCGGCACCTGCTCCTCCGACGGTCGCCGTCGAGAGCGCAGGCGAGGCTGTCCGACTCGTCATGGTCGCGTCTTGAAGTCGTGTCGATCAGCCGCGGTGCTTGTCCTCTTTGCGCGCGGTACAGCGGGATCCTGCGATGCTCTGTTCGCCTTGCTCGCTACGGAGACCAGATGCCTGTGCGTGTGGGGTGTCCGGCTCGAATACGCGTCCTGTAGAATTACGAAAGCTTTGTAATCAAGAATTGCGCGCGAATAGGAGGCGTCGGATTTCGTTCCGGACCAGCTTGGCGGCGGCCGCCAAGCGCTTGCCGTCCCCGGAAACCGATCCGGGGCACAGCGTCAGCGATCAGTGCAGCTCGAGACGGACTTCGAGAGCACTCCTCTGCGTCCGCGCTCACTACAGCTGCCGCCTGCCTGCCTGCTCGTCGTTCGCTCTGCCTCTCCAGCCTGCAAAGTCGTACCTCGCCGCCCGCCACTGTCCCTACCCGTCATCGATCAAAGCGCTATTCTTGCGTCCGCCTTTCGCGGCGAACCCAAATCTGGCGCCGAACCGGCCAGTCGTGTGCTGCATCAAGTCAGGGCTTCCGCAGCTTTCAACGGTCGAATACAGCATCTGAAAGATCCGACACCGGTCAGGACCTGCTTGCACCCGTGTCGCCGCCGGCTCGAGCCCGCTTCCAGCAGCAGCGCCCCCTCTCGCAACCGTTTCACCGAAACCGTCGAGATAACGGCCACGCCGTGCACCGCATCGCCCCAGGTCGACCTGCGTACATGCAGCGACAGCCAGGATGCCCTCAAACAGCCACTCTCCGAAAGAGTCGCTCGAAATCCGAGCAAACGATGGCGAACTCGACGGCGGTCAAGAAGCGTTGATCCCGCTCCTCGCACGGACGAATGGTGCGGACTCGATCACAGACGACGACGACGACGCCAACAACGAGGCAGCGTCATTCCGGCAGCAAAAAGGGCGACCAAACCGCGAAGTCCGGCTGTACGCGTTCGCCGGGTTGACGCTCGTCGCGTTCATGACCTATGCGATCGTCCAATCCGTCTCGCCCGCGCGACCGAGCTACGCGAGCGCCAAGACCTCGGTCCCGGCGTTGGATGACTTGCTCGGCATGCTCCTGCACACGACCACTCCGGCGACGCTGGCGATCGACTTCCTGCAGCACTCGGACTCGGTCAACTTCGGTGTCGTGCCGTTCTCGGACCGCGCGTTCTCGCCTGTCTACACGCCCGCGCCGCTAAAGCACGCTCTCACGACGGAAGGCTGGTCCGCCTCGTGCCTGGAGACTTTCATCGCCACCGGCGACCTCTGCGCCGAACTGCGCGGCGGGAAGGATAAAGATCCGGAGGTCAAGATGGACGTCGTCTGGACGTGGGTGAACGGGAGTTCTACCGAAATCTTGAGCGACTGGATGGCACGAGCGTCTCAGGGCGGTCGGAAGCGATCTCTGTCGGCAGGGCGCCACCGGCGGGCCGGTGCTTCCGTCTATCGTCATTTCCGGTGCGTGATTTCCGGCGCTTTGACTGGAGCAGACCAGAGTGTTGGTCCTAATAAAGCAACCAACGCTTGCAGGGACCATGACGAGCTGCGATTCTCGATCAGGAGCGTGCTCGCCTCCGTATCGGACGAGAACCTATCGACCTTGCATCTCGTCGTCGGGGACACTCCGGCAACCTTGGGGAACGATACCCTAGCGCAGAACGAGAGTCGTCCGCTAAGCAACGAGTCTTCCGACTACGCTGCCAGCCTGCACTACGCTCAAGTCCCGCATTGGACCGAACTCGCTTCGCTTCAGCTCGCGCCTCCGAACACCACTTCGGCGGCGGAACGAGGAGCCGCCCCTTTCTTTCGCATCCATCCGCATTCCACTCTCTTTCGAGCGCCGTCGACGAGTTCCGATTCCGAAGCCCGGCCCGAGATTGAGGCTGCCGAGTGGAGGAGCAGGGTGGTACCTTCCTTCAACAGGCGAGTCTCCTTTCGGTGCTTCGGATTGAGGTTCTTCTCGCTGACTCGCTCGATGAACAGTCTTGCAATCGAGTCTCAGCTCGCCAATCTCGACTTTACCGCCAAGACGGCGCTGTACCTGAACGACGACTTTTTCTTGACCCGGGTAGGTCCCGAACCGCTCGGTGGCTGCGTTTTAGCCGGAGTCTGACACTTCCATCCATAGGAATTCGTCATCACGGACTTTGCATCCCCTCTTTATGGCCCAATCTTCCGACTGCAGCGGGATCTTCTCGTCACAGGCGTCGCTCCGGAAAACACCCACGACAGTGGCGACGGCGAGTGGAAGGGGCTCGGGTATAGCGCATGGCTACTTGGTGCGCCGCATGTTCTCTCGCTCAAGTATTAGTCGACGCTCCAGACTCACACGTCATCTCGCGCAGACGAGCGCTTCGGTGCTCGCGGTCGACCGTACTTGCTGCACATCGCCAAGGTCATTCCGGTACCGATCCTCAAAGAGATGCAGCAGGTGTTCATTTCGGAGCTCACAACAGTGCGTGCTGTGTCGTTTACTCTGAGCCTCGCCAGGGCAGGGTCGCTGATACGTCTGCGAGCCATAGACTGCTTCGTCTCGTTTTCGCGGAGACCAACTCACGGAAGTGCAGACGCTCTTCTTGGCAACGCACTACGTCGTCGAGAAACATAGGGAAGCGCTCGTAAGTTTTCTCGCGCGGAGGAGCAGTCTTGTCGCGTTCGTCTGACCAATGATTTACCCGTACGCACGCAGCTTTGGTCGTTCTTCTTCGCGCGTTCCGACACCGATGGATCCGGCACCTACTCTCCCTCCGAACGACGTGATCTACTCGCTGCACTCGACTACGCGCCGGAGCGCTCGAGTCTCGACGTTGCGCCACGCAAGCGTGCGACTCATGTCGACATGGGTTCACGCAGCGCGGAAGCTGGTCTTCCCGCTCCTTTGCGTACCTTTTATCAGTTCAGCTCGGCAGACGGTTTCGCCTACACCAACATCCGTTCGCCACCTGACCGGTCACGCAGTTCCGGGCCGATCTGGCCCGTGCTTGTGAGCGAAGCAGGACGATCCGAACCGATCTGCACGCTGCACTTTGATCAGTGTTTCGCACCGGAGTTTCTCTCTGCGGCAAACAAAACCGACGTGTCGGTTCTCGATACCTTTCAGCGCATCGCTTTCGCCCAGCCGGAGTGCGGCGACTGCATTATCGCCTTGCTCGTAGGCAAAAGCGGTCCGCGCGGCCTCGAAGCTTTCCTTCCGGCCTCGCCTGAGTCGCCAGGGCGCGACAGCGCTCAACCAACACCACCGGCAGTGATCGGTTTGGGCTCGACGAAATGGCCACAACTCCAATTTGAGCCGCCCGTCTCGGATATCCACGCGCGTCGGCAGCAGGCGAGTCGACTTTATTTTCTTCCCCAACAGCAGTCCCGAACTTTGCTGACAATGGTTCGAGAATAGGCTGCCGCACTGATTCAGCGTTACGCCTACACTCTGGGCGATACCCCTTCGTTCTTTTACCCAATCCGCACCGGTGGCGAAAGCCTCACGCACCGCCTCGGAGAGATCACCAACCCGGATGACGAGGGCCGACCTGCTCTCGTTGCGCTCAACGACGACGTCAGTTCGGCCAGACCCGCCATATTGACGGATGTCAATTCTCGCCTCGAGCGCTGGTTCCAAGAGACCTGGCCGGTACCGAGTCCGTGGGAAGCAAGCTAGACTTCTCTTCTATCGCAGCCATTTGATTGTAGCAAGCTCGTGGCCTATACCCCAGACTTATCGTGTTATATCCCGCATCGTGTTGTATTATCACTATCTACTTTAATGGGGTTTCGAGCACCCGTTTGATGCGGACAATGGCTGTTCACGCGCAGGCGATATCTTTGTCCCGGCACGTCGACGCGTCTTCCATTACTTGAGCCATTCGCCTTTTCGCGTCGCCTTGGCTACTTCCGATTCGGCCGTGTCTTCGAAATAACGGACTGTGTGCGGAGGGGGAAAGGGGTTCAATGTCACGCGCGTGAGCAAGCTTAGGCAGGAGGGCGCGAAATGAAACGGGCCGCACGGTAGACTTTTTCGTAGTCTTCCGGCGAGCTCGTCGTCGCTCGCACAGAAGGCCGGTCCAAGACCCGTCGAGCCCATGCCGCAAATCGCTCGTTTACCGCGTCGGCGGAAAAGCCGCGATGCTTTTCGAGCAAGTCGAAGCGAACGACCCAGGGGGCGAGGGCGATATCGACCAAGCCAAAGTCTTGACCGCGCGCCCAGTCCGACTGCGGAAGGAACCACTGCGCGTGAAGGTCGCGCAGTGCTTTCACAAAGGCCTTGCCGCCCTCTTCTTGCGCCTCGGGCTCCTGCGCCTGGACATACTTGTAGAACGCCGGTACGACGATGTTACTGATCTGTTGGAGGGCGAGTCGGACCAGTCCTGCCTCGTGGGGGTCGGCCGGCCGCAGCGAGTTCTCCGGGAAGGCGTCGTCGAGGTACTCGAGCAAGACGAGCGACTCGTAAAGGGCCTGCGTTCACAATGACATCAACTCTCGCTTTCGGCACTGAGTGCGGACATGCTGCTGACCTTGTTGTCATGTTCGAGCGCGGGTACGAGTCCTTTCGGGTTGATCTTGAGGAAGTGAGGTTCCTGCGACGGGATGATGTCAGCGGCGCCTCCCAAGTTGAGCCAGTGGTCACGGAGGGGACTGCACCTTCTTGTACGGGTTCACTTCTTTGTACTGATAGTCGATGCCTTTCTCTTCGAGCGCGAGCCAGACCCGCTGCACGAACGGCTGTTCCGCAAGATCATGAGCGATCAGCCACGCGGACGCGCTCCGGGTCCCCTACATTGCCCTCTCCGGCGACTTACGCAGAACCATCCCTGTCCGAATGAGCTCAAGAGTGTCAGTCACGCAGTCTGCACGGTTCGACAAGCCCGGCAAGCGGAGGAGATCGGAAACTGACTGCATGAAAGACGAGCGAGTGCTCGGCCGAGTGGGTCTTGACCGTCTCGGCGGCGGCACCCGTTGCGTGCGGCGGGTTGATATGATCTGGCATGCTGCTCCTTAAACAGTGAGAAATGAGCTGAGGAGGAGTGCGACACTGCGACCGCCAGCTGCGAGTCCGTTCCGAGCCGAAAGTGGGGCACCGCCTCAAGTGCACGTCATTCAACCAAGCTCGTCCCTCTTGGCCAGCCGTGTAGCCTGAGAATGCACCACTCGAAGCAGCAGCTAGATTTACTTGACTTGTTCCCGACAGCCTCGACTTCGACTAGAGCGCCGGTGCTCGTCGATACTCCCTCCATCGCGTTCGTCGGTCAGCTCCCGGCTGCTACGCTGCTCCACCTCGCCCTGAACCACCTACGCCGCGAGGAGGAGGAGGACAGGCTAGAAGATGAGCCTCTTGAAGGCGGGCTGAGCGAGCGGGCCAAAGGCAAGCAGCGCGCGGGGGGCGACGGCCACGGCGACGAGGAACCTCGAGACGACGCGCGATCTCAGGCAAGACAGCTTGCACCGACACTGCAGAGACGCGTACTCATCTTGACGCCGGACCGCGACGCGCTGCGGGAGCAACTAGTCGAGCAATGCGACGGGTCCCTGGCGGGGGACAGGTTGGACGGATCGGAACAAGCGCTGCTCGATCGTATCGATATTCGGTGAGTGTAGCGCACCAGGAATCTCTCACCTCGTTTGACTGCAGGAATGCAGAACTGAGAGCTCGGCTGTGATGCGCAGCTACCTTCCAACTTCGTCGCACCTCACCTACTTTCTCTCGACCGCATATGAAGCCGACGACTTTGCTGCCGGCGACGCATATTCTGCGACAGGCGAAGGGCGTGCTCAAGATCCGAGTCTGCTACGCTATCCACCTTCCCTGGTCATACTGAACGCGCCGTCGACTTATCTACGAGAACCTGCCTTTGCCGAGTTCGTCGTTTCGCTCCCTCCAGCTTGCGAAATCCTCCGCCGCTGACCGAAATCTCTCCCGAGGGCAGAGCGGGAGTCTCAGCACTCGCGTCGCTACTGGCGCAGCTCTTCACGACGTTCGCAAGAGGGGCGCCATGGTAAAGTCGCATCGCAGGTTTCAGCTCGCCAGTAAAGTTTCGCTGACCAGTGTTGTGTCAGGAGCAGCCTTCCCATGCTCGCCATCTTTGACCAACAAGCGTCCGAGATCAAGATGCCTCTGCTGCCGCGTCACCTCCAACCTCGGCAGCGGGAGCCTTCAAGGCAGGCGACTCTTGAAGACAGAGATCGGTTCCCGGCGCTCTCGGTCCTGGAACATTTCTGCGCGTGGATCGGCCAGGTAGAACAAGGTATGTCGTCGTCCGCTCTCATCCTCAACTCGTCACCATGGGCGAACCGACCAGACTGACCGCGCGCGAGCTTAATGCACAGTCGATCAGTATCCGGAAGGAACCGAAACTACGTTGGACCCTCGATTCCTCCTCTCCTGTCGACCTACTGCACGACACTCTGCATCAATAACGACTACCGCTGTAGGAATCGAATATCGCTTCGTCGACCGGGACGATCCCGAACGCCCAACTAGGCTAGAAGTCGTCTGACCTGCAGAAGATTCATGTTGCTTCCGCCGCGCGGGTCCAGTTCGCTCGGAAGACGCTTTCTCGCGCTCACGAGTCCAATGAAGCTTGCCTCGAAATGACAGGAGTGTCTGCGCACCCGCCAGGTGGCAGCAGGCAAAGCGCGGCTTCTTTCGTAGGATATCTGGTCCGGTGCACGCGTTCGGCGTCGTCACCGCGCATCTCCCACACAAGAGGTTCGAATTCACCGGCGGATACGGGATGTGTACTGTTCAAAACGGAGTATAATTCTTTGGGAATCAATGCCTTCAGCTGGGCGACGCGGCAAGACGGACCGCCACCGCTCAGCTTGCGCTGTTGCAAGTGCGCGGCGGAACTTGCCGCGCGGTCGATTTCACATGCTTCGGACATCTACTTTGAGCTGATGTGCGTGTGCAGGGACAACGAGGGCTACTGTAGCCAATCAAACGCTTGCAAGAATGCAACACCGTGGAATTGTGCATCGTGCGCGCGCGCAATTGGAGCGCGGACGAGACGGAGATGTTTAACTTTAGAGGTGAGTGATGCACATGATCGATCAGTTTTCGACGTGGAGAGGCTCGGCAGCGAGGTGGGCGGGGAGCCGCTCCGGCCAAGCTGCTTGCGCTTCGCAGATGCGAACAGACCGGAGAAGCTTGTGCATCCTGCATCTTTTGCGGTCGCGCGGGAAGCACTTGCGTTTCTCTTCCGCTCGCGCGCTCAAGCTGGAGCAAGACTGGCGTGTGACACTCGGGTCGCAAGATGGAGCCGCTATGGGACTTTCATCCCGGCACCGGCTGGGTTGCAGGTCCTCTCCTGCCTCTTCCACCGAACAGCACAGGGATCCAGCCCGCGCAAGTCCGCCAGACGACTCAAGCGGGAGCCTACGCGGAACTGTGGGCAGTTGATCAGGTGCGTCACCACCAAGACCGCGTCAAGCCAGCTCGGCAAGCAAACTGACCGTGGGCGTGCACTGCAGCATTGCCTGTCGGCCACGCCAGCCGCCCATCATGCGGCTATGCGCCCCGCTCACCCGACAATGATCGGCGGAGGTTTGGCAGCCTTCGACACGACGACCTACGCGCCGCCGTCGATTCCGCATCCTCGACCTGCGCAGGTCCCGCGCCAAATTCTCAGCTACGACGACTTTCCCTTCCACGCCGAGTTGTACAACCCGTACTCGTCACAGCTGCCGTCGGTACATCAGTCGTCAATAGCGCAGCAAGCCGGACTTCCGATAGCTGGCTTGCCAGCCGAGCCGTCGGCTGTCGGATCCGCCGAACGCCAGCGCATTGCCCCGCACGAGCTGGAGGCAGGTTACAGCAGGCCTCGAGACTTGCACCGCGCCACGACTCAGCTGGATGCGCTGGAAGCGACGGGAAGCGCGCGTCCGTCGTCGGGAAAGCGTCGTTACTGTCAATACGGGACCGGAACGGCGACGCCAAGCTCGGGCTCGCTCACGCTCGTCCACGCTCCGCCGCCGCCGCCGGCTCTGGCTCCGCTTGGGCCAAGTCTGCAGCTCTTTGATCCGGATGTCCCGATCTGGCCGCAAAGCGCGCCGGCAGGGGGTCCGAACGACCGACTTCCGGAAGTTCCTCCACGCCAAGCGGCTTCCCTCGACCCTCAGCATCCCAGAGTGGCCGAACAGCCAGAGACAATCTACAGCGAACTGCCTGCCGCCGACTGGCGGCGTCCGCAGACTCCGGCGGATCATGTCGCTGGTCCGCACGCCGTATCTCTGGATCTCTCTCTGCCAGATCCGGCCTCCTCCTCCATTGGAGCATCGGAGCCAGGCTCGAGAAGACAAGCTTCGGAAGGAATCAATTCGTCGACGTCGCAATTCCAGAACGATCTCTTTCCGCCCTTCAGATTCGCTCATATCCCGCACCCGTCCCCGCCGGCAGCGCAGGAAAGCGAAGCATTCGTCGCCAAGAGCTCTGCGGGTGTGTATTGAGCGCACACACTACATCACGACCTGGTTCCCTGACTTTTCCTTCCGCAGACGATGACGAGGCGTCCGTTCTAGCCCTCGCATCACTTCGTCGGGCTCTTCAATCGGAGCCGCTTCTGCCCATCACGACAACGTCTCGAAGCGGAACCAGGAGCGCGAGTGAGCCTGCCTCACGTACAAGATTACTCTCTACGCGTTCGACCGACCGATCAGCTGCCGTTCGAGAAGATCGACGGCTTCTGGTCGAATCTGGCCGGATCAACTCGACTCCGCAGAAGCGGGTTGCATCCATCGAGGTTGTCGCCTCCTGCCAGGGGAACGGCTGCAGCGCGGGGCTCGCGCGCCTCGTCTTGCGAGCCATTCCGAATGCTGTGGTGACAGCGCTCGAGAATGGAGCCAAGCCGAACGAAGTCGTCACCCTCAGCTCGAACGAACCCGAACGTCGGGCCGCGTGTATCGCTTGCCTGGGGCGCGGCGGACAGGAGGGCGTCTTCCGAGCCGGAGACCAAAGCTACGCGCAAAGCGGTCCAAGCTACGACGCGACCCTCAGCGCCGCAATCGATCGTCTCGAAAAGATTGGCATCACCGAGCCAGCATCCGGGACCAAAAGCGACGCGAACGGGTCGGGAAGCCGCAGCCCGGCTTCGGAGTCGCTCGAGGGCACGGAGTGGCAAGACCTTCTGCTGGCCAGCGAGTCCAGAGTCCCGGAACACTGGAAGAACGAGGTCCTCAAATGTGAGTGTCGTCTACGAGAGGCTAAAATTTCCTCCCCACTGACCGCGGATCTTCTCAGGCGACGTCTGTGGCTATATCTGCGGAGTCGGACTGGTAGGGTGCACGGTTGAACACCCTGGCGAGTCACCGTATACGGTGGAAGTCGTCTGCGCCCGGTGCGACGCGCTCTTCCAATGCTGCTCGGACTGCGGCGGCGGTGGAGGACGCCTGACTCCCGGGCGGTGGCGGAGCAAAGGTGAGCGTGCTTCTATGGAGCGCGGCCCGTCTCTGTAACTGAGCGCTGACCTGCTTCTCACACGGTTGCAGAGCTGTTCCCGGACGGGCGCAAGACATGTCGACTCTCTCACGCCCGAAATCCCGCGCTTGGCGAAGTTTCCATGTACGTCAAAGGATTTGCTGCGGAAGCGGACGATGCGCTGACTACTCCATTCAGCGATGTCCTGCCTGTCGCCTTGATCCCCGCAGACGAGCTCGAAAACCTCGAGCGCCAGTGTCGGGCGATATATTTCAACACACGTCTGGCTGTCATAGCCCGCCCCGAGTACCTCATCGACGGCGATGGCCTTGCGCGCTCGTACTCCGAAGCCGAACGAGTGACCATCGACCACTGGAACTTGTTCAGCGCCTTGTTGCAAACGGTACGGTTCGTTTCCTACTCTGCCTTCGGAGATAACTGACACCGATCACTTCCTTCTCGCGCACAGCAACCCGCTCCCGAGTCGAACATCCGCCGCTACTTGACCATGATGTACTCGACTCCCAGGAAGCGGCACCGCAAGCGAAGCGAAAAGCAGAGAAACGAGTCTCGGGAGGCGGTTCGTAAGGTCCCATGGGGGTTCGTGATCGCTCAAGCAGACGTGAGTTGCGAATCGATATCTATGGCAGACCAGCGGATCGCGCTTACTTGACTTCTTCACACAGTTCAACGACGGTACTCTTTGCGTGCGTCGCCGGCGAAAGCTCATGAGGCTGCTCAGCACAGATTGATTTTTCCTCCCTTCGCAGTGGTGTGTGACCATGCCGTGGCCTACGAACGGTCAGGCTTTCGATGCCGCGACCATGATGGGCGAGGCGACCACGAAGCGCGCGAAACTGGATCTTCGCGTAATTTCGCAACAAAGAGTTCTCGCCCAGCCTCCCTTGGCGCCGCTACCGCCACTTCGATACACGTACTGCCTCTCTCCGTTCCGCGTCGGCAGTCGCGGAAACGCATCGCTAGTCCGCCGCGGGCACGAACCGCTCGAAGAGCTTGCGAAACGCGATCCCGAGCTCAATCTAGCTCACTTTCCGCCAAAGAAGTCGATATGGCTACCACCCAAGTGTGAGTATCGTTTCCTGATTCCGACGGACAGCTACACTTGCATGGCAACGTTGACCTTGCTGATGTTGCGGAAACCTCTGTTCATACGCAGACGTCGCCCCAATGTCGGTCTTCGTGATACGCCTCGAGTCCGAAGACGACCTCGGGGGTCCACCGCCGGAGAACGCCCCGCGCAAACGTGGTCGCAAGGTCGCCATTGCCGCCAATCCCGACAGCACCGTCTCGAGCCCGTGCCTTCCATCGTTACCCGACCCGGCGCTTTCCTACTTTCCTGCGGATCTGGCGTCCGAACGCTATCCCCGTCCTCCCGATCACCCGCAAATGTATCCGTATCCTGTCATGCCATACCCCGAACGTCCGCTAGACGTCTATACCCTGCCTTCTCTCGCACCCGAACCGTTCCTATACCCAGACCAAATTCGCAGATGAACCACCCGCATGTGTAGCCTTCATAGATTTCAGTAGATTTACATAGGAATGGCAACAACGTCATACGCAGAAAAGAGAAGTTCATGAAGGAGAGGGAGAACGCTCAGCGTTGATCGCGCTCGGCCGTCTCCAAGAGATGCTCGGCGATGTGTGCGAGAGAAGCGCCGCTGCTGGGAGCAGTCTTCCGAAGTGCCTCGTCGATGAGTACGATGCAGTCGTCGCGAGTTTTGGCGCTCATCATTGAGGAGCGCAGTTGTAGCAACAGGGATGGAGAAAGTACGCCGGTAGAAAGAGGTTGCATGTTTTCCGACAAAGGTGGCGCGGTCGACGAAGCGTTCCCGCGTGCGGAGGTGCCTATGTCGACTTCCAACTGCTCCCCTCGTTCGCTCCCACTGCTCGAGACGGATTCCCGCGCGCGATGGCGATGGTGGAAAGTGACGGGCGCTGCTGACGATTCGACTGCGAGTGCCGAACCGATGGCGACCGGGGGAATGAGCACGGCTTGCGTCCTCGGCGATCGCCTGTGAGGCGGTGAGGGGAAAGTCGACGAGGACATGAGAGACGAAGTGGATGCAGAGCGACTGCGCTGGCTGGACCGAGGTGAATGCGGCGCTGTTTGAAAGGTCGGCGTCGGCGACGAAGTCATCCCCCCCGCAGATGCGTCGTCATCGTACATACCCGAGTCCCAGTTCTCCGCCGGTTCCGTCTGCGTCGAGCTGCTCGGACGGAGGATCGAGAGAGCCGATCTGCGACGGTCACCGGTGCGAGGTCGCGTCGACGTTCGTATCGATCGTTCCTCGGGCAAGGCCGTTCCCGGCGTATACGGTTCCACCAGTCCTGCTGGCAGGACGAACCCCCTCTCTCTTCTTCGAGTCGGATCGTCATAGCTCGATTGGTGCGTTGAGAATGAGAGCCTGTCGTGGGAGGTCGGCAGGAAGGATGCGGTCGGTGGATGCGCGGGAGGAATCCTCGCTTCGCCGTTGTTCGTAGCGAGACCACTCGATGCGCGGGGTGCATTGCCCGGCGACGTGAGGCGCTGTTCGGCTTTCGTCGAGGAGGCCGTGACGCGCGCGACAAGTTTTTGCAGAGTCGGAGCAGATTTCGACTGCGCAGGCGGTAGCGAGGGAGTAGAGCCGGCGTGGGCGCCAGTAGTGCCTGTCGAGGTGAGAGGCGGCGCAGTGGCGAAAAAGTCGACGAGGTCTTGATTGATTTGACCTGCGCACGAGCTCGCATTGGTTCAGTATCGTGCGAGCGGGGCGAATTGGGGGAGGAGAAGAGCTCGTCTACTTACGCTCGCTGGCGAGATCTCGCGCGCCCTCCTTCGCCTCGAGCAAGATTTGCTGTGAATGTCGCGAACTAGACACGTGATTGAAGGGTGGATTTCGTTTTCGCGTCCCCACAACACCGAATTGCCGCGATTCTCGGCGAGAGACTTCCGACTGGGAGGAGCCGTTCGTAGTGGCTAGCCAGGGCGGTACAGACTTGATAATTTCGATCAACGCTGCCTGGGACTCGTCGGCCGTACTGACATCGCTCTCCTCGGTCGTTTCGTCTCGAATCGCCACCAGCGGTCCACGCGGACGGGGCGGGCGGGGCCGTAGACGTTTCGGACTCGGCGGATTCGACATGTTCGGGTCGGTGCAAATCAACGGCGTGGTAGGCTATGCCAACACGAACAAACTCAGTGTCGAGGCTGGATTGTCGAGCGTCTGATGGACAGTCACGCACTGCAGGATCCCGCAGCGTATCGGGCGTGAAAGACAGCTTGATGGTCGCGTCCGAGAGGAGCAGCTGGTCGAACGACGTCTCGCCCTATCACGAACATTCATATCAGCAGGAGCACGGCCCTGATCCGGGGCGACACAGGCTCGGCGGACGTACCGTTGCAAGGGGATCCGAGCCGGACAGCGTCGTGCGACTTTCGGCCTGCCAACTCGCGACGGAGGCGACCAAACCCGTCGCGATGGAGCGTGTACTCGAGGACTTGGACGAGCCCGAGTTCTTGCGTCCGAGGATCCCGCGACCGTGCGATACGACGTTGCTGTTGTTGGGTGGCAATCGGAGCGGATTGCGCGCGGGCCTGGGAGGCGAAACGGAGCGAGACAGTGACATCGTCTGAGAGCCTGTTGCGATCCACTCGAGTGTGAGCAAGAAACGATTTCGAGTCTTGACGGACCTGAGCCGGACTGACTTGTTCTGCGAGATTCGTCAAGCAAGCATGGCACCGTCGCTCGAATTGAATCGCAGGCCTCGTACGTGGGAGCTCCAGCAGGTCCGCAGCTCTCGAGGGAGAACCTTGAGCCTCGAGTGACTCCGGATAACCGACACCAGTTGGCGATTGATGTGTATGCGGCAACCCCTGGCTGAGGAGAACTTGGCGATCACTGGAGACGGCACTGATGCGGGCAGCCCAGGATAGAGCCACAGCGGTTCGACCGTATCACCGGATCCGAGAGCCGTTTCCCTGCGAGACCTTTATGGCTCCGAGAGATTAGCAAGGTGAGCTCAAGGGTGCCGCAGAAGCGAAGGCGAATCCGAGCGATCGCCCGCAGCAGCAGAAGTTCATTTTGACGAGACATCTTTCAAACTTTTTTTTTTTTCGTCGCTGCCCGCTGCGACCGCGCCGCCCAACCGCCGCCGTTCCCACAGGACTGTACACTTTGCAATGCTGAAATTTCGGATGTTTGTACTGGTTACTACTTTGCTTGTGGGCGGATTTTCCCGGTCCATGCTCGTGAAAGAGAGATTGCGCTGGGTATGAAACAAGAACGCTCAAGAAGGGCGGAAGCCGTTTACCGACCACCGTGGCCGAGGCTGGCTGCGCCGGTCGAAACCTGGTAGCCGCCAGACCTGCGCGCGAGAGGGATCACCCGTCAGTTCTCGGGCACTGGCGGTGGTAAGCAAGAGATGGAACGCACTTCTGGTCGTTCCTCGAGGTCCACTGGTGCGGCATCTCGGACGACTTGATCGTTCCCTTGGTGAGGATCTGCTCGACAATCTCGTCCTCGTTGGTGGTGCCAAAGATCGTGTCGAGGTCCTGCTTGCTCGGGCGCTGGAGAAGGCCCTGCGACCCCTGGCCGGTGTGGAAAACGTCGAAACTGTCGACGACGTTGACGAGAGGGATCGTGCTAAGCGGACCGAGGCGCGACGTCAGTATGCAGTCAGGTTTGGCGGGGTGGGATCAGAGAGGCCGTACCGGTCTGCGGGAAGGAAGCGGCGAGTGTCAGTTTTTTGTTCTTTTCTCGCTCTAGCGTTGGCGTTCGCACGTAGAGACGAAGCACTCACCACCGCCCTTCCACTTCTCGGCAGCTGTACAGGACGTGAAAGAAAACCTGGGTCAGTCCACCGACGTCTCAAGAAAAGCGGGGCACACGACCGAGTGATGACGGCTTCGGATTTCGTGCGGCATAGTTGAGCGAGACTCACCCGAGACGTCGCCGACGATGACGATGTACTCGTCGGTCGACATCGAGTCGGGCTTGTAGACGGCCTGGTGGAAACTCGTCGTCAGTTGGGCCAAGATCGCGTGAGCGGGGACACGATCGCCTGCTGACCTTGTGGAACGACTCTGACAAGGGACAAGGTAGAAATTAGTGGGACGCTCATCGCACGGCAGGCTGTACGGCTCACTCATTGTTTCTGCTAGTTTCTGTTGGTGTTTTGATGTGCGGGAGAGCTGGGAGAAAGAGAAACAGAGAGCGAGAACCTCTCGGAAGCGACCAAACCGATGACGCGCACAAGTCCTTGGCTCGCACCTCCCCTCATCTGCAAAAGCTATTCCTCGCCAGGCCGAACCTCGCACGGCTGCTGGCAGTTTCGAGTCAAAGGATATGCCAAGCATATGCATGCGGTACTGCGACGAACGAGCCACGTATGCGCATGCGCGAGTGTTGTGCCCCCGGAAACTCCGCGGCGCCCGAACTCGGTCCACGCCAGCCGCCCTCCATCCCGCGAGGGGTAAAATTGGCCTGGAAAAATTTGGGTGACGCCTCGTTGACGAAACCGCGACGCTGAAACTCCAGTGAAGAGTGGAGCCAGATATCTGTATAGCCATGAGCCAGTGCAAGATCCTGCGTGCAATCGAGCGAGCCACAAGCTAGGCGCAACGTCAAAGGCGAGTTGAAGGCGAGCGGCGCCAAACACGTGTCAGAGAGCCGTTTTTTTTCACCTTCTCAAACGGGCTCTAGAGCTCTCCCGACCCCGTGCTCGTGCGCTCTCCTCGAATAAATAGCATCGCTTTGGCTTGCGAGCTGTACGTGGTCATCTCTGACGCCAGGAGGACCCTCCGCGTCCGCGTGCACGCACCGCCGGACGTCCAGCCGTTTGTGGAGCACTCGCTCAACCCGCGCAGCTTCCTCGACGTTCCTGCCGACCTTGCTCGACGCCGAGGCCGAGCTCTGGGCCGCACTACGCACCGATAACGATGACTGGACGGCAGCCGGCGCTCACAGTCGACACCGCCAGCTCGCCGGGGCCAGTCGCGTCGACATCGAATCTCGTCGCGCCTTCACCGCCGCGCAGGGTCAGGCGGGCGTCCACCGCTCAAGGTGCAGATCTGCCTCGGTCCGCGTCGTTGGGGAGTTGCAGCAGGGTACGGTCACCGAATGCGGTCGACGATGAGTTGCTGCACCCTCTGCGCGGTGCAGCACAGCGGCTCGGTATCGCTCCCGGAGCCAGCGCGAGCTCCAGCAGTCTCGCGAGTACGACGACAGCCGGTTCTGGGTACGGAACTGATTCGGCGTATGGGACTCTGGATGAGTACGACGACTCGCAGGGGGAGGAAGCAGACCGAACTTGCGGCGACGAGGCCAGTTGGACCGCGAGGCAGGCTCCCGGATGGCGAGACCGCGTCGAGCAGTCGTTTCAGACTCGCGCTCGGCGCCGTGTGCAGGCGGTGCTCGACGCCGAAGGGTGGTCGCGTCGAGCAGGAGCGGTAGCGCGCCGGTATTCCGGTGGTGCTTTGCCAGGAGAGGAGGACACGACGGCACCACCCTCGCCAGACCTCGCAGGCGACGACCGTCCGTTCTCGTACTCGTACGGCGAGCATTCGGCCTTTGCGAGCTCCGAGTCGCTCGCATCCTCTCCTACGAGCCCTTCCACCCCGAGCTCGCGGTCCTCGCCTGAACCGAGCGAGTACGGCGGCGATGCCGAATCTGCAGCGCTACAAATCAGCCTCACGCAGAAGCGGCACTTTTTGCTCGGCGACTCGCCTCCGAGAGCACTCCTGCTCTCGAGGAGACACACCTTGCCACGGCGGAAAACTTCGCGCGAGGGGTTGCCGTCGTCCGAGTCAGGCCGGCGACAAAATGCGCGACTCGCATGCGACTCGACGTTCACCTCTTGCGGTCCTGGTAATGCGGTCAAGTCGAAGCGTGAAGCAGTGCGCACACCGCTCGCCACGACCGCAGCATGCTTGACCGGCGCGGTCTCTGCAGCATCGGCTCTCGCACCTTTCGCCCTCGTCACTCCCATCTCACCCGTCCATCTCCGTCGCGCGGGAACCGCAACCGAGGCCGCACTCGAGATCACGAACGCGATCTTTGCGCCATTCTTGACCGAACCGACGACTCTGGGCGTCGCCTTGGCCGCAGCGAACCTGTGCCTCCTCGTTTCGCTCGAGCGAACAAGCAGCGTGCGCTCACCTCTGCGTAAGGCGCTCGCACTGGCGTTTCTGTGGACTTCCATCGTGTCTTTGCGTGCTGCGCTCAGCCACTTGCTCGGGCGATCGGTCGGCTGGGCGTTCCCGCGATTATTGTCAACGAGCGCGATTCACGAGCCCGCAGCAGGTACGCCTCTTTCTCTCGTCTCATTAGCGCCAACGCAGCTCATGAATTTTGTATTTGAAGGTCTTGCCCCGATCGTACTCGCCTGCACTGTTGGTCAGGCTCTAGCGCAGCGGAGATTGCCGTCCCCGTTCGACATTGGCATCCTTGCAGCAAACTTCTTGGTTCCGCTCCGATCAGGCGGAGCCGGCTTCTGGATGCCGGTCTGTGGCGCCATCGTCGGTCTCGTCGTCGGCGCGGCTTGCGCGATGTGGCGTCGTGGGACCAGCAACGCGCCGTCCGCTCGCAGCGGAACCTCCGAGACGAAGGCGAATCCGGTTCGGACTGCCAGCGTGGTCTCCCTACTCTTCCTTCCTTGCCTCACTCACCTAATCGTATCCCCTGCGCCTCTCAACGCAAATGCCGACGTGGCCTTCTCGCACCTTCATCCCACCTCTCCGACGCTTCTCACCGTTCTGCTCATGACTGCGCCGCGACCTGGGAACCCCGACTTTCTCTTCCGCTCGATCGAGAGTTGGCTCGGCGCATTTCCGGACCCCGTCGCGAACGACCTGTACAGCTCTTGCCCGGGCAACTTGAGCTGCGCGCCCACGACCAGCACGATCAACATCGCCGTGCCGACTTCGTCCCGCATCCGCATGGTCGTCTACACTCACTTCGATCAGCACGAAATGTACGACCTCGCACAGGCGCACTTTGAGCGCGACCCCAGAGCGCAGCACTACCTCGAATGGCGACGGGACCCGCGAGCCGTCCGGGCCAAGAATCGACTCGATCAGCGTCTGCACGTCGCACGCGGTCTAGCGTACGCTTCCTCACTCGACACGGCGTACGTTGTTCTCTCCGAGGACGACTTTCCGCTCTGCGGAGACCGACACACGGCCGGCTGGTCGCGGACGTGGAATCGATTGCAGCAGGCTCTGGTTCGCACGAACGAGCTCATGCCGGACGCGGTCACCGGTGACGGCTCGGTTATCCCGGGTCACTGCGGCGTCTTTTTCGCGACCGGCGGATCGGGTTTCGCCGTCCGTCGAGAAATCGCCGCCCGCCTTCCCGCTCTTTTGCTCGGCGCCGAAGATGCCGACGGCGAATCGCGCGAGGCGGCGGCAGAACGCGGCGAGGTCGTCCTCAAGCGCGAAGGCGAAGACGCCGACACACCCGACCTCGTCATCCAGGATTGCCTGCGAGGCAAGCTCGCCGAGTGCGCCGACCTGTGCGCGCCGGCGGTCTCGTTCGCGCCGCTCGGAAGCGCCCGTCGGCCTCGCGGCATCCTCGGCGACCGCTACGGCAAGAGCGGTCTCGCAGGAACGGAGCGACTCCTCCAACGTCACCTTGGGTACAACGCGAGTACATTGCCGGGCCGCAGCTATGGCAGCGACGAGTGGGCGTGCGGTTGGCGCCAGCCTTTCGTGAGTTCATTCTCTCCACTGCTTGCCCTATGATCCGTCGTCTCACCTCACTCTCTTTCCTTCCTGCAGAACGGCGAGCCTGACGTCCTCACCGTCTGAGCAAAGTGTCGTCTACCCTTTCGTTTTTCACCTTATTCCCTCTTTCGTAGAGCTCTCTATCTCCTACTTTATCGCTCCTTGCTCGCATCTTCATCTGCTCAATGCCCTAATGGCTATTCCATATCCGAGGTGTCTCGCTCTCGAGGCCGTTGGCGTCGGAAGGTTTGTATAGCCTTCTTCAGCCTCGATCCGCTCACTGCTTTCACCTCAGACAGCCGCACAAGCGCACGCACGATGCCTTACAGACTCCCGCTCGAGCTTGAACTGATCATCCTCAAGCTCGCCGCGCCTGCGCTCGACATCGACAGCTTGCACCGTCGTCGCTCGTGCACCGGTCCCTCACGGCCTGGGCGCAAGACAAGCTACGCGACCAGTTCTTGTACACTTATCGTCCACGACCGGACGAGGACAAGCGCCTCAAGAAGCGACTCAGCCGGGAACTGCGTCGAGTATCGCGATTGGATACCTGCGGAAAGGGAGAGTTTGTGAGGGAGGTGAGTGGCGTCGTCGTTGAGAACAGCTCGGACGGTGTGTGAACGCCCGTCAGCCCAACACAGGCCTGCCTCGATGCCTGCCTCGGGCAAGGGGTATGTCATGCCAGAGCAACCCGGCGGCGCGAAGGAACGCAGCGCCGTAAAGGTTTGCTGTGAGGAAACCCGTCAGCCGCAATTCGCGAAAAGGCGGAACGGTCGCACCTTCTGGTCAAGGTTGAGGCTGGCGACGAGGGCTTGCGCTTTGGCAAAGCCCTCTTGCCATTTCTCCGACCTCCGACGTGAACCCGTCGCTCTTGAGCAGACCTCTAGGGTCCGAAGCAGGAGCAAGGGTCGGAGCGGCCGAAAGCAGCGACAATGAGCGCGATGAGCGTACTCCATTTTAGAAGCATGCTGGGAGACTCTTGTCAGATGTGGTGGAAAGAAAAGAGAAAGAGGAAGAGCAGAGCTGCTGCAGCCCTTGGAAGAAGCCGAACGGGGTCGAAGCCGACACTACGGGCCGGGAATTGCTGACGCATGGACGCCCGAGCCCCCTTCGCCCTGTGTGTGAGCGTCCGTCCCACGAGACAGACGACGAAAGCAACGTGGTAGAGCTCGACGTTGCATTCAAGCCAGAGCAAGCCAAGAAGGCGAGCGGCCGACTTGGTCCGTATTGCGAGTCGCTCGGGCAGGGAAATAGCATCCGGCGCGATCCACAACGGCGGGACGACCGGAAGAGCAATCATGAGCAACGAGTCTGCTCCGTTCAAGCCGGCGTTTGTGCATGCTCGAGGCTCGAAGCTGGCGCCCGGAACAGCACGGGGGTTCGGACGACTGAGCACGCACCCATGCGTTCTTCAGCTCGACAGCATGGTACCGAGTCTATCTCAGCAGTCATCGACTGTCCTCCGCCTAGTCGTCCGACCGCCGATGCGGTCTCGACAAGAGCGTCATCTCTGGCTCGAAGCGGACAAGGGAGTCGGCCGTAGACACCAGCCTCGCTCGGTGGCGCGACTCGGAGAAGCCGTGAGCCTGTAAGCGTGTGCTGCAACGGTCCTACTATGCGTGCGTACAGCGTACGACAGTATCTTCCCTCGTCGACCGACAACCGCGACTTGCGGCTCCGAAGTCGCTGCTTCCGCGTCGGGCAAGTCTGTTCTCATCGCTTTTCGGCAAGGCGAGCCAGACCGCGGTCCAGCCCTCTGTCTCTTCCCGCACATCTTGCTTGCAATCGTCAGTCGGGTAAAGGACACGGAAGCGCTCCCGTGCACCGACTCGCCGTTTCCTTGCTCCCTCACCGCACGCACGCACGCACGCACGCAGCGGAGTACATCTACACACAGGGCTGCTCTCGTGCCCTGCCCTGCCTTGTCTCGTCCGGGCAAATTTCAGCTAGCTACCGGCGACCCCACGAGCCTTCTGCTGCACCTCTCGTGCGGCGCGGCGAGTGGCGGACCACCTTGCTTCTCACCACCCTCCCGAGGACTCGTCGTCGGCGCTACGCAACTACTCGAATCGCCACTATGCCCAGCAGCAAGCAGGAGCAAGGTGGTACGGGGGGCAAAGTCCGTTCGGCCATCGGGGCCCTCAAACGCCTCCCGCTCATTCGCCGCACCACTCCATCCGATCGGACGCCGTCTCTAGCCAGCCGAAGGAGGTCAGGGCCGGACAGCGGAGCAGAGGAGGAAGTCGGTCCTCAGCTAGCCTCGCCCACTGACCTCTCGACGCGGGAGGGCGACGTCGCAGCGGCGCCAACGAACCGAACCGCAAACAACGACTGGAAAGCACCGCCGAGCCCTGCCACGTCGGTCAAGAGTTCGAGGGCGCCAAAGCACAAGCTCAACAGCTCGAGTCCTGCTTCCGAGCTGCCCAAATCGTGAGCTGCTTCACAGAAGTTCCGCTCGCTGCGAAGACGGAGCGCTGACTGCTCTCGCAATTCTCGCAGATGGTCGGAATGGAATTGGGCGTACCAGAACGGGTACATCGGTAGGCCTTTTCCCCTCTTGCGAGCCGCAAACCTGACCTAGCTTCAAGCTGACGTTCCATTCATTATGCCTCTCAGACTTTGACGATCCTCCTCCACCGCCGAGCGATCTGTGGGCCTCGGACTTCGTCACCCAGTCGGGCACGTTCAAACCGCCACGTCCGGCCAACGAGATCAAGCGGCAGCGCGCAGTCGACAGCCTCAACGTCTTGCCGCCCAGCCGGGATTCTGAGCTGCCGACGCCGCCGCAGTCGCCGACCAGGGAGTCCGCTGCCGCCACCGGCGCGTCGGACGAGCCCCGCGCAGCGGGCAACTCGAGTTTTGATGGCGAGTCGGCGGGCGGACGCGACGGCGGCTCGGCAGGAGGCAGCGTCTTGCGCCAAAAATCGCGGGGAGGCAAACGCACGAAGCGGCAACTCGGCCCGCTTCACCCCGCGTTGCAGGAGCTCGCGACCGAGGCCAAGCAGCGATTCGGCGTCGACGCCACGACCGTCTCGCTCATGAGCAACGACCATCAGATCTTCCTCGGTGACAGCACGTGCAAGTTCATCGAAGAGACGGACAAGCTCGAGCGTGACAGTGAGTTTTGCCATCCTCAAAAGGGCGAACAATTGCGACGTGTTGCTGACTGATCCGGACATGCTTGTAGGCACTTGCTGTGCACACACGATGCTCAAGGCTTCGACGACCGGGACGCAGGAGCCGCTCGTCGTCCTCGATTTCACAAAAGACTGGAGGTTCCGGAAGAACGGGTTCTCTCCCTACGACAAAGGCTTCTACGCCGCCGCGCCGATCCTCGTACCGGCACCACTCGGCGACGACGAGGCGGACGAGTACCCTGCAGGGGTCTTTTGCCTGCTCGGCGAGCAGCCGCGGACCGGGTTCGACGAGCGCGACCGGCGCGACCTGTCGCAGATGGCGGAGCGCGCGTCGGTCGTGATTCGGCGGTACGTCGAAGAGCAGCGGAGGGTGAGGAGCGCGGCGTTGGCGCAGAAGCAGTCGAGTTGGCGGCGCAGCGACAAAGTCCGGAGGGCGCGCCGAGCTCAGGTCACGTTTGATCCGGCGGTGGTCGCGACTCCGCCGTCGGCAGACATCGTCCCTCCGCCTCTGCGCACGAACACCGAAGCCGACAACAGCGAGCGACCACCGGCTTCGAAGCGGCCGTCCTCCGAGACCGACGAGTCGATCGCGCAACTGCCGTCGGCAGAGCAGCCCAGGAGTGTCAAGCGCCCGCCGCTGCCGATTCAGACCTCGTCTCTGGCTCCTGCGAGGTTCGAGCGGACCACCTCGGAGGAGTACCAGTGTGCCGGAACCGCCTTGTCGGCGACTCTGGATGGCGACGTTCGGGACGCTCTCGACCTGTCGACCGAGCTGGTGGCGACTTCCATCGAGATGGACTTTGCATACATTGCCCGCTTTGACCTGCACCCGCCGCCTTCGTCAGATCGGACGGCTTCGAACGCTCCCGTCAAGTTGGGCTCCCCCTCGTCGCCGTCGGTCGAGATGATCTCGTGCTTTGGTCGATCGCACCCGGCGCCGCAATTCTCGCGTGAGGCCCACATGGCCTTGGAGCACGCCGCCGACAACGTCGTCCTCTACGTCCGGCCGGACGACGCGTTGCGCGAGGCGCGCGAACACGGCGACGTCCTGACGACGGGTCTCCTCGCCAAGATTGCGACCGTCGGGGACCAGACCTACGTCCTCGGGTGCTTCAGCCAAGAGATCCGCCGCGTGCTGAACCTCGAAGACGTCGAGTTTGTCAAGTCGTTTGCGCGCGATCTCGTCCAGTACGTGCCCGCTTTCGAGGCGGAGCGGTAACTCAACCAGCTCTCAGCTCCCAGTCTAGGCGTCAGCAATCTTTCCACTCATAGCTGCTCGTTTACCGTTCATACATTACGTTGTGATTTGCATAGTGCATTGCATTCCATTCCGACCGCTTGAATTCCATGCCGCGGCGAGGGCATTTTCCGCGTGTCATCCGACGCGAACTGACACTTGGCCTTTGTGCTGGCATTCACTCTATCGCGCTATAGAATTCCGTTCCGGCCGTCGGCTTAGATCTGGTCCCGCGAATTTAGCCAGCGACGCGTCCGTAACGCATACACTCCGATCCCCCTCGCTCGGCTCCCCTTCTCGTCACCAATGGGATCCGACTCTCGACGACCAGCGAGGCTGCTGCGCGCGGTGGTGGCCTTGCTGCTGGTTGCGAGCAGCGCTCCAACCTTGTTCGCGGCGGCCAAGAAGAGTCCGCCTCCACCGCCGAAAGGGGCGGCAACCAACTCGAAGGGCGAACCTGTCAGTCTACGCGGCAACACGGAGAAGACGGTCCCGCTCCGGACGCATTCGATCTACGCGCCCTACGTCGATTCCGATCTCCAGAACCGCTGGTTCGACTTTGGCGGTTCGACCATCATCAACACCAACAAGCATGTCCGGTTGACGCAGGACCGGCCGAGCCAGTCGGGCTGGCTGTGGTCCCGCCTCGCGCTCGCGCCCAACTCGTTCGAGGTCGAGTTCGAGTTCAGGGTCGACGGCAAGAGCAACAACTTGTACGGAGACGGAATGGCCGTCTGGTTGACAAAGGCGCGGGCGGGCATGGGACCCGCGTTCGGAAGCAGCGACTACTGGGACGGCCTGGGCATCTTCTTCGACACCTAGTGGGTCCTCCCTCTTCAGACTCTCCAGCAACGCCCTACCTGTCCGTTGCGCCGCAAAGCGGCCGCTGACCTGGGTTTCTTCCCCACTCGATGCAAAAATTGCAGCGCCAACGCTCGGCACTCGTACCAGTTCCCGCGAATCTACGCCATCATGAACGACGGGACCAAATCTTATGATGTCGGAAAGGACGGCGCGGATCAGGAGATCGGGGCTTGCTCGGTGCGTTTCTTTCCCTCGTCGCCGTCCCTTTTGGCCGCACAGTCGGCCCTATCGTCAATGTCGCACACGGCACGCTGATCGCAAAGACACGCTTGCAGATCAACTTCCGGAGAACGGACGTGACCGCAAAGGCTCGTTTAACCTACTTTGCCGGCAAGTTCCTCGAGGTGGGTACTCCAGAAATCCGTGTCAGGCGTTTCAGAGAGACCCGTTCGATTCTGACGCACAACCGCCCATGTACAGCTCGCTATCCAGCACAAGAAATGGGACGAGTGGACGACCTGCTTTGCCGTCGAGGGCGTCCAGCTTCCGTCTCAGCCGTTCCTCGGCTTCTCTGCCTTGACCGGAGACGTCAGCGGTCCGTCGCGCATTCTGCTGCGTATTTGGTGACTTTGCTGCATACTAACTTGACCAAGACCAAGCAGATGCACACGACATCATCTCGGTCACGACCTCGAACAGTGCGTATTTGTCTCCCGTTCCCAGCCCGTGTCTTCGCCCGCTGACAACGCTCGCTGTGCAGTCGTGTACCACCCGCCCGCGGCCGGATCAGTACGTCAACTCTTTCATCTTGATGAAGCGCGCGTTCCAAGAACTGACGATCGACTGTTTGCAGAAACCTCCGTCGCGAAGGAGCATCCCGGGAGCGGGCTTCTTCTCCACGCTCTTCTCGCTGCTCAAATGGGTCTTTTTCATCGTGCTCATCGTCGTCGGTGTCATGGCGTACCGGGGCAGGAAGGCGTCGCGGAATGCGAAGCGGTTCTAGAGAATCAAGAAGTTGACGTTCTCTGGGAGAACTCGAACAAGCTGCAATTCGCAAACCTTGCATTGTCGTCCCCTTTGCCTGCGCTCTCTATACCTCCGACTGCGCACTTGAATATGTAGACGCCCGCAATTTCTGACGGCGCCCCCTTTCACGCGCTTCCGTGTTTCGATCGCTCCTTGTTCACCGACGATGCCGCCTCGGAAAGCGCGCAGCACGGCGACGACGACGCCCAAGTCGAGTCCGAGCAAGCCGTCCGCCAAGGCCAAGGGCAAGCGCAAAGCGGATGCGAGTGACGCCGCCGCCGCACCTTCACATCGTCGCCGCCCTCGCCTCGCCTCCGCTCCGAACGCGGGCTCAGACGACGACGACGACGACGACCGTTCCGACGCCGAGGACGCATACAGAGACGATGGAGACGAGGAGGCTGCTGCTGCTGCTCAGTTCGTCACGGCCTCGGGCGGGGACGCGTACATGCTCTACTCGACGCAGACGAGCCGGACGTCGGACACGCTCTTGTCGACGGCAATCGACCCAGCTTTCACACTCGCTTCCTACGCCGCAGCGCTACGCAAATACGATACGCTCGCACCGTCCGAGTTGGCACAGGAGCGGGACGCGCGGCTCGCCAAGGCTCGCAACCGCTTTGCGAGGTGGACGTTCGACCTCGAAGAAGGCGGGTTCAACATCCTCGTCACGGGCGTCGGCAGCAAGCGCCGCATCCTGAACGAGTATGCCGAGCGCGTCCGCTCGTCGCGCGGGGACGTGGTCGTCGTGAACGGCTACGACACGGCCGCGACCCTGATCGACGTCGTCGCGGCGCTCGAAGACATTGTTCGAGCCAGAGGAGGGGTCAGACAACATGAGGGCGAAGAGGAGCATGCTCTCAATACGTTACGAACGACGCGGCGCTCTCCTACGAAAAAGGGCAAGGGGAAAGCGACAGCGGCGGCGGTGGGCGCCTATGCGACGGCGCGACCCGTCTCGGCGCTCGAGTCGCGCGTGCGGCGCCTGTGCTCGTCGCTGCGACTCGCCTCGACGGCGACGACGACGACGAGGAGGTCCGGCTCGAACAAAGAGACGGTCCGGCCGATCTATGTCGTGATCCACTCGCTCGACGGACCGGTCTTGCGCCTCCCGAAAAACATTTCTCTCCTCGCGCTGCTCGCCGCTCAACCGCACGTACACCTCGTCGCGTCCGTTGACCATGTTCGGTCGTCGCTCCTGTTCCCGACCGCGCTCGCGACCGCTCGACCGCCGTTCGCTTCGTCGTCCTCGACTGCCGCGAGCGGCGACCTCACCGATGATTTGCTCCACCTAACCTATCGCGCCTTCACTTGGATCCACTACGACTGTTCCACCCTGATCCCTTACGACGTCGAACTCGCCTCGCTCGGGACCCTCTCGACCCTCCTCCCGCCCTCGATCTTCCCGCCACTGTCGACCTCGCTCGACCCGACCGCGGCTTCGCTCGCCCAGTCGGCGACGCACGTCCTCGCGAGTGTGACGGACCGCGCGAGGAGGCTGTTCAACTTGTTGGGGCAGGAGCAGGTGAGGATTGCGGAAGCGTTGCCGAGGGAGGTGGAGCGGGCGATGAGGCTCCTCGGTCAAGCGGGTGGTGGTGGTGCTGCCTCGGCGGCGGGAGGAGCAGGTGCTGCAGCAGCAGCGGCGGCGGCGATGGAAAAGGCTCCCGCTATCGCCCTCTCGCTCGCTTCGTGAGTCTACCTCCCTCTTTTTCAGATTCTCCTCAAGACCCCTTCCGGTTCGACTTGTTCTCACGGCACCTTGTTTCATCATCATCGCACGCACGCGCGGCGACACAGGCTCAAAGAAAAAGCGACGGATGCCCTGATTGCCACCCACCCGGATCAAGTCGACGGGTTCTTGTCCGAGTTTAAAGACCACGGCGTCGTCCGGAGTTCCAACACCGGTCCGGACAAGGTGGAAGGCGTTCACGATGACGATGATGATGATGAGGAGGACGACGACGGCGACGACGAGGGTGGACAGCGTGGTGCAGAGGGAGGAGAGTGGGTTTGGATCCCTTTGGCGCGCGAGGCGCTCGAGGAGGTGCTGCTCGAGTTGGGCATAGACGAGTAGTAGGTGCAACTCGTACCCTCTCGCTTTCCAAATTCCTGGCAAGGAGTGACTCTCTCTCTCTCTCTCTCAACGCGGTGTGGACTATACAAAAAGCGGGGTTTGCACACGAAACAAACTCATGCGTCGACGTCCATGCTGGCGGCTCCTGCTCCTGATCCTGCGGGCGCCTCTGCGATGCCGCCTGCGACGACGGGGTGGACGACCTCTTCGTGGGCGACGACAAACTTGGTGACCTGCTCGCGGGTGTAGGCGGTGACGCCTCTCCGCCACTTGTAGTTGCGCTCCTTCTGGACCTTGTCCATCGGCTTGCGGTAGTTGCGCAAGTACTCGGTCTTGGCCTCGCCCGTGTATTTCCCCTCGGCGGTGAGAGTCCCCTCGATGACGCAGACGTCGACGTTGCTGCCGGACCCGAGGTCGTTGTAGATGCCGGCCTCGATCGCGGCGCTGACGACGTCGATCGCGGTTTGGCGGTCGAGGTTGGGTCTCCACTGGGATTCAAAGACGGCCATGGCGGCGAGGGAACCGGACCCCATGGTGACGTAGGGCAACTTGTCGGTCGAGCCGTGCGGCGCGACGGTGTAGAGGTGCGGACCGGTCGGGTCGATCCCGCCGAGGACGAGGGCTGCGCCGACTTGGCCCTGGTACTGGAACAAGTACTGCTTGAGCATGGTCATGGCGGTGGCGACGAGGGGCGGCCTGCCCGTCGAGAGTTGGTGGAGGCGGATGTTGGAACTGATCATGTTTGTGGTAAACTCGGTGTCGGCGGCGGTCCCCGCGCCACAGCAACGGATGTGCTCCGAGATGTAGTGGATCTTTTCGCAGTTCTTGTCGGCAATGATGGGTCCCTCGGTGGCGCGCGTGTCTGCGCCGAGGACGATTCCGCGGTCGTACACGACGCCGACGATGGTGGTCCCCGTCGAGGTGGCCTTGGGGAGGGCGAGTTTGCCGCCGAGGTGGGCATTCCTGCCTGCGTTGCCAAAGTCGAAGCCTGCTGCTTCTGTGCTCGCTGCGTTGACCATGGCGAGGGTGTCGCAAGCGGGGGGGCGGTGAGGAGGACGAGCGAGGGCCGGCGGCGAGTTTCAGAGACGAGGGCGGCGGAGGAGACTGGTCGCTGACTGGTTCTGAACCCGATCTGGTTGCTGTACGCTCCTGTGAGTGCGAGTGCGAGTGCGAGTACGCGTGAGGAGAGAGCGACTCGACCTCGTCATTCTGGGAGGTCGCCTCTCCAAACTCGACCTCTTATCAGCAAGCAGCTGGTACAGTGCGTGCGCAAGCCTATTCAGGGAATGCAGCACATGGCTAACTCGCGCCTGTCCAACCCCCGCCCCTCCGCCCCGCGCCCATATCGCCGCCATCCGGTCATCCAACCACCACCACCACGGCATACTCGAGACAGCACACATAACCAATGCAGTCTTGGAAGTGAGTGCTGCAACTGGACTGGACTCCAACGAGTCGACCCGCGCTCACCTCCCCGCACAGATCGTTCACGACCCAACTCCAGTCGGTCGCGGGCCAGGCAGCGTCGACCGTCCAGGGTGCCACCCAGCAGATCGACCTCAACTCGACCGGGAAATCCCTCTCCCAGGGCTTCGCCACCCTCAGCCAGACCGTTCGCGAAAAGACGGGGCAAACCCAGCAGGACGATGTCACCGAACTCCCGCAAGAGTACCTCGACCTCGAACGCCGCGTGGACGGACTCCGTGCCGCCCACGTCAAACTCCTCCGCGTCGCCAAAGCCTTTGAAGGTCACTACGACTACCCCGTCAACCTCGGAGAGTCGGCCCAAGAGATCGGAGGCAGCCTCGCTCACAACTTGAGCGCCTGGGCTGCGACCGCAACCAAAGGTGGTCCTTCCTTCAGCCTGCGGTCAACTCGTACAAAAACACTGACATGCTTGGGTTGCTGTGACAAAAAAAAACAGGCACTCACTTGCCGCAACCTCAAGTCGCAGAGGTACGCGCCTTCCTCACAGTCCGCAATGACCCCTGACCCCTGACCCCTGACCCCTGACCTCGTGTACCCGTGCACCCGCGCCCACGCCTCGGGAGCAGAAGCCCGTCGAAGTGCAAAGGACGCTCCCGCACGCCCTCTCGCGCGCCGCCGCGTCCGGCGCCGTCGAGGTCGGACCCGGCCGCCTCGCCAACGTCCTCAAGACGTACGCCGTCACCCAGGACAAGGTCGGCACTGCGAGGACCAGGATGGACGAAGAGATCAGGTACGCCGTGGTCATTCTGGGGTCCTTTCTTGGCTGGCGAGCGAGCAAGCGGCAGAAATCAGGAAGCGAATCTTTTCTGGGCGCGCCACCCTTCGTTCATCCGTCCGTCGGATGAGATATCCGGCCCACGTACCAAGGAAGAGAGGGCAACTCGCGGCGAGTTCGATGAGGGGGCGTCACACACCACACCATCGTGCTGACTTTTTCAATCTTCTGCCGACTCCGCGATCGCAGCAAGAACTTTTTGCAGCCGTGGAGCGCGACGCTCAACTCGTCGATCCAGGCGTCGATGAAGGCTCGCCAGAACGTCAAGAGTGCACGGTCCGTTCCAATTCTGCCCCTCGGCCTTTCGTTTCTGCGCGGCGCCGCGCCGCGCCGCGTTCATTAGTTTTGGGAGTCTGGCGGTGCTGATAGACTGGCGTGGCGACCCGGATCGGACAGGTTGGCGCTCGATGCCACGCGCGCACAGGCCAAGAACGCGACCGGTGCCAAGCTCGAGTCGACCCGGATGGAGAGTGAGTCGCACAAGGGGTCCGGATCTCCCTCCTCCTCTATACATGCCTTCCCAAGTAGCGGCTGATACCTCACTCCCATCACCTTTCGGCGACCCACAGTCGAAGCGGCCGAGGAGAAACTCGTCGACGCGACCGAGCAAGCGATCAACCTGATGCGCTCGGTGCTCGAGAACCCCGAACCGATCAAGAACCTGCACGCGCTGTTGCAGGCGCAGCAGGCGTTCTATGCCGAGGCGAGCGAGGCCATCTCGAGCGTGCTCGGCGAGGTCGAGGAGGCCGGGACGGCCGCCGAGGCGGATTGGAGGTGCGTTGCATCGGTTTTCGTGTTCTTGTCTCGAGTCTACCTCGATGAATCCTTTTTTTCCTCCGAGCTCTTCTCGCGAGCTTGTGACGTACTGACCATGCTCTTTGCATCCTGGCACAGGAAATCGCGCGACCAGCAGTAAACACTCTCTCTACACTTTCCTCTCGTGTCCGGTCAAGTTGGGTTCTCTTTTCTCTCGCGCGCGCGCGCCGTCCGCGATCTCGCGATCCGTGCCGCCTCTCTCGACGTGGTTCTTTTGCTTTTCGTAGATTGTCTCTCCCTCTCTCACGCAGTGGACGTTCTTTCAAGCTCTCACCTTGCGGGCGGGCTCAGTTCAAGCTCAGTTGACGACGAGGCTCGAGCCCGAAGCCCGCTGCGGATTTGGGCTCCACCTGGAACCTCCACTCCGCCGCTCCTCGTCTCGTTTCCCTTTCTCGGCATATCTACGCTTGCAAAAGCCGCCATGCTCAAACCGGGTTACTTCTTCTTCTCGTCGTTCGCTGCTGCTGCCCGCTCTCGTCCTCGCTCGATCCGACTTCCACCGCTCCGAACCGTCGCCATGATGATGGCGGTCACTCCGCTCGTGATCGTCTCGGCGAGCAGTACTACTGGGACGGAGGACAAGGCTACACACAACGCTACTACTCATGCTGGAGACAAGCGTCATCATAAGCAGGGAGGAGGGTTCGTCAACCCGTGGCCGTCTTTTACGGTCAGTCCCTGAGCGCCTCCGAGGCTTCGAGTCCCGGCGAGAGGCAACTCTCCTGCCTGCGAGAAAGCGTACTGATGAGGCCCTTGTAACGACGTACTCAGAGCGTCACCATGGGTGAGCGTCCAGACTTCCCGACGACCGATTTCGTCAAACTCCGCTATCGGATCGCTGATAGACTCCTCTCCTCTCTCGAGTTTTTTAGGTCCCACGGTTCCGTACCAAGTCTGGAAGGACACGAAAGATCCGGTGCGATCTTGACTCTACGCGACGCTGGAGTGATGCTGGATTCCTAATAGGATACGCCCGCGCCCAGATCCCGCCGCCGGACAAGCTGCCGCGTCTCGTCCCTCCGACTTTCACACCTCCCGCCTCGCTGTCCCCAGAAGAGACCGAAGCGTGGTACGCCGACCTGAAGACGACTTGGCTCGGGCATGCGTGCTTCCTCGTCGAGTTTCCGGCGCCGCCGCCTCCCGGCGACGTGGCCGAACGCGAAAAAGGCGAGGCTAGGCGAGGGTTCAGGGTCTTGTTTGATCCGGTCTGGAGCCACCGGTGCTCGCCGAGCCAGCGTGCGTCGGTCCCTCGTTCCCGAGTGCGCATGGGGAAGCAGTCATGCTTACTTCCTTCTCTGCTCGCTGAGCAGTCATCGGACCGGCACGCGTGACAAAACCTCCCATCTCGCTCGATGAGATCCCCGCCGTCGACGCCGTTGTCATCTCCCACAACCACTACGACCACCTCGACGTCGCCACCCTCAGACACCTGTACGGCGCGCAACCGAAAGGGAGCTTGCACTTTTTCGTACCGCTCGGGAACGAGAAATGGATGCGGAGCGTGATTGGCGTGCGCGAGAACGAGGTCAGCGAGCTCGATTGGTGGGAGGAGAGGTCGCTTCGGAGGAGTGCGAAGGAGGCGTCGGGGTCCTCTGCACACGCTGGACCTGCGGTCGAGGCGAATCTGAGAGTGGTGTGCACCCCGTGCCAGCACGTGAGTGGCGCTTTTTTACGGGTTTCCGCAAAGACCTTGAAACTGACGCGGACCTCCTTGCAGTTCACCGGTCGCTCGTTGCTGGACGTGAGTACATCGTGAGGTCTGCCAGAAATCTGATCTGATCTCATGCTCACAAGTCTCCCACTCTTTCTCGCGCACACGCACGTCAGCGAAACGACACCTTGTGGGCTTCTTGGGCGGTCCAATCCAGCACGGGCGGCAAGGTCTGGTTCGGCGGCGACACCGGCTACCGCAGCGTCGCGCGCGACGCCGTTTCCGAAGACGGGCCGACCTGTCCCGTCTTTGCCGAGATCGGGCAACGAGAAGGGCCGTTCGACGTCGGCATGATCCCGATCGGAGCGTACCAGCCTCGGTGGATCATGAGTCCCGTGCACTGCTCGCCGGAAGACTCGGTCGAGCTGCATCAGCATGTGCGCAGTAAGAAATCGTTCGGCATGCACTGGGCGACCTGGCGCCTCACGTCGGAAGAGGTAACTCGTGTGCTGGTTTCCAAAGATGACCCTCTGCTCTCAACTGACTCTCTCGGTTGCTCGCGCTACAGATGACGGAACCTCCAAAGCGTTTGCGGGCCGCTTGTCGAAAGGTTGGCATCGCGGACGACGCCTTTGGCGTGACCGACATTGGAGAGACCGTCCGCACTAAAGTATCGGCTTCCTAAACACACTCAATCCGTACCGAATAGGATCAAGATTTATCGTTGCATGCGGTAGATGTGGCAACAAAGTAAGAGAGAGAATATAAGGCCATCGAGGCGTGATCACAGTCTGCAAAGACAGGGTAGGTTCAAACACGGAGAAGGAATTACCAGCCGTCCTTCTGGCCAAAGCGACGGTACTCGACCACTCGGCAGTCGCTCGTCGAGTCTTTATCGAGGCCGATCACTCCTTCCAATGCCTTTGCGCCGATGCGAGGACCCGATCGCTGTTCCGACGCGCGACCTTTGCCCTTCAGGTCCGCGTTTGACATGGGCTCGCTGTCGAAGGCGATACGGAACCAGCCGCCGGATCTCGTGATGGCGACCAGCTGAGAGGATCGAAAATCTGACGACGGAGCCGACCGCTCGTTCTGACCGTCGTCGGGGGGTACGTCGATCCATGCACAAATGCAGACGTCGTCCTCGACGGTTGGAGCGGACGTCGCCGTACTCGTACCCGCGCTGGAAAAGGCGGAGGACGGGTAGTTGGAAGGGTTCGAGAGGGAGTACGGGAGGCGGGACGGTGGAGAGGCTGGAGCCGGCAGTCGAAACTGCGAATGCGACCACTCGGACGAGAAATATTTGGGTAGGTAGGGCTTGAGCATGGACAGTTGTTTCTGACGTGGCGTTCTGCAGCGAGTTTCGGAATCGCATCAGTTTCGGCCCTCCCACAACGGAGAAGATGAGGGAGGACTCACGATGCGCCGCTTCCCGATTCCTGCTGCTGCACTTCTGCATCCTTCTTGTGGCGGTGCAGATCCCAGACATGAACGGTCCCTTTGTCGCTGCTGACGGCGACGGCTCCTCCGTCGGCGCGCAGCGAGAGACTAAAGATCTCTGCCGAGTCTGTGCCGCGGCGCAATTCCTTGACGAGGCGGCTCGTCTGCGTGTCCCAGATCCGGACGAGCGTCCCTTGCTTGCTCGCACTGGCTAGCAATCGACCATCCGGGGTGACCGAGATCGCCGCAAGTGCGGATGTATGCGCTAGGAGCACAGAGACCGCAGGGTAGGGTGCCGACGTTGGATCGTGCGAAGGTGGCGGAGGCATCGCTGGCAGCGTTGGATCGAGCGCGGGGAGTCGGACGATCTGGACTTGACCGGGCTGTCGGCCTGGAAATGCAAGTACCGAGGAACCAGCCGCAGACGCGAGCGACACGAGACCTAATTCAAGAGTGCGGAAAGAGGTCAGCCAGGCAATTAAAGGGCTATCGGCGCGGGGCGCACCTTTGGGGTTATCCGTCGTCTCGTAAGTTCCTTCCCTCCAGATCCCTGCCTGCCCGTGTCCCAACACAAACACGATGACCCTGCGACGGAGCGCCACGACGAGCCGATCGCGCCGAGCGGCGAGTCCGCGAACCTCTTCACGGAACTCGAGCTCGGCTACGGCGCGGTTGGCTTTGACATCGTAGAGGACGACCTTGTTGGGCGGGTACAGCGGTGTCGGTGGACCGCCGACGAGGAAGACGAGATTGGTCCGTTCGAGAGGGACGCAGATCGACAGAGACGAGTCGGCCAAGTCTGCGCGACAGCAGACGGCATGGGTAAATGCACGCATAGAGATCTCAATGGATTTGATCAGTCCAGTCACCTTTGCGGCTGACGACCTGCAGCGGGTTCGTCTGATAGATGACCCAACCTTCGACGGTCGATGAGGCAAACAGCGTAGCGTCGGCGTTCAGGTGGACGTTGGTGACCGGAGACCGCGGCTCATCGCTCAATGTATGTGCAGCAAGATGCAAAGCCATGCATTCGACATCGCTTGCGTGCGAGGCTGAGCAAGAAGTCCGCTCGCTTGAGAAGTGGTGCCGCAACCCCGATCTGAACTCATCGACGACTCGTAATGCGATATTGCAGAAGTCATGCAGATAGGAAGTACAGTAACAATGTAGGGGGGATTTCAAAGCGGGAATGCCGACGACAGGGAGTTTGGACGAGATTGGATGCGGAACAGCTCCGTTGAGCCGCGGCAACGGGCTCAGAACCACGCGCACCACTGCAGAGTCAGATGTGATCAGGATCCGACTCCACAGTTGCCCAGACCCCCAAAGAGCGGATTGCGACTCACTCCGACATACATACTCCCGAGGTTTTGCGGGTTGCGAGCTTCGCGGATCAACCGCTCGACCTGCTCCTCGATCGTCACCTCCTTCGGACCTCGCGATTCGGGATCGGAAGTGACCTGGAGACCCATGAGCTTGTTCGAGATCGGCTCGAGCGCCTCGAGTGCTCGCGCCTTTGTCTGGTCGGGGGCGAGCGAGCTGTCGCGCTGTTCGCGGTGGCGGCGGATTCTACCGTTAGCTCTAGAGCCGTGACTGGAGGGGCCGACGTGGCAAACCTACTTTGCGACTGCTGTGAACCCACTCAACCAGCGGATCGTGCAGGAAAGTCTCGAGAACGGAGCGGAGACTGTCTTTGTTTGCTCGGAGAATGCGAAGCGTGATCTCGGCGGATCGTCGATAGACGCCTGCGGGCAGTGTCATGAGCTTCCCCTCTGCATTCGTTTTGAGCAGTTGAGGACGTACCCTCGACACCGGTGACGCCCATCCCGTCGATGATGTTGTGCGTGAGGCGGAAGGGAACCCTCTCGGGGACTTCAAAGGTCCGGCCCTGCGCAGCGCTTGAGATCAGCAAGGGTGCGACCAAAATGCGCATGGAGAGACATACCTTGTCAAAGAGACAGTTGAAGTCGACATGGACTGTATCGCCGGTCGTTCCGTCGAGAAGAATGTTTTCGCAGTGCCGGTCGCCGAGACTGGAAGAACGAGATTCAGCACGGTGCAGATCTGATAGGCATCGAAATCATGAGCGCACCCGAGTACAAATCCGACCATCGAGATGACTGCTGCTGTGCGAGAATATGCGAGACGGGCCCGGTGCCACGCGGACGGCTCTGGGAAATTCTCCAGGAACCACTCGTGGAAGACGGAGGGGAATCTGCGACCAAACCAGGTCAGACTCCGTCGGCATGCAGGGTCGGAGAGCGGCGCAAAAGCTTACTGCTTCAGTACCTCCGTCTCGAAGCGTTCGGCGGTCAACTTCGGATCGTTCCGGATCGTGTCGAAGACGCGCTTCAAGTCCGCACTCTGCGAGTATGCACGAGTTCAGCAATCGGTCGCTCCCGAGCCTGTAACGAATGGAACTTACCCAAGCCGAAATGTTCATGGCTGCGTAGCGCTTGCTGAGGACGCCGCGCAAGACGACAACGTGAGGCACCCATTCGATCAGGCCGCACTCTTCGTTGAGTGGGACGACCGAATACGTGCGGATGTCTGCCGATGGACCACGATGAGCATGTTAGAGGAGGGGAGAGCGTGACTTGCGGAAGCAGCTCACTGAGTTTGCGGCTGCGCGCGTCGGAATCCTTCTTGAGAAGTTTGATGATCATCGAGTTGAACTCCATCAGGCGTGCGTCCTTTCGCAGGTCGTCCTTCGGTTTGCAGAGGAAGCCGTAGCTTCGACCGTGGCTGTCGCGGACCGTGATCTTGCGCGGCTTTTGCAACGAGCTCATCACCAGGATCTGGTCGTCGAATGCTGCATTCGGGAACGGGGATGAGTCGCGGCAAGACGCAAGAGAAGATGAAGGGACCGACCGTGGAATGTTGGCAGGTTGTCGGGGAACGGCTTGTGTGTCGCGGCTTGCGATGCCTCGTACGGCAGAGACACCGTGAGAGAGCTCTGAAGCGGGATGATGAGCTTCGTCGGGCAGATTTTTTGAAGGCCCGGGAAAGTCTTCTTCAGACTGAGCGAGTCGGTCTTCTCGTTGATGGCAAAGTTGCAGAGTACGAGCAGCTGCTCGACCAACTTGAGGCCCTCGTCGACGAGGAGGCTGATCTCTCCTGGGTGCTTGGCGAGGGCGGCCTCCTCCTACCGTCGAGAGAGAGAGAGAAGGTCAGCTTCGACACCGAGGCGGGGTTTTGAGGAGCGGGGATACGGACCTTTGCCTTCGCGAACACGCGCATGTTTCGCTTCGATCTGCGAGCAGTCGTGGACTTGGCTCCCGATGCCATCGCCCAGTAACCGTGATGCGGGTAACTGGCAAGGACACGTTTGAGGATGATCTCGAGCACCTCGAGGACTTCGGCGTTGGTGTGCAAGATGCGAGACACCACTTGCGGGAGAACGGTCAGCCACTGCGGAAAGGCCAGCGTTAGTAAAGCACCTCTCGGAGCCAAAGGTGAAGTAGCGCAAACTGACGAGATAGGTCGGGATCGGCTTCGCGTTCGCAGCGTCCTTGATGTGGCGATTCGTGCGTCGAAAAAATCGGGTCAACTCGTGCGATTCTCCGTCGTTTGAGCTGCGGGGAGAAAGTCCTTGTCAGCACTCTTTGCTCGGGAGACGTAATTTCCCATCGACGGCGGGCGTACTCGGCCGGTTTGGTCTTGATGCCTTCGAGGACTCCAGGGCGCTCGCCAAGCTCGAGCCAGATCGTGAGGGTACGCGGCAAGGTCTGGAAGATGAACTTAGTCCCGCGATTGAGAGCAGCCAGGTACAGCTTGACGGTTTGCACGCGGAAAGACGCCACTTCGCTGTTGATGACGAGGCCGTGAGCTGAGAATGCAAACTTTCGCCGAGATGAGAGCGTACATGGTCTGAGTCTTTTGCTTGCCTCGAGGTGGCGGTTTCTTTTCCTTTTCGTCGGCCTGATTGTCCCAGAAGCGTCCGAGGTAGTACGGGGCGTTCTCCCACAGCGGCGCGAGCCGTTCGACTTCGGTGAAGAGCGACGCCGCCTCGTTGATCTCCAGACGCCCTGCTTCGATCATCCAGCGCACGCGGCAGAGTGCGGCCTGAAGAGTGGTACAAGTCAGTGGAAGGGAAGAATTGGGCAGTCCTCGGCAACGGAAGGCTCACTTTCGCCAACGGCGAGGTGCCGCTCTTGACGATGTGCGGATCGCGGGAATTAGTGGCGTCGATCGTGGCGAGAATCGGGCTGATGGCGTTGTCGAGCTCTTGAATCGCCTTGTACGTCTGGTCGTTCGCCTTGAAGAGTTTGGCGCTCTGGAAGAAGGCGAAATCGGCATGGCAGTCGCGCGCCTGCAAGATTGCGCTGTATGCGGTCTGGAAGTGTCCCGCTTTGCGCGCAATCTTGGACGTTTCAAGCCAAAGCGATCCGACCTCGGCGTTGATGTTGCGATCTCCGATCGCGGCGAGACTGAACGCGATCCGCCGGTGGTTCAAGATTGGCTCGCGGGCGCGGAAGGTCGGCGCCGATGCGTGCAGACGTGCGCTCAGCGAGGTCGCGAGCGCTGGCATGTCGGAGGAGCCCGAGACCTGGATCTGTTGAATCCGTTGCAGATCGTCGAGGATGTGCAGGTGCACGACCGAGTCGTAGACGCGGCGGTACGACTCACGGCCGGCGGCCACAATAGGACCACCGAGCGATTCACGCGCGGCGTAGAACGCCCTTTCGATGAGGGCTTGGTCGCCGCTGCGCATGGCACACAGGGCGCGGCCGAAAGCCGCCTCCGGTCCGTCCACGCCCGGCACGTCGAGAGCGTTCTCGACTGCTTCCCAGTCGCCGACGAAGAGGGACGCCTCGATGTTGTACGGCGCCAGCACGCGTTCCCAGTCAACTTCGTCACCTCGACTCGCAAAGAGCCCGAGGATGTGCGTCCTCATCGTGTCTGCCGGTAGTCTAGTCATCAGTATCACGCGCTCTTCAGAAAGACCAAGCGCTGGTGAAGCCTACCGTAGTGGCCGAGGTTGCGAAGGCATCGCAAGAGTCCGACGTGATTCGCCGGATCGTCGGGCTTCTGTTGAAGCTTGACCTCCCAGCAGCTCTGCGCCGAAGTCCAGCGGCCGGTGCTTTCGTGCTCGCGGATCTGGTGCAGCACGCTCGGCGCAAGGATGCGGGTCGAAATGCCCTCCATGCCGTCGGGCTCGTCGAGGTGGGCGTAGCACTCGTGCAGGTTCTCGTAGTACACCTGGAGGTCTTTGTCACATCCCGGTCCCTTCTTTCGCCGTTCGGCGACGATGTGCGACTCGAAGTTGAGGAGCGAGCGAGCGTATGCCTTGCACGTCAGGGCGGCTTGGCCGACGAGGACGTGCGGCACGTCCTGCAGCACGCCTTCGACGCTGAGGAGCCCCTCTTGGATCTCGCGCTCGTTGGAAGGGCGCTCCTTTTTGGACTTTTTCCGCGCCGACTTGATCTCCGCGATGAGCTTCTTGGCGAGCGTGATCCAGCGACTGAGATGGTCCATGAGCGAGAAGACGGTCTGTCCAGGTTACGGTCAGCTCAAACCGTAGGCGAGCGGGAACCGGTTCTTTGCGATCTCGCTCACCTGTGCGGATAGCAGTCGACTATTTTCGGTCAGATTATGCGTCGGCGAGACTTGATCCTGGAGGATGGTGGCGATCTCCGTGCGAATGGCTTCGCGGTCGCTTTCGCGGCCAGAGATGAGAATGTGCAACACGAGATGGGGGAGGAGGTATTGCGCGATGGAGGTGTCTTCGAGGTGGAGAAGCCCGGAGAACGGCGCAAAGACCTGTTTCGCAGTCGTGGCCGTGACGCGCTTGAGGAGCTCGTTCGCGAACGTCCGAATCCAGTCGCGGTACGTCGAAGTCGAGGTGTAGATCGGAAAGGCCATCTCCGGAATCGATCCGATGGACAACGAAAACCTCGTCGTCAACAACGGAGCGCACGCCTCCATGACGCTCTTCGGAAGCGATTCCCAGCGGGATTTCGTCAAATCGTCCACAACGGTGGTGCTTTTCGACATGACAAGACTGCCCGTGAACTTGCAGAACCGCAGAAGCTCTTGGATCGCAAAGGCGAGCAGTTCCTGGTGTTTCGTATCGTTGGTGCTCCGGTACGCGCCAACGAGGAGGTCGACGATGAGGCGCAGAGCGAACCTGATGGCTTCGTTGGTGTCGAGAAAGTTTTCGATGACCACCGGAGGCTGCTCGACAGGCGGTAACTCGAAGCGATCAGGATCGACAGCTCCGATGATGCCGATACATTCGAACGCGAGGTTTCGGTGCATCTCGTTCTCGAGGCCGTCGCGCGCAGACGCGCTGAGGAGGACGGCGATCAGTCGACTCAGGCTCGGATCGAAGGCGTCTCCGGACGCCATTTGGTGAACCGCCTTCGTACTGCGCGACAAGAGGGTTCGCAGTTCGCGGAGACCTTGAAGCATGACTCCCTCGTTCTCGCTGGCGACCCGATCGAGCAGGTGCTCGAGGTGCTCGAGGAAACTCCAGTTCCGCTGCACCGCCTGGACCCGACGATGCGCGCTGGCGAGCTCGGGGATCCCGCCCAGGTCTGCGACGTCCTTGACATTCCTGGCCAAATTGTCGGCGTTGTCGACGACGATGTAGTTGATGGTGGCGCAGGCTGCGTCACGCTCGCGCGGCTCGAGCTCTGGCCACAGACGGACGAAAGCCGCCGTCATGGGACCGACGAACGGTCCGATGTCGGAGAATTTGAGAGAGCTGATGAAGGAGCGGAAAGCGTTGAGCGTCACAAGGCGCAAACCAGGAATGTCGAGAGCAGTCTGCAACGTCGCCATGATCTGGGGGACGCGCTAACGTGTCAACCTCTGTTTGCCCGCTTTTGAGTCCGTCCAGTTACTCACCTGAGGAGAGAATCCAGAAATCGCGCGTCCGACGAGGCGGGTGATGGCATCGAGACTGCGAATGATCTTTTGTTTGTCGCGAAGCGGGCTTTGGTGGATGGGTTGCTGCAGACCGCGGTTCATATGCGACAAGAGCCCGACGATCGTGCTCCGGAGCGTATCCGCGATGTCGATCTTGGTGTTCGAGCTGTGTCCGAGTCGGATGCGTTCGGCGAAAATCAGGCCGGCGTGAGCCTGCACACGGCCCGAAAGCGGTCAGATTCATACGAAAGCAAGAGACGAGACGATGGTGGTACTTACCCGAGCGACAACGTTCGGGTCGTCGTCGCCGAAATTGAGGGCGAGGCGGAAGACCAGCGGGACGTGGACCGAATTGATAAGTTTGCTCAGGAGGATGCCGCGACAAGCGCGGACGAGGTATTCCAGGCTCGCTTTCCGCTGCTGTTCGTTCTGCGTGAGGAGGTACGCGAGGATCGACGCGGCCCAGATTGGTTCGCACAGCATCGAGGCAACCGCCATATTGGAGACTTTGGCGACTTCTTGTAGCAAGGCGTCGTTTTGCTGCAGAACGAGGTCGGGCAGGATGTGTTCGCGGGTGACGCGCAAAAGAGCCTCGCGCGATTGGTGGAAGACATCCATGGCGCCGGCGATGATCGACATGGACGAGACCAGGATCGAGCTGAGTGCCGGGAGATGAGGCGACAGCATGAAGTACGGCCGCACGTCACGGTGTGCGGCAGCTTGGGCGATCTGGGCAGAACGGTATGAGCTTGATATGATCAATCGCTGGTGTGCATACAAGAGCCAACGTACCTCTTGCTTGACGAGGAGCTTGACGAAGCTGTTGCGATCTCCAAGGCCGCGCAGAAGGCGAGCGAGACTCTCGCACTCTAGAGCGCCTTGCGGTTCCGCAACCCTGTTTGGCGATCGCAGGTCAGCAAAGGCGTTCTCAGTCTGAGGTCTGAACCGATTTGCGCTAGGCTCACCTGAGAAGCTGACCAGCGAGCTGGATCGCAGAAGCGGACAGCGCTGGTTGTCCTCGGCTCAAGAGCCCGTCGACGAGTTTGAGCAGGTCCTTCTCGGCGTTCCCGTTGGTGTCGCGGGCCTGCTGGACGGCGGCGACCGAGACGATGATCGAGCTGCATTGAGAGTGCGCAAGTTCAGCCACGCTCCCCCGTCAAAGTCGTGAGTCTTCTCGCGGGCTCACCTTGCTGCCGAGCGGATACTGCGCCGTCCATGCTCGAGATCGGGCTTGACCATCCGTAGAATCGGCGATTCGGACGATTCCATCGACGGATGGTCTATCGCGCTGTGATTGACGAGACGGCGGAGCATGTCGAGAGCGCCCAAGTGACCTTGCTCGTGCTTCGCGGATGACAGGTACGCCTCAAAGACCCGCAGGAGGGCTTCGAGCGGTTCCTTCGTGAGCGCACGCGTGGCGCCGAGCTGGGAATTCAGGGCCGAACTGCGCTCGTCCGAATCGCAGAAGGCGCACGACGGCGTCGGCGCTGAAAAGTCATCGGCAGCGACGAGAGCGAGGCAGTTGTTCTTGGCGCAGCTCAAGAGACCGATCGTTCGCGCGAGGTGATACCCCAGCTCTGACGAGGCAGAGGGCAGAGCGGCAATGTACCGAAGCATGGTGTGCTCGGCAGAGTCGTCAGCGGCGGCGGCCAGGATCGAAGCCGCCGCGGCCGGAACGTCCTTCTCCGCTTCGTGCCTGGCCCATGCCAAGGCCTGGCTCACCAGTCGCCGCACTGCGTCCCTGTGCTGGCGCGATGCTTCCGCCGTAGGTTGACCGTCTGCGCCCACCTGCGCCCGGGTCGACTCCTCCCCCTTTTCTCCTATGCGGCGGCGTTTGCGCGGAGAGGCGTCGAAGTCGGTCGCCTCGTCAGCAGTCGTCGCGACCATGTCGACGCTGTGAATCTGAGCCGCCGCGGCACGAGCTGCGCCGCAAGCGGCTGCGATCGCGTCCCGAGCCGCAGCGCCGACGTTTTCATTCTCAGTCAGACGCGCAAAGACCGCATGAAGAGAGGCGAAGAACGTCGAGGTGAACGCGTCCGGGTTGAGGGCATCGGGATCGGAAGACGTCCAGCCAAGCGCCGCGGGCAGGCACATGGCGAAGGAGATGAGAAGCATCTGCGCCGATTGAGGGATCTGGGAGAACCCGTCGAGTTCGATGAGTGACGTGACGGCCTCGGCCAGGATGACGAGGCTGTATTGCAGAAGCTCTTGCAGCCCGGAGCCTTTCGCCTCGCGTCGGAGCGCGAGCGACCAGATCTTTGCCAACGCGGTCAAAAGCCACACCTCGACTTCAGTCGCGGCGCGCGCCGCTGACTCTGCTGCGTCGACGTCCATCGTATGATCCGCAAGCGGATCGATGACGCGGGAGTGCAGCTCGGCGAGTATGAGTCGGGCGACGACCTGGACCTCGAAGAGCCCGGCGGCGTCAGGGGCGTCGAGCATTTCGCAGGCCAGCGCGATCCACCCCGTCAGGATATGGTCCCGGAGTGCGTCCAGCGCTTCTGGAGCTTGTCGCTCTTTGCCTTTGCGAGAGGGTGCGACGACGCCTGCGTTCGGAACGAGGGAATCTTCGGTCGGGAAGCATCGAGCGAGGAGATCGACCGTGGCCGGGCGGTATTCGCCGAGGTACGCCGACGTCTTGATGACTGGGATCAGGATGCGGAGTGAAGAGAGTACGATCGAGATTGCTTCTGCTGGCGAATTGATCACGAGCGTCGACGGGCTGGCGACGAGCGACGCCTCGGAAGCCGCGTTCTTGGAAGGCGTGCGGAGGCGGACACGATCGGTCGCCGGGGTCGGCAGGACGTGCACGGTCCGCGGATAGGAGGCTTGGAAGTCGGGGTCGGTTTCTGGCAAAAGAGCTGCAGGCATGCATGAGCAAGCGATCCAGGAAAAATCAGAACGTCTGCAAAGGTGGCTCACCTCGAACAAGGTTGAGCATAGACTCGACGATCTCGCCGGCTTTACCGACGCCGTTGCGCCTCGCGCTGTCCTTGGTCGACCCGCCGCGCCATTCGAGACGGAGGGCATTCTCCGCGAGGGTGTCGATGATGCCGCGCAGGAACGCTTCGACTTCGGCGAGAGCGGATTTTCGCAGTGCAACGATGTGGTCTGTCGCTTCCGCTGCATCGACTTGACCGGATGGACCCGAGGAAGCAAGCAGAGTGGCTTGCAGGCGAGCACAGACTCCGAGGCATTTCGGCACGAGGAAAGTCGCGAGATCCTCGTCCGGGTTCAGGTCGTCTTGCGCGAATTCGTCTTGCCCGTTCGCCGCTTTTTGCGGCGACGCCGAGGTCCTCCTTGCGGACGGTGAGAGTTCCTTTCCGGTCGACTTGGCTCGCGGGGTATGGACCAGCAGGCGAGGTTTCGCTCGGATGCCCGAGAGCGAGCCGGGCAACGTCTCGATCAGGGCGTTCAGATTCTCGGTCGTATCCGCAAGGTCTGTGGGATTTGGGAAAGTTCAGCCTCGTCGGCGGAAGGGGAACTTTGTATGCGCAGGGAGCGCGAACAGGAGTTGAACCAACGCACCCTTGCTTCCTTCGAGATCGCGCTCGACGCCCTGGAGCCACCCGCCGAGCACGCTCTTGAGCAAAGCGATCTTTTGTTCGGCATCCTGACGCTGCTGGTCGGTGGCAAACTCGCTCAGGTCGGCGTGTACGGCGCGAGCGAGTCGCGGGAAATGGGTCGAGTGAACGGGCGCCAGCGTGTGCAGTAGGGCGTACGTCGCCTGCGGGGGCGCCTGTGTCGGGCGCACTTGCGTCGACGGACCCGCCGCGGGCGCCATGCGCTGCTAGCTCGTCGTCTCTGTGCGAGAGCGCAAAGGTCAATTCTCGACCGCGACGAAGACGCGACGACCGCAAAGTCAACCTCGTCAAATCGAAATAAACTAGGCCCGTTATGCTTCCTTGCTCTACTGGCCGTACATTTCGACTCAGTGCGAGTCCAACCCGGCACCACGGAGTCTGAGACGAAGCAGAGAAACGCCGATAAATTTTGCATGTTGACATCCGGAAACTCGGCGACCGCAACCCTTATTGGCGCTTCCCAGCAGCCTACCAAGCTGTGAAAGAGTCATTTATGTGCTGTGGCATATTTTGCCCCGGCTCTGTCAGTTGTGAGCGGGTGAGTTGGGTGAAAATACACGCGAGTTGCTCTCGCTGCGACGTCTGCGCAAGCCGCTCTATATATACGCACCCGCGCGGTGATCAAAAGGCTTCAGTGGAAGCCAAGGCACTCGACCGTCGCACGGGGACCGGCATCGCAAGCGTCGTGGAATAGAAACCCCCGCCGAGACTTCGCGTCACCTCGTCGCTCCGCACGGCTCCCTTCCACCTTTCCGTCGCCAAAGACCAACTAGAAGCATGGTCTGGATTGGCTTCACGGCCGCTCTCGGCTTGCTGGCCGCAGCACAGCGGGTGACGGCATCCGCCTTGACGACCACCATCACCGCGAACGAGCGAACGTGTTTCTACGCCGCCGTCGACAAAGTCGGAGAGAAGGTGCGTCGAGACAAGTCGTGAGCTCTCGTAACGCGATGCTGACCTCGAAACACCCGCAGGTCGGATTCTACTTTGCGGTATGTCCTTCACCCTCCGCCCCGCTTCCGGCTCGGGCACCACTTGGCATTGTTGTCATCGGCGTGAGTGACTGCTGACCCTCGCGCCGCTTCGACCCATGTGCAGGTTCAATCGGGAGGGTCGTTTGATATCGATTGGGTCGTGACAGATCCGTCCGACACGATCATCATCGAGGGCGAGCGAGAACGGCAGGGCGACTACATCTTTACGGCCCACCAGGTCGGCGAGTACTCGTTCTGCTTCTCCAACGACATGTCGTCGTTCTCGGAGAAGCTCGTCGACTTTGACATCATGGTCGAGTCGGAACCGCGGCCCGTCGCGCCGGCAAAACCGACGGCCTTGACCGAACAGACGAGCTCGCTCGAGGAGAGCATCTACAAGCTCAGCGGGAGTCTCAGCAGCATCCAGCGGACACAAAAGTACTTTCGCACGCGGGAGAACCGGAATGTGAGTAGTCGACACAGACCAGCTGAGCCTGCCGCACGATGGTTGACCCCCCGGCGCTCCATGCATCATGGCCAGGTCTCAACCGTGCGGAATACGGAATGGCGGATTTTCTTCTTCTCCCTACTGGAGTGCGTCATGATGGTGACCATGTCGGCAGGCCAAGTGTGGAGTGAGTCCTGTTTTTCCCACTCGGGTCAAGGAATGCCTCCTGACGCTCTCACTCGGGCAGTCGTGCAAAAGTTCTTCAGCGGTCCCTCCCGGCGACGTCAAGTCTAGTAGTAACGAACACATTTCGCAAGTCGCATTTACACGTCCAGCTCGCTTAGCGTCGTCGCCAGGCAGCGCTTGCCCGGTTCGCCGTCAATCGACGTGCGAACACGAAGTCCCGCCCGGAGACGCTCATTCGCTTCCGATGACCCCCTTCGCTTGAGCTACGAATCTGCGGCTCGGAGCTGCCGAACTCCTGCACATCAAGACGCCAGAAAAGACCTTTTCTCCGCGGACATCTGCAGCGGGCTAAACTCGAGTGTCGATCTCACGCTTCCGCGCGACCCCGTTCCGGCCGACCCGTTCGACCCGTTTACCCCGCAAATCTGATCAAGCGCACGGCCAGAGCTGGCTGCAGTCGCTGCTTGTCGTCCTACAGTACCGCCTGCTGAGCATATCGTACGACTTGTCTGGGCTGCATATCATACCTTGCTCGCGTACGACTTCCCACCGACTGCCTCTCCTTGCCTGAATCGCCATCATGCCCTCAGCCGCTGGCGAGTCCGAGAATAGATCTCTCTCAAGTCCGAATCGCCTTCGCCTGAAGCTGACGCCCCGGCGACTATGCAGTCTGCCCCGCCCATGCCGTCGAGTTCCTGCGAGCTCTGCCCAAGGTGAGCCTCCAATGATTCCTCTCTTCCCCTTTGCTCAACATCTTGACGATCTCATACATCCGCAGTGCGAGCATCATATTCATATCGAAGGCACCCTTGAGCCGGCGATGCTGTTCAGCCTCGTCGAGAAGCACAAGGTCACGCTCGACCCGGCCATGTACTCGACCATCGAAGCCTTGGAAGAACGGTGAGGATGTTGCACTCTTTGCGCTTCGACATGCTCCCAGCTGAATACGGCCCCCGTTTGACACACTTAGGTACCGCAACTTTGCCAACCTCGACGACTTTCTCGCCTACTTCAACAAGGCGATGGACGTCTTGATCGACGAGAGCGACTTTGCGGCGCTGGCGTTTGCCTACCTCGAGCGCGTTGCTACGGACGGCCTCAAACACGCCGAGATCTTCTTCGACCCGCAGGCGCACACTGGTCGCGGTGTCTCGCTGGATGTCGTGGTCAAGGGTCTCAAGAAGGGTCTCGCCAAGGTGGGTAGTCCAATGTCGACTTCTTCTGCGGGTTCCGTCGCATGCTTTTGCTGATCTACCTGCACGACATACAGGGCCAGACTGCCTTTGGCATCACCAGCGACCTCATCATGTGCTTCGTCAAGCACCTCCCCGTTTCCGAGGCTCTCGTCGCCGTCCGCGACATGGCGCCCTTTGTCCAGAGTGGCGAAGTCATTGGTCTCGGTGCCGACTCGTCCGAGGTCAACAACCCGCGTAAGCAAGCTCGACTTTCACAAGCGTCGACTTGAAGCAGACCTTTGACCAGGACCGCACGCCTTGCAGCTTCCAAGTTTGCCGATGTGTACGAGCTCGCCCGCGAGCTCGAGTTCCCGCGCCTGACCATGCACTCTGGCGAGGAAGGTCCGGCCGATTGGGTCCGCCAGACGGTCGTCGACCTCGGCGTGAACCGTGTCGACCACGGCTTCCGCGCCGCCGACGACCACGACCTGCTCGACGAGTTGGTCCGCCGCGACACGTTCCTCACGCTCTGCCCGCTCTCGAACGTCCGGTTGCAGGTCACACCGGAGGGCGTGCACCAGAGCCCGATTCCGCTGCTTCTGGAGAAGGGCGTCAAGTTCAGCATCAACTCCGATGACCCCGCCTACTTCGGCGGTAAGCTCTCTCCCCTTATGTTTTTGCCCTCAGCAAGGCGATGGCCTGACCTTGCCCTCGTCTTGACAGGCTACATCCTCGACAACTACGTCGCGGTCCACGCTGCGTTCGGTTTCGACAAGGCGACGTGGCGACAGATCTGCCAGAACGGCATCGACGGCTCGTGGTGCAGCGACGAGCGGAAGAGCGAGATGTCGGCCCACCTCGAGGAGGTGATGACGGCTTGGGAGGGTACCGAACTCTAGAGTGGGACCACGCGTCCCAATACCTATCAGGCTTACCTCTGAGCATGAGACATATCCGCATAGAAGAGGCTTCTCGTCCTTTGTTGTAATTTTTCAACCGGGGTTGATTGCATGGTGAATCACGATAGGCAGGGCATGGCAGGGCAAACGATGATGCGCAGAGAGGTAGACATGCGGAAGTTGGCGGGGGAAAAGTACACAAACAAGAGACGAGTCCCAAGACGTCAAAAAGAGTACACAACAAGAAAGAAGCTCGCTCCGACGGAACAATCCCGAACACGGCCACGACATCACGACTCGTTCGAAAGGGGCGTGTCGGCAGCTCGAGCACCGCCAGACGACTCGGCTCCAGCGGCGCTGACGCGCGCACTGCGCATCGTCCGCTTCGGCGGTCGCTCGCCGATGCCGTCCCAACCCTCCAAGTCCGCCATTGGTTCGACGTCCATGCCGTCTCGTCCGGCTGCAGACTCGTCGTCGGGAGCGTGCACCTCGATCACATCCGCGTCGCCGCCGCCTTGGCCTCCTGCGCCGCCGCCAAAGCCGACCGCTTCGCGAGCCCATCGCCGCTTGACGCCGGCCGAGGTGCTCTCGTCTCCTGCGGCGGTGGCAGAGAGTCCAGTTCCGGTGGGCATGAGCTGCGTCGCCTTGGTGCCTGTCCCTCCAGCGCTACCTGCCGCTGAGACGCCATTGGATCGGCTCGAGTTGCGCGTCCGGTGGTGGTGATGGAGGTCGCGGTGCAGACGTGAGGGTCGACCGAGTGGGCTTGGAGGATTGCCGGCCAGGAGTGAGGAAGGGTGTGTCGGTCCGAGCGGAGAAGGAGACGCAGGAGGGGCAGAGTGCGAGTGTGCGACGGGTGGCGGCGCGGTCGCTCCGAGGTTCGAAGTCGGTCGGAAAAGGGAGGCAGTCGAGCGCGTGAAGGGCGGTGAGAACGCCAAGGACGAAGTCGGAGATGGAGGTGCCGACGAAGTGGAAGCTGCGTTCGTGCTCGCAGCTGCAGTGGGGAGGCCGGTCGGTACGGTCCGGGGCGTCGGCGAGGCGGCTCGAGTGGCGCCTTCGGAGCGAGTCCCGAACGGCATGCTCGGTCGCAAGTTTGTCGGTACGGCAGGAGCAGCAGAGGCAGCTCGTCGTGGAGGGACCGCCGTTGAGCCTGAACCGGGTCCCGAGACCTCTTCCTCGTCGTAGTCTTCCTCTTCGGCCTTGAGAGCCTCCTGGCGTGCCTGTTTTGGCGTGCGATTTAAGCATAGTCCCGGTCAGTCGCCTCACTTTGTGCTCGAGTCGGGCGAGGGGTTCAGGACTTACGCAGATAAAGTTGATCAGGCGCGAACCGTCGACCTGGCCGAGAGCACCGCTCGCGCCGCTTCCAGCTGGCAGACTGTGCGAGTTGGCGGGGCCTGCCTGGTTTCCCGAGTGGTCGAGCATGGCCTGCATGAACTCGAGGACTTCCTGCAGGGCTTGTCGCTGTCCGGCGATGTACGCTATGAACGAACGCACGCACGCGACCCGAGATGGAAGACGAGAAGAGTCAGCGCAATCACGCCTCGCTCGCCTGACCGACCGCGCGGCCATGATCGGGAGGACAGAGTAGAGCATTACCTTTGGTCGTGGCTCGCTTGCCTTGCTTGAAGAGGGCCGTGATGCTGAGCGCCGCCTGCCGGAACGACGACGCCAACGCTTGTTCTGCGAGCTCGTTGGGCGGCAGAGCCGTGTTGAGCTGGCCCAGCGATTCCATGGCTTGATCGTGTTCCCCAGTTCGTGCTTTCCCCTTGGGTGTGGGCAGGTGTGCGGAGGTGACGTTGCTCTCGAGGCCAAGAGCTTCCGCGGCGACTCGACTTGCCGCAGTCAAAGTCTCGGGTACAAAGGGGTTCATGTTGACATCTGTAGCAACAAATATAGAGACAAGAGGAACGACACTTCTAGGATCCGGATACAAGGAGGCGAAAAGAGGTTATACACGCTGGGTCACTCGTCGTCCGCCATCGTTGTCGGCTTCGCCCGTTCGCCAACGTCGAGGCCGAGAGCAGCGCCGGCAGGTTCGACTCCGTCCGGGGTGTAGGTCGGGAACGGGTTCATGAGTTTGCGGTGCGGCGACGACATCATCAGCGCCTGGTGGTACCGCGCGAGGCTTTCTTCCGTTGCAGTCGACGACAGCGTGAACTCGCTGCGGCGCGCCGACCAGGTCGAGTCGGTCAGCTTCCTGGCTGCTGCGGCTGCTTCTAGCTCTGCTGCTGCAGATCCTGGAGGAGAGGTCGTCGGGACATCCGGATCGAGCGGTTTCGGGACGAGGATCCGCGACGCGATGCTCGCGAACCAACCGAGGCCTTGTCGGTTGATCGCGTAGAGGTGCGCGCCGAGGGGAAACACGCCCTCGACAATCTCCTTCAGGCCCCACGTATCCTCGTGCGAGATGATGCGCCCTTCCTCGTTGAAGAGCAGGCGCGTGTGGAGCTTGAGGTGCACCGTCGCGAGCGACGAGGCGATCGACCGCGGGCTCAGAGCGCGCAGGAGGGACGCGGCCGGCCAGCGGTCGCGCGTCGTCATCGAGGCGTACGTTTTGCTAAAGATGCCCGAGCTGTGACCGCCTTCGGAGCCGGTGTCGTCGCCGCAGTGGACCGAGGGCGTGAGAGGATAAGGGGTCCCGGGCAGCGAAAAGAACGAGTGGCTCCGTTGTCGAGACGGGGTCGTCGGCGGGCATCCACCGGCCGTAGTTGCTGTTGAGGCCCCGTGGCCCCCTCCCAGGTAGGTAGGGGCGTTCTCTCGGTCCAGGAAGGACAGAAGCGAAATGTGCAGGGTGTGCGAAAAGACGACGAGGCAGTTCCCGTCGAACGCGGATTGCGAATGCGTCATGTCTCCCATCTCGCTCCACATGGTTCCCGGTACCAGACTGAGGAGCGCAAACATGTCGGCGATGGCGGTCTTGCCGCGAGCGAGGGTGAGCGGGTTCTCGAAGACTGCGCGGGATCGCCGGCGGATCAGCGCCACGCCTCGTCCTCGCCCCGAGCCTTTCACGGTATACGAGACTCACTGGACCCTGTATCGTAGAGTTCGCGCACGACGTGGTCGATCTCGGTCCTGTCCTTGCCCCGTCCGCCGTAGAGGACATCGTGCACGCGGCAGACGGCTTTCCGAAAGTATCCCGCCGTGAGCGGAGGGCTCTGTACGCTACCGCCGTCGTCGAACAAGTCCACGGCGGTTCCGACGTCGACCATATCGTGTGCGAGGACGGGGTGCGGCTCGCCGAACGCGGTCGGTGCGGGCGGGGGCATCGCCATTGACAAGGGGACGGGGCGCGACCCTCTGCGCTGCCGCGGTGAGGGCGCGCTCCCGGTACTTGCTGCCGTGAAGGAAGGCGCGCGAGAGAGCGACGGCATCCAGGCGAGCGGGTCGAGCGGTGGTCGGAGTGGGCTGGTCGAGAGACGGGAGTCGACGTCAACAAGACGATGAGCGAGCGAGCAGCTCGATCCGGTCGAGTCGCGCTCGAGGACGCAGGCGGGTTTGCGCGGCAGGTAAGCGAATCTAAAGCTGTAGGTCGATCTGGCTCTCGGCCGGCGGTACAGTCGGGGAGGCAGGACGGCTACGTCGACATGCGCATCCCGAGGCCGCCCTCGAGTGCTTGAGGGGAGGCGCACTGCCTCGTCCACGTCAGCAAGTCACGTGACCGATCTGAGAAGGTCGCCGAGTGTGCCTTCTCCGCAACACCGGCAACTCTCCTCTCTTGCTTAGAACACTTGAGACGTCTGTGCTGCTCATCTACCTCGCTCCTAAAACACGCCGACCATGGTCTCGAACGCTGCTCTCTACTACAAGAAACCGCCGCACGGTGCTCCTGTCCCGGGCGAGACGCTCCAGCGCGTCGTTGACGATAACTTCGACGTCGACAACGTCCCGCTAAACGGCGGCATCCTCGTTCAGTCCAAGGTCAGTGGCTGGATTTGCTACGAGGGGAATGGAGTCGAGGCGTGCTAATCGGTTCTCGTGCTCCCGCGGCTGCGCCAACTGCAGGCTCTCTCCCTCGACCCGTACATGCGAGGCAGGCTCCGCGACCCTGCGATCAAGTCGTACAACCAGCCGTTCGAAATCAACAAGCCGATCGTGACCCTCGGCGTCGGCGTCGTCCTCCGCTCCGACGACCCGTCGATCAAGCCCGGTCAGATCTTCAAAGGCCTGTTCGACCTCGCCGAGTACGCCGTCGTACCGCCCGCGCTGGTCAAGATTGGCCGCGTGATCGAGAACAAGGAACAGCTGCCGTGGACGACCCTTGTCGGCGCGGCCGGCATGCCCGGTGCCACCGCGTGGATCGGATTGTACGACATCGGCAAGCCCAAGAAGGGCGAAACCATCTTTGGTGCGTATCCCTGCAGATCCCCTCTTGTCGGTCCGGGATACTTGATCGCCACGCACCCGCGTTGCCTGACTGACCGAGGCTGTCAATCTCGCTCGCGCAGTCTCTGCCGCCTCGGGAGCAGTTGGCCAGATCGTAGGACAGCTCGCCAAGCGCGACGGACTCTTCACTATCGGCTCGGCTGGTACCGACGAAAAGGTCGCCTTCTTGAAGGAGATTGGCTACGACGTCGCGTTCAACTGTGCGTTTCCGCGACGAGAGGGGCTGTTGCTTTGCCGGGTACAGCTCAAATGACGACTCCTACCCCGCAGACAAAACCGAGTCTACGCAGAAGATCTTGGAACAACACCCTCCCGATCTCTTCTGGTGTGTCCGATCTGCTTTCGTCTCCGTTACCTTGCCGCGGGTTGACGACGAGGACCGCAGGGACAACGTCGGCGGCGAGACGCTCGACATCGTGTACAACACCATCAAGCAAAAAGGTCGCATCATCGCTTGCGGCGCCATCAGTCAATACAACCTGCCGGAAGAGAAAAAGTACGGGGTCAAGAACACCGCCGCGATTGTCACCAAGAGCCTCCGTCACGAAGGCTTCATCGTCAGCCAATTCCCGCAAGACGAGTTCAACGCCAAGATGCCGCCTCTCGTCAAGAGTGGCGAGATCAAGTAAGTGCTAGCAGCGCTCGCGAAACCGCTCGTCGGAGGATATTGATGTTGATCTCGTTCTTTCTCTCTCCCGCGCTCAGGATTAAGGAGCACATTACGAAGTGCATCGACAACGGCGAGGCATTCCTCGACATGTTGGAGGGACGCAACTTTGGAAAAGCCGTCATCTCGCTCGAATAACTCACTCGAATAGGTTGTACATGATGTGTTGAAAATTTTCGTTGTGGCAGGGCTCGCTCAGGATCCGCGGTCACCATGTGAGCGGCTGCCTTTAACCACGATGAAGGTCTCCTTTATGCAGACCGTGGAGAGAGAATTCGAGTTGACAAGTCAAGTCTACAGGCCAAAGCTATGCCCGTAGCGTTCGGCCACCCTGATCGCGTCTGCGACGACGGCCGAGGCAGTCACCTCGACGGGATACCCTGGACCCTGAATGACCAGCGGCCGGTCCTTGTATCGCTTGGTGAAGATGGCCAAGGAGAGGTGTGACCCGGAGAGGGATGCGAAAGGGTGGTCCGGCGAGAATCTGGTACGCCGGCCGAAGAAAGGGTCAGTAACAGGCTCTGCTCAGGTGTCAGCAGCAGACTCCGCTGTGCTTGCGAGTCTGCAAGTCTGCCAACTCACTGCTGCAGTGCACATTCGATTCTTCCACTCTGTGTATCGAGCACGCCGGCATAGCGCAAGACCTTGCCCGCCGCTTGCGCTTCAGACCTCATTCGCTCAAAGGGCGCATCATGCTCGGCTAAACCGTCGACAAACGCGTTCGGATCTCGGACATCGACGAGCTCTTCCGGAATCAGAGATTGAGTGGATACGGATGCGGTGCCGTCTGGAAGGTGGAGGATGGGACCGGTTGCGGGAGTGGCAGCGGTGGAGGTGAAGGGAGTGGAAAACCGAGCTAGGATTGCGAGTTTGCGAGCGACGTCGCGTCCCGACAAGTCTTCTGCTGGATGCGGCTCCTGTGTGATGACAGCAAATCCTATAAGGAGGAACGTTTCGAGCCTGTATGGGCACAAAAACGATGGCTTACCGTGTGGCCGTCTCGATGAGCGGAGCGAACGATCTCGCTGAATCGCAGAGCTGGTTCTCCTGCCCGCGGACCTTGCACTGTCGAGAATTGATTAAAGATGTACGAAAGTGTGCCGCTCAAGACGGCTTCGATCTTGACGATTTCGTCTCCGGTCCGGACCAGGTCGGCCAGAGTCGACAAGACGGGCAGACCGGCGCCGCATGCGCCTTCGCAGTAGAACAAGCCGGCGCCAGCGCTCTGCTGCGCTTCTGCGATCGGCTGACATAGCTCATGAGGACCGGCGGGAGCGACCTTGTTCGGCGTGACGACGGAAAGTCCGGCGAGCAAGGCTGTGGCGTATACCTTGGGCAGGGCATCGGAAGCTGTGCAGTCGACGAGGATGATGTGCGATCCGCTCTGATTAGCTCGCTGGGCGAGAGCATCGACGAGTTCGGCCGGCGCGAGCTCGGCTATGGATGTTTCCGTAGCTTTGCCACTCGGCGCTTGGGACGAGGGGGGTAGCGCTTCGAGCAATAGTCCGTATGTTGTTTCGCCAGAAGGCGTCCCTGATTGATCGTCAAAGACGGTATAGCGCGAATTGGAGATGCTGATAACCCTGAAGTGTGGCCGCAACGCTGGAGGTGCGAACTGCTCGAGAACGAGGCGGCCAACCAGACCGGGACCGACGAGGGCGATTCCGATCGGGGCCACTATGGGAACACCCGAATCAGCGATGCGATCACGTAGCCATACAAAGCAGATTGTGCGCAGTCAAGCCCTCGCGGACAGCGTCGGGCCGGGCGAAAAGCACAAGTTCGGAAGCACGTCGACCTCGCCGGAGCGCGGATGTCTCGGCCTGGACGCACTCCCGCAAAGGTATGGATGCGATCGTCGCTCTGACTTACTCTGCATGGGCGAACCCAGGTAGTTGACTCGCGGACGAGGAAAATGCGCACTCACGCGGAAGGGAAGCGCCCATGGCATTGTCATCGGGGAGCCGAGCAAAGGGCTGCTGCAACAGACGCTACACTGCATCCGGAGCAGAGATGCGGTGACGGCCGGACTCGCAGAGCAAAGTCATACCCGAGTCCTGATCCATGTGGCGGACCGGCGCCGCGGCCGCTATTTGGGCGGTCGGTGCTGCGATCGCCTCGACGAACGGCCAAGTCCTGCACGCAACTCGCTTCAAGTCGTGCCTGCCGCAGGGGGGAACGACAGCACCGGTAAATCAACAACTACTCCTGTCCGACCTCTACGCCCAGTTCGACCAGGGTCAGCACCACCTCGGGCAACATGCGGGCGGCGTCAATCTCTCGGCTCTCCCGTCGCCGATCCGCAACCAGGATGGAGCCATCCTCGCAGGCAGGGGAGACGTCTTGCGCGTAGTCATGACCGGAACCGTCGAGGCCGAGAGCGCCGGGTACAGCAACGAGACCGGCTTGCTGTCAACGCTCGTCCTCGAGTCCAAGGTCCTCTCGTTCGACGTCGCGCAGAACCGCAGCTCGCTGTGCTCGGCCATCCGGACTTCTGAAGGCCGAATGGGGACGACCTCGAACGGCTCAGCCTTTGTCGGCGACTCGGGGTGCCCGTACTCTGGCCCGGTCGCCCTCGGCTTCACCATCCCGCTCGCGAGCTCTTACCCGCTGACGACCATCAATACGAACCTCGTCGCGCTCGACTCGTCCAATCCGGCGCTCCAACTCGCGTGCTATGATCTCTCCTTCACGCCCTACTACCCCGACTACTTTGCCTACGCCATCGTCCACTACCGTGAGTATTTGCTTCCCTGTTAAAAGTCTTTGCTCGCCGCTTGCACGCGCTAATCACCGATACCCCATAGTGATCATCGGCCTCATTGCGCTGTATGCGGTGTTGTACTACCTCGGTCGGTTCTACGCCGCGTACACGACTTGGCTGCACGACAACGAAACGCAACTTGCGTCTTCTCTGACGCTCATGCTCACGGCGCGAGGAAGCTCGTCTCGCCGCGGCATGTGGCGCACGATCTACTTCGACGCGTGGGCCGGCAAGCAAGTCGTCGCGAGCGCGAGTCTGCGCCGATTCGTCACCGCCGAACTGCGCGAGATCTTTACCCTCATCGCGTGGTTCTCTTTGATCGGCACTGTCGCCGTCGAGTGGCCCGGCTTCGCATGTACGCCCTCTCGGGAATGACTCCATCCCCTTGACCGAATTCGACTCACGACAGTCTCCTGCAGATCCGGTCTTCAAGCAGGCAGCGTGGACGAACCTAGTTTACAACAACACGCTCAGCTTTACGACGCCGGCTCTCCCTGTCCTTCCCGACAACGACACTCTACCGTCGACCTTTGGCGGTCAGTATCGCACTCAGACCTCGCCGCTGTATCTGGACCGGACTTTGCCGAACGTCCTCCTCGACCTCGACCCGGACTCGGACGGGATCGAGCGGTGGTCGCGGATGATCGGGGTCCGGCATCAGGACGTGTGGGCCACCTGTGCCTTTACGTTTTTTGCCATCTGCGCCGCCGTGCTCGGCCTGCAGCTCGTCCTCTTCGGCCTGAACACCCTGATTGACGCAGTCCTGCCCGTCCGACGCGAGTCATCCGCTCACTCTTCGCCAGTCGACAAGCTGGCAGGGTTCGAGCACGACGAAGCACTCGAGCCGTCTCTTCACAAAGAGTCTTCTCCGCCCGACGGCCCACGCGGCGGCGACCGACGCTCTGACGGCACACTCGGTCGTTATCTCGAAAGTGGCGACTTTGCAGACGATCAATTCCTCGAACGGGACGGCGAGCCTACGCCAGAGGCCCCTGCGCTGCGACTTCCGATCTGGAGGCTCCACTTTGCGCACGCGCATGGCAACCTCGTTCGGGTTCTCCTCTTCTTCCACCTGCCACTCACTCTCTTTTCGACCTACCAATGCACGCTCTACTCGACGTCCTCGACGACCCGATTCGCCCTCGCGGTGGTCACGCTCGTGGTCGTGTGCGTCGCAGCTCCGGTCTACCTCATCTGGCAGTTGCACGTCCGAACCGCTCGGAAGCTGTACACCCACTTGCCGACCCTCCTCGCCTACGGTCCCCTCTACAACTCATACTCGGACGAGTGTGTGCTCTTCCCCCTCGTCACTTTCGCCTCGAACCTCATCAACGGCGTCGTGATTGGCGCTGCGCAATCGACCGGCACCGCCCAGGCCGCCGTCATCCTCATCTGCGAAGTCGCGCACACCCTCGTCACTTCGTTGTGGTTGCCGTGGGGCGACCACTCGGCCATGGGACCTCTCGCCTTCCTCCTCTCGCTCGCCCGAATCATCATCGCCGTCCTCCTCGTCGTCCTCTCGCCGACGGTCGACGTCTCCGCCTCGGCAGGGTCTTGGCTCACCTACGTTATCCTCCTATGCGTCGGCCTGGTCTTGCTCTTGTTCGTCTTCGTCGCGGCTTGCAAGCTCTTCGAGCTCTGCATCCGCATCGTCGGAGGCGTGCCGTTCGACGAGTCGCGCAGTCCTCGGAGTGGCGGCCTCTTTGGAGCGATTCGCAAACTCAACGGGCGTGGCGGCGGAAGGACCAACAAGCACCGGAGGCAGAACCGGCCGACCGCCCAGTCCGCTGCTGCACGCAGGAGGGCCGTCGAAGAACGGCGACGGCGGAACCTGCATCGAGAACGAGTGGCGCACGGCAACGACGACGCGAGCATCAATACGCATACATACATGCTCCCGAGCGCGGTTCGTCCAGCCGGACATCCAGGAGGAGCGGTCGACTCTGCGCATTCGCTCACGCCGACGAATTCGCCGTTCCCGTCGAGTGGCCTGATCGACGACGATGGCTTCATCATGTCCGCCATGTCTTCGCGCGGCTGGGACAGCCCGTCGACCCGCTCCGGAGGAGGTCCCTACTCTGGCGTTCAGCCGAGCGGGCCGATCCTGCGGCCGGGTCCGCAGCAATGGTCCAGCGAGTTGAGCGTCGCCGCGACCACGCCGGCGGCATCGGCGACGCTCGTCGCACCCGTGGCGGTCGGCATGGGCGGCGGTTCTCGCACTCCTCCTGGGACTAGCTCTGGCTTTACGCGCGTCGGCGGCGGCAAGGCAACTCACAGCAACCCGTACCAGCTCGCCAAAGACGCCGAGACCGCCTATCCGCCTTATCCGCCCGTCTCGTCCGCCGACATGTACGCGCCCAGGCGGACTTCGCAGGGAGCATTCGGAGCCGAGGCGATGACGCCGGCGCAGCGTCAAGCTTCGAGACCGTCCCTGACCTTGCCGTCCTCGTCCGCCTTGCTGTCCAACGTGGTTTCGCCCGGCGGTCGCCTCGACGATGAGCACAATCGTCGCCTCTCGACTCGCGCGCGAGCTCGACAGGCGCGCAAGGGTGGCTTCTTTGGTCGCTTCAAGAGTCAGCCCGTCTATAGCGACGACGACTTCTCTGACGACTCGGATGATTCGGACACGGCGGAGGGCGGTCAAAGAGGACGCAAGAAACGCGGCGGGCTGCTCGGTCTGCTCGCAGGAGGGCAAGCAACAGCACGGAATCGTCCTGTCGCCACGGTTGCATACGTCCCGGATGATCCTTACGAGCCGCCGTTTGAAGCGCCGGCAGCCGACTCGGGCGAGAAGGGCTTCTCCGTCGTTCGGAAACCTCGGCCAAGACCAGCCGCCGCCGGTGCATCTCCCAGCCTTCCACCTGGTGCTGAACCGCCTTCATCGACACCGCCCGCGCCCCACGTCTCGGTCGAGGCGCCGTCACCGCCGGCCTCACTGCGTGGTGAAGTGATCGACTCTGCATCCTCACCTTCTTGACTCTCGAATCACATGCTTTCTGTGCCGTAGACACTTTTTGAGCCCATCTTGTTGATCGTAACATTACTATGTCATGTCTCTGAAGACTCGGGGAACTAGTCACGAATCGCGTGAACGGGACACGAGTTGCCTCGAGCGAGCCAGCCGCTGAGGCACTTTTCGTGAAAAGTGCATAAGCACACCAAGCGCGCCATCTTGTCGCCAATCTGTTGCTCGCAACGTGTGAGTCGTGTGCTTTGCAATCTCAAATGGTGAAGTCGAACGTGACTCGCCTCAAACTCTGTCCAGCAGATGTTGCAGTCTTCGCCGACGAGAGGACCTGGCGGAAGGCGGAACACTGCATCCACGAGACATAAGGTCAGAGACACTCTTTCCCTCCCCTGTACTCTCGGCAACTCACCGAGGTATCGCCCGGATGCGATCGACCCCCGACCGGCCTCGAGACAATCTCGGATGTGGTTCTCCTGCCGGCTCTTCTCGCCGAGCTGGGCGAGCGCTTCTCCGCACACGGGGCATTCGACCAGCTCGCTCACATCGGATGCAGCCGCTTCGCTGGGCGCCGCAGATCCAGGCATGGAAGGCAACGCGGGGAAGAAAGCCTGAGGAGAGAGGAGCGACGCGGGACCGGCTTGATCCGGAGGAGGAGGGTGGAGCGCGAGCGCGGCGTGGCACTCGTTGCAGGTCCGGTAGCGGTATCCGAACGGCGAATCGAGGAGCCAGGGGGAATCGTCGGCGACGCTGCCCGGTTCGACCGCGACTTGTCGTGGGTCGAGCTGGTCCGTGTGGGGCGAGCAAGCCGCGCAGACGACGAGGCCGCACCGTCGACAGTGATGCCTCCGATTCAGGAGCGAAAAGTGTTTGCCGCACCGGCGGCACGAGTTGGTCGCGTGGTCGGGTTCCCACGGCGGACGGAGGGATTGACTTTGCAGCAACGACGGCGAGTGGAACGGTCGGTTCGGGACTGCAACTTCGTTGGTCGGGATGCGGAACTCGGGAGCTACTTGTGGCGTGAGGATGAGCCGCGCCGAGCTCGTCGTCGAGTGGAACGAGGCCGACCGGCTGGGTCGGAGACGCGCGCCGCCGGCCGAGGAAACACTCGGCGGGTGCATCGAGGTCCAGACGGAGCGAGCGTCGTCTTCGTCTGCAGCATCGACGCCCGTATAGATGAACTCGTTCTCGTCTGTGTTTTCTAAGCAAGTGAGCTGAAGGCGTCTGGAATCTTCTGGACCCAGGGAAAGAAAAGAGAAACGCGACGAACCTTCCTCATCAAGAGCAGCGCGAGCCGCCGACCCGTCCTGCCTCGTCCTCAGCAGCGCCAGCATCCTCAACGACTCCTCCAAGTCCCTCTCCGCTTCCCTCCTCCTCTCCGGATCCTCTGCATCCTCCGCGATCCCTCTCCGCAACTCGTCCGCGGCCCGCTCGAGCTGCGCCACCCTCTTGCGCAACTCGACCTGATCGACGGCAACTTGTGCACCCTCGGAGGAAGTAGTTACGGGGGACAGTTGATCCCAGATGTCGGAGGATTGACCGATGAGGAACCTGGCGCGGGAGCGATAGTCCATCGGGACGAGTTCCGCCGCCTCGCTCTCGGGGGCGGGGACGTCCGCCTCGCCTGCAAGTGACGACCGCCGCCGCCTCGGCTCGACTTTTTTAAACCCCCAGTCGGGCAGGTCCAGCCGCCGACGCATCACTCGCACCCACGCCCTCCTCCGAACCCATTTCTGACTCGCCGTACCGCCGGACCCGGACCCCGGCTCGGACGCGGACGGGGACGCCGATGCCGACGCAGGTGGAGTCGCAGTCCACTCCTGTGCGGACGTATCAAAAGTCGGAGCGTACGACCAGCCGTCGAGAGGAGATCCGACCGGCGAAGTGAGGTCGACGGTCCAATCCGAGATCCACATCCACGCGGGTTCTTCGGTAGCAGCAGCAGCAGCGGGTCGGGCTTGGAGCGGAGTCGATATGGAGGGGGAGGAGAGGGTAGCCTGAGAGGGAGAGGCGGCCAGGACGGCTTCGAGGGAGGAAGAGGCGGCGCTACTCGACGAGGAGCTGCGCCGCGGAGTCGGTCGAGGTCTGTTGGATTCGAGACCGGATTTCGCGTGCGTTGTTGTTGTTGGTGGTGGTGGTAGTGGCTCGATCGGTTTGACCCTCCCCCCACTGCGAACTTGCCGCCGAGGGGGTAGCACGAGCTCGTTCTCCTTGCCGATCACGGGCAACCCCACCTCGGACCTGAAACAAGGCAGTTCTTTTCCTCCTTCAGGACCGGCAGGTGAGTGTTCAGGGACCGCCGCCGGAGGGAGGGGGAACGAGAACGCCGCGCGACGGTCGTTGCGCGAGAGGGCTTTCGAGGACCAGACGAGGTGGTCGCCCTGCCCGGGGACGAGTGACGCCGGCCTGCGCAACGAAGGGGTCACGAGGCGTTGGTTCTCGTACAACACGACCGGCACCGTCGTGTGCAGCGCGAGCGGATTGTACGTCGTCGTCATCATCGTTGACTTGGCGAGTTGAGCGGCGTCCGCCCCGGCGAGGATGCGACAGATCTCGAGCTCAAACACGCACGCGGCGAGGTCGTACGCCGTCTCTCCGGAGACGTTCCGCCTGAGTGGGTCGCACTCGCCTTGGCGGAGCAAGAAATGTACGAGCGGGAGGTGACCCTTCGAGGCGGCGTTCATAAGCGGGGTGAACCCGTGACGGTTTGCGGCGTCGGGGTTGGCGCCGAAGGTGAGCAAGAGGCGGGCGACGTCGAGCCAACCCCGAGAGGAGGCGTTGTGCAGCGGCTGTGTGCGGTCGAGACGAACCGTGATTAGGGCACACTCTTTCTCTCATTCGCGCTGGAAGCAAAAGCGTCGGGAAAGGGAGCTACTTGCCGTCCATCCGTCATTGTCGGTCGCGTTGGCGTCGACCTGCCGAGAGAGGAGGAAGCGGCAGACGTCGAGATGTCCTCTCAAAGCGGCTTTGTGCAGCGCGGTCTGTGAGTTCGCGATACCATAGCAGAAGTCAGTGCGGGCGATTCACGTCAGTGCCGCCGAACTCCCAACAAACCAGGAACCGCGGACCCACCTCTCCATCTGCGTCTTCGAGGTCGGGGAGAGCTCCGGCTTGTTCGACGAGCCATTTGACGACGTCTTCGTGTCCATTCTGTGCCGCAAAGTGAATCGGAGCGAGCTTCGTGAGCGGGTTCGGTTCGTTCGCGAGCGTGAATACGGAGCGGTGCTGTTCTCCTGCGTTGTCCAGGCTGTCGTTTGCGCCGCGGACGACGAGTGCGTCGAGGCGGGCGAGGTCACCGTCTGCAGCTGCTCGCGCGATCAAGTTCCTCCTCGTTGTGAGATCGTACGAGGACGACGACGAGGGGTGGGCGGTGGTGGCAGTCGACCTTCTCGACAAGCCACTGGGCTGCCTTGGCGTGAGTGCGACGCGGGCTGCGAGCGGCGACTGGTCGTGCTGCGTGGGCGTGGCCTCTGTCGAGGAGGACGCGGTCGGAGACGTGGCTCGGTTCTTCTGGAGAGGGACGTCGGCGGGCAGAGTCACTGGTGGCATACTCTCTAGTGGATCGGTCTCTCGCGTGTTCCTGCTGGCCGTCCGTTCGTCCGAGAGGTCAGTCATCATCATGGGTTCCAAGTGGGGAAGAGAGCGATCAGAGTCCGCTCCTCGGATCCAGCTCGATTGGGTAGACATACCGCGACATGCCTGATCAGCGCAGCTCGGAATCAAGCTGGCCCGACTATGGCCTCGATCAGTGTGAGCGAGAGAGTCCGAGGTCCGAGTCGGCGGAAAGTGGAGGCGAACCTCGTCTCCTTTCTACGCACTCGGGCTAGAGACATACTCGGACATAGAAGCGACACGCAGCTAGATCTGTACCGCCCTCGTCTCTGACCGATCTTCCTCCCCGACCCGCATTCGACGCTCTCGTGCTCCCCACCGCCCGGCGACTCTTCGGCTCAGACCTCGGCTTTCACCAGCAACTCGTACCATGAGCCCGCACTCCCGCAGCTCGACTGGAAAGCGCTTGGCTACCCGGGCCATCCACCAAGACGCTCCCCTCTCCGGGCCAGAAGTCGCCCCCAACATCAGGTCAACTTGCATCTCCTCCGGCACAGACTGGACTCGGAACACCTGACTGACTCTGTCCCGTATAACAGCCTCACGACCACCTTTAGGCACCCGTCGCCGGAAGAGATCGCGAGCAAACCCGAAGGGTACTACGACGGAGACAAGTTCGACCTGTCCGACCCGCCGCGCGACATCTACTCGCGGTACACGCAGCCGACCCTCACCCGCGCCGAGCGCGTCCTCTCGAGCCTCATCGGTCAGCCGACCCTCGTCTACCCCTCCGGGATCGCCGCCTTCTTCGCCGTCTTGCTGCACGTCCGGCCCGACGTCGTCGCCATCTCGGGAGGCTACCACGGCTGCCACACCTCGCTCGACGTGTACCGCAACTTGAGGGGTCACGATCAAGTGGTACGTGCCCGCATTTGGAATGAGCGCAGGGAAAACAATTGCTCAACAGTTTGACTTTGCAATCAGTCGATCTTGGATCTCGACGACGAGTACCCGCGCGACAAAAAAGTCCTCGTCTGGGTCGAGACGCCGCTGAACCCGACCGGAGAATCTCGCTCGATTGCACACTGTGAGCTAAGCGTGCTTTTGCTTCTCCTTCTCACTGTTACAGTCTGTGATGTCGGGACATATGCAGTCTACCATGGACTTTCTGGGCGCAGCTCACCAAGGATCTCACGTGAAACCAGACTCTCGCCGCGCCAAGGCTGTCAATGCCGTCCTCGGCGTCGACGCGACGTTCGGACCTCCTCCCTTGCAAGACCCGTTCGCGTGGGGCGCCGACATTGTCATGCACTCGGGAACCAAGTACTTTGCCGGTCACTCGGACGCCCTCGTCGGGACGGTCAGCGTCCGTTCGAAAACCGAGTGGAACCAACTGTGGCACCACCGGACCTACACCGGCTCCAACATCGGGTCGCTCGACGCGTGGTTGTTGCTGAGGTCGTTGCGGACCCTCCAAGTCCGCGTGACGAAGCAGGCCGAGACGGCGACCAAGCTCGCCCAGTGGCTTGCGGCGCTCGCGCGCGCCGAGCCGGGCACGGACCTCGACGGTCCGGGTGGGGTGGTCCAACAAGTGTGGCACACGTGCTTGCAAGAAGATCGGGCCGAATTGCTCGGCGAGGGGAAACAGATGACGAGCGGACCGGCAACGTTTGCGATCCTGCTCAAGAACGAGCTGTACGCGACGCACTTGCCGCACCAGCTCGAGTGCTTCATCGCAAGTTTCTTTCGTCTCCCTCTTGTTCTGGCACAAGATGATCGTGCTGACGTGATGGTGGGGAACCCTCTCTCGATCAAGCAGCCGGCGACCTCTCTCGGCGGCGTCGAATCCCTGATCGAGCAACGCCTCGTCTCGGACCCCGGCGCCGACCCGCGGTTGAGTAAGTTTATTCTATTTCAAGGAGGGCACAGTCGATTTACCCCCCCCCGAGTCCGTCGCTGACGCTAGAACCGGGTCTCGCAGTCCGCATCTCGGTCGGCTTGGAGGATTTCGAAGACCTCAAGGCGGACATGATCCGCGGCTTCAACAAGGTCCTCAAGGTGGGCCTCTTTCGTCTTGCCGATTGATCTGATCCGGCTGGTGAATCTTGTTCGACTCACGAACCCGGCCGTATGCTCCGGACTGCGGCGCAGATCGAACGCGGCGGCAAGCTTTAGACAGTCTTTCTGGGTGCGCGGATCAAAATTGAATAAAAAGGGGTTGTTGTAGACTGCACAAGAGAATAAACTATAGTCGGAATCGAAACATATGCTGCTGGACTCTCTCTCCGAGGGAGTGGCGCGGAACGATCATCAATCAGTTCGCCAGTCTTGGTCGGCTATCATACGCTCGCCAGACTAGACTTGCAGAGATGTTGCGATCGAGTATGCAGCGATTCAGAGCAAACGTCCCCGCACGGCGGCCAATTTCCCCTCCCGCCCGCAATGTCCACACGCAGCCGACGGCCAGCAGCTCTCCGCCGCCTCGACCGCCTCCGCCCAAGTACATCCGGTTCGCGACCGTGTACCCGTTCATCTTGCTCTCGATCATCACGTCCCTTGCGCTCAACTTGAGCGTGCAACGGACGGCGCGAGAGACGGAAGGAGCGCGACACCGCGCCCAGATCTCGGTCCTCGAAAAACTCGTCGGCCGCTTGCGATCACGCCACGCAGAGCCCACGACGACGAAGACGAGGGAATTGACAGAAGCGGAGCAAGACGAGATTGAGCGCGAGTTGGAACTGGTCGGGCTTGGGAGGGGCAGGGGCAAGGAGGCCGTCAGTGCCGAGATGAGCGTCAAGACGGACGAGGCGACGAGTTGGAAAGAGGTCTTTCTCGGCAAGAAGGGCAAGGGCTACGAGCCAGAAGACGACAAGACCGACTGGGAAGCCGGTCTGTTACCTCCCTCTCTCACTCTGCCGTGGCATCGCACGTCCTGCCCTGACTGACAGCTTTCTCTTTGCCAGTCTTCCGACAAGCCGACGAGGCGGAACGAACGCAGCAACAACGCCCGCCTCCTGTACCGATTCTGCCTTCCCCTCCCGCAAGCCCTGCACCGCAAACTACTCAGGCAGCTCCGGCCTCTCCCGTCGCAGCACCTCGACCAAATCCGTCGAAACCAGTCTTTTTGTAAACCCGTCACGAATCTGCAACGATGCGACACGCCCCACCCTCTCATGCTACGGACGCCGGTGTCGGGGCTAACAAAGGCCAGTTAAAATCCTGAAGAGCGGTGATCGCGCCGTCGAGCGGATCAAACCCGGACTCGAGGAAGGCCGAGACGAACTCGGCAGGGAGTGAGTCGGTCAGAGCGGCGGTCGTCGTCATCAGTGATGAAGTTTCAAAGTTGAGGAAAGGGTCCGAGGCCGGGGTTTGTTCGCTCGCGGAGGAGGAAGGCGAGGTGAGAAGGACCGTCGGCAAAAAACCGCTCGGCGCGCTGGGACCGGTCTGGAGAATCGCAGCTTCCTGTCGATGGCGTGGAGCACCGTGGTGGCTCACAGGGATGTCGGTCGTTGCTTCCGACAGACGGCGACGCTTGCCCGGTCGGGCCTCGTTGGCAGTTTCGAGGGGCGGCAGCTTCGCCTCCTCCTCCAAGAGGTTCTGGATGAGGGCGGTGCCGCGACTCGCGATGCCCGAGAAAGACGCCATACGTCGGAGCGTCGCCAGTCCGATCTCGACTTCGGCACGTTCCGCACGAAGCGTTTCCATCGGCGAGCTCCGCTGGAAGAGGTCGAGGCAGATGACGGAAGCGGCCGCGCTGATGCTGTCGACGTTCGAGGAACACGCATGGTCAGCTTTGTTTCGGACGGTCCCCTGGAGTACGAGACCGGACGGGAGCAAAACGCACTGATACTGCAGGTCAAGAAGTCGTCAGCGAGGAAAATTGGGGGAAATCGGCGTTTTTGAAACATCATCGGCGAGGGCATTTACCGGTACAGTCCACATCCTCGAATCGCCGCAGCGAGCCGCTTCGCGCAAAATCCTCCGACTCGCTTCGATCGCCCGCTTCCTCGATGTCTCGTACCGGAGAAAGAACGCCCGGTGCAAGACGAGCACCTTGTGATTCGACGAGATGATGAACGCATTCCTCACCCACGCCGAGTTCGGCGGGAGGTTCGCGATCGGCGCTTCAGGCGAAGTGAGCCAACTCGGCATGCGATCGAGCATCGCTCGCATGCGTTTGTCGAGTTCGAGGATGAAGGTGTACGAGGGCTGAGGATGGTCATCGAGGTGCTGGAACGCTTGCTGGAGGATGCGGGCGAGTTGGATCCAGATGAGCAACTTGGACGTGACTGTGTACTCGGAAGGAGGTCGGTCGACGATGGCGCCGGTCAGGAAATCCCTGCAACGGGACAACGAACATGCATCAGCCCCTCGTCGCCGGAAGAGGACGCTCTCGCCCCTTTTACACCGGGAAGCATGTCGCTCACTCGTCATGCGCGTTAGAAGGCAGAGGTGTCGTGACTTGGGTCGGCTGCACCGTCGACATCCGCCGATGGTGGATCTGCTCTCGAGTCGTCAAACATCATACGAGTCAGCCTCAGGGGCAGGTCAATCCGGTCAATCCGCTCAAAGACATTACGATACACACGCTGAACCAGTCTTCCGAAGTGAGCGCCCAGAACACCCGCTTCTTGGTCTCGAACGCGATAAGGCTTTGTACCCGTTGCTCGAGTGGCTGACCCGCGACCGATTCGGCCCAAGCTTTGTCGGACGGAAGGCGGTGGAAGCCGAGATCCTGGGCCATTGCAATGCCGAGGGAGAGGAGGGAAGGAAAGACGTTGGAGAACGCGCCGTCCTGGCACCCGATGACGAGGACCGCGACGGCTTGGACGGCATGGAGTTGCCGATTATCGAGGAAGTGCGAGCGGTACAAGCACGAAAGTGCTGCGTCGAAATGCGCCTTGGACAGGACTTGCACGTCCTCGTCGCTGAGTCCATACGGCCCGAGGTGTTGAAGCTGTTCCCGCGTCGAGTGCCGCAGGCCGCAGCAGAGCTGCGCAAAGAAAAGCGCGAGCCAAGCCGGGTTCGCGGTCTCGAGCCTCGTCTCTACCGGTGCGGCCCAGAACTCTTGCACCTCTGCTCGGAAGGTCGGACCGTGGACGGAGCCGTGCAGCCATGCCGTCCAGTCGAGCGTATGCGAAACGATCCGCTCGCAGTCGGAGAACGGCGGCAGGATCCGCGCCAAGGCGGCCGTGTTCGGATAGACCGTCAAGGGGTGAGTAGAGAGCCCAGATACGTCGAAAATGCTGGCCGTGGCCGGGAGGCTGCTCAAGTGCGGCCGAGGCTGGGTCACGGCGACCTTGATTAGTCTTGAGAAGGTCAAGGAGAGAGATGAACTGAAACGTACGATTGCGGCGCCAGAGTCCATATGGTGGCGTCCGAGGGCCTGAGGGAAAGAGCCGTGTCAGCAGATGCACCATGACCTGCCAGTCCGAAGCAAGAACGCACGAGGAACTCGAGGCTCAGGCTAGCGGCGACTTCTTCCTCCCGCAGTTTCTCCCATCGCGGATCCGTCGTGGCCGATTGTCCGCTGTACGCCGCATCTTGGGTGATATCTTGTGCCTCGTGGTGCAGCTCGACGGTACCCGCGGTCGGTGGACTCGTGAACGGTTCTTGCAGCGGCGGCAGCGAAAGGGTTGTGTTGTGCAGGTCCGGCATGTTGTACGGCTGCGTCGGCGAAAAGGCAGAGCTCACGAGACCTGATGGCGCTCCGTACGGCAACGGGGTCGATTGTACATGGGCTTGAGGGCTGAGCCCCTGCAACTCCGTCGGCAAGGTGGCGAGCCATGGTTCCTGCGAAACCGACGAAGGAAGCGCATTCCGCATGACCGGAGAGGTCTCCTCCTGCTTCGTGCGTTCAAAGACTCCGCTGAGTATCCCTTCGAGGCCGTGCAGGCGATCTTGCAGCTTGGCGATAGTCGCTCGCATTTCCGCGACTTCCGAAAACGCCCCGACCGCGAGCGCATCCAGACCCGAATGAGGTACAGACGCTCGTCCCGGCTCAGAGGGGGAAGAACTGTAGGTCGGGTACGCTTGCCGATTCGCGAGGGACTCTGTCGGGGCGGTGGGAGCGGGAGGCAAGGGAGTCGCGGCGATGGCTTGTCGGATCCTGCGCGCGTGTTCGGTCACTTTCGGCACCTCGCGCAAGGGTCTCTGGACACTCCGAGGAAGAGTAACGTGAACACGCTTACTTTTCGGCATCCTTTGGACGGACATGCGGCACGCGATGGCACAACTCCGCCTTGCCCCGCTTGACGCATTGATCACACGGTAGCTGCTTATCGCTGTCCGGAAACGTGATAGTCAGGTTCAAAGAGATCTAAACGAAGCTTCACAACCCGCGGCAGGTATAGGGGAGGTGGAGAGGCGATCCGATAAGGCTTCAAAGGAAACGCCGAAGGTGCTGACCACTCACCACCTCGTTTTGCGTCTCGAGCATTCGGAACAGCTCGTCGACGCCCGCTGCGAGATGCGCAAGACTTCTGCCGCCTCGGCGCTCATTGGCATCGTCCCTCGAAGTCGAGGGTGCGCGGTGACGAGAGGAGATCGACCTGCAGCAGCTTATCGGTGGCTCGGTCTGACGATAGCGGATGGGCGTCGGTGTTCAGCCTTCACGGCTCCGTGGCTGTACGATCTAGGGAAGGGTTTGCCGTCGTAACGACTGGTTTGAGAGGTCTGCGACCTTCCGGATGCCTGCAATGGGTGACGATAAGGCGTCGGAGAAGGCAAGCCGCAATCGCGGCCGAGATATGGAACCGCATTTATGTACCTCCCGGGCCGCAGAGAATTGGTAGTGTGAAAACGGTAGTGCATGGACGAAACTCTATGTGCGACTGCAGTAGGACGGTAAAGCAGAAAACCCCCGCGAGCTGGACAAACAAAAAGAACTCCGTCCCTCTTCGCCATCCATCCAGGCGCACCTGGCAGGATCGCTCGTGCAGTACCCGCGACAGGACTGGCAGGACAGGAGGGGACAGAACAGAAACAAAAGAACCAAAAGAACAACCACATGTGAAGCGAGAAGGGGGAGGAAAAAAAGACAAGGCGACCTCCCGGAGTTGAGGAAAAATGTCCGTTTTTACTTCTTGGCGTTGAGCCAGTCCTTGACCTATAGAGCAGACGTGGGATGTCAGCAGAGGGGACAAGCTCACACAGAGCCGAAGATTCAGAGACTCACGACGTCGGCGAAAGAGACCATGCAGACCTGGACGACAAGCGAAAGTTCGTGTTGGGTCAGCTCACGAAACCATGGTTAGCCGTACAAGAAGAAAAAAAGGAAGGCTCACCGTCTGCCAGATGCCGAGACCGATGCGAGGGGTAACACCGCGGTAGAGGCCCTTGATGCCGTTCTCGCGGTAGATGTACGCGAGCGTGTTGGCGATCGTCGGCTTGGCGGGGCGGTTCGCCTCCCCGGCGGTCGACTTGGCCATCGATTGCATCTGGTGCGAGAGGTTTTCACGTCTTGTTAGTCGGTCGTCCCCGCTTGGAAGACATTTTCATCTCCCCTCCCCAATGACTAGCGCGGGAGGCGAAGATTACAGACGCCGGTCTGGGGGACGACTCACCTCGACACGGACGACCTCGATCGGCTGGTTCCAGCATCCGAGCGCACCACCAATGGTCGAAGCGGCGACGCGGTCCAGAGTTCCGAGCTTGTCGCCTTCGGGAATGCCGCGCGATTTGCGGATCGACTGCTCGGCGAGACGCGCGAAACCCATGCTGCGCAAGAGGGAGAGAACTCGTCAGTCACTTGCTCTCTGAGCCGCGAAGGATGAAAGGCAAGCGCACCGAGAACCCCAGTTGGTCATCTGACGAAGCGCGACCGCGTTGACACCCTTGTTGATTCCGCGGATTCCGTCCTTGCGGTACATGTCACCAAACAGTTTCCATCTGTGGTCATAATCTCCTTTGTGAGCACATGCAAGTGGGAACTAGACGTGTAAAGGGCCAAGTACGCACGTAGACGGCGGGTTCTGGCCGTTGACGGCCATCTTGCTCCGGGTAATCTCGGCAGTCTTCATGCACGTGCAGAATCCTGCATATCCACGGCCGAAAATCGTCAGAGACCGTATTGTCCGAATCTCCGAAAAAAAAATGATAGAAACGACGTACCGACAGTCGCGTAAGCCTGGGCGACGCCACCTCCCATTCCTCCAAGGAGACCGGCCGCCGCGGGCCCGACGCCGGCCGTCATGGCGACGTCCTGAATCTCGGCAGCGGCAAAGAGGAGGACGGCACCCTTGGTCGACGCCTCGATCCAGGCCCAAGGGATCAGACCCTGGTAGACTGCAAAGGAGGCGAAAAGTGGGGGTCAGCCGGACGGTTTGACGCCGTTCGCAAAGAGCAACGGCGGAAGCGCAGGGCTTTCAGAGAGAGAGGATGACTGTATTGACACCTCGAGCGAGCGCAAGGCAATAGGAAGGCGCCGTGACTCACATCCGAGAACTCCGCCGCGCGACCAGACTTTTTTCAGCGCCTGCGACATCGTGTCCCCTCGCTGCGAGGCCATCTGAGTCTTGACGACCTCGAGCGGCTGTCCGAGCGTAGTCACCTGTCGGTCCGGTCCATGCGTAGTAGGTCAGTCAGTCGGGCGGGTGGAAGGACGGACACGTCGGGTATTCGCGGAAGAATTGGGCTTCCGGCGAGGACGATGCCCGTCGTGCTTCATTCGAGCTGGGAAGGGGAGCAGGTCGAGAAGCAAGGAGTACCCCTCACCTCGAACATGTTCATGATGCCTCCGAGGGCAATGTTGGACCAGTTGATGCGCTTCTTCTGGCCAGGAATGGCGGGTCCTGCGTCGATAGCCATGGCAAGCGGTTCTTCGTTTCTTTCTGGGTTTGGGTGGGGGCTGCAGTAGTCGCAGCAGAGTGAACGGTCAGCTTACGAGTCGTCCCACGGCTTTGTCGCTGGGGTGTAGGAGTTGCGAGAGAAACGATCGAACGAGGCGAACGACAACAAGTGGGGTCGAAATCCCTCGCGACTCGTTGTCGCGCTCGTAGCAAGCGCAAACCGATCGCGATAGACTCGCACGTACCTTTTGACGTGATTCGAGGCGCGACTGGACGTGCAGAGCGAGCGAGAGGGTCGAGAGAGAGCGCGGTGGGACTTTTGAGAGAAAATCTGGGGAAGAGAGAGACGTGGTTGGGGTCAACGGTCAGCGATGATGACGAGCTGGACGAGCTGGGAGCGCGGTGCACTATGCGAGTGCACTCAGTAGAGGGACTATCGCACCTAGACTGGCACGGAAAAAGCAGAAGCAGACGCAATGGAGGAGAAGAGACGGACAACGGACGCGTTGGGTTGTTCGCCTCAACTTTCTCAACTTGACACGCACGAACCTCTCCTCCCTCGTCGCAGCTCGTAAGGCCCTCTGAATACGCTCTTGACAAAGAACCGCCGAGGCGTGTATTGCATGCCGGGAATACGAGTTCTGCTGATCACGGCCGCGCAAGGGGGCCGGACTTTTCCCAGCGCTCAAATCCCTTTTTTGGCGACCCCCGGACGAGCGCAGGACAGCGAGTCTCTCGAGTGGTTGAGAGATGATCCGTCCTTGGATGGAGAGAGTGTCTGCGTGGAAATCTGCGCGGACAAGGCTGGTGTCAACGCCGTCTTCGCAGCGAGATTGGCGAGAAAAACCCACTTCGTCTTAGGGGCGTGTGGTCCGTAGTGCCAAAGCCGCGACTCTGTACCTCAGAGCGGTTCGGCGTGACGAGAAGAAGTGTGTAAGGGCGGCTCGACGCCTCAGGACGCGGCGGCCGGTTCCGGCGCCGGCAATTTGGCGCGCAGCCAGTCGCGCAAGTCGATCGCTGCGCCGGCGGCGGCGCCCATCGTCATACCCAGCACGAGTCGACGCAGCGACGAGGCGCGATGGAGTTGATCTGATGGGCCGAAGAAGAAACTCCCAAAACTGTCAGGGGCGGGGGAGCCTCGCCAAAGAGAGAGAGGTGAGAGCAAGAAGGACGTACAGTACCACCCCGCGGCGACCGAGAGCGCCGCCCCGGACACGGTCGCCGAGACCCACTTGCTCTTGACGTTCTGCGGGTCGTGCACGCCTGCCTGGTCGAGTCCGGTTCGGATCGCGCGGTCGACGGCCTCCTCGCAGCCGAGGAAGGCGCCGGTCCAGAGTCCGAGGCGCGCGCCGGTGCGGAGTCCGCCCTTGATGCCGGCCCAGGCGACGCGGTAGTTCTTGGTTTTCTGATAAAAGTACCAGCTGTGCGTGCGCGCGGGAGGCGGTAAAGTCGCGGGAGGCGGTAAAATAAAGTCAGTACTCGCGCGACGGGGGCGCAACACACACAGGACAGACTGCTCCCCGCTATCTTCCGGCGACGCACCCTTGTACGGTTGTGGGTAGCCTGTGAGCGTTCTCTGCGAGGAACTGTTTAGACGCGAGCTTTGAGGACGAGACGAGTCCGCTCGTAAAGCCAAACGAGAAGGCGGCGGCGGGACCGAGAAAGAGGAGCGGCGGCGCGGACGAAGCTGGACGCTCTGCTTGCATCCCAATCCCAGTCTCGATTCTCGCTGGATCGGGCGAGCGTGAATGACAAAGAGTTGGACGAGGTCAAGAGTGCGCTGCTGCTTTCTGGCTTCAACTCGCAACCTCGGATTCCCCCGCTTCGACTACGGGCAAGTCGATTCACGTTACCCGTGCATCCTGATGCAAGCTGACGCCTTTCCCTGCTCGCAGACTGGCAAGAGCGGGGCGCGAGCGAGACGTGACGGCGAGTGAGATCCGCTCAAAAAACACAAGGCACGCCCAACCTCTCCCCAGCGAGTCAGAGATGGATCGGACTGACTCTGAGTGCATGCAGGCTCTGGACAGAGGCATGCCCAGGCCCGCAGCGTCGGCTCTGAGGCGAGCGACCGCTTCTTCTCCTTCGCCCGCTTCCCCTGCGACCGCCGCTCCCTGCACTTGCTCCTGTCGCCCGACAGCTACAGCGCCCAATCAGCAGCGCCATGCCAGCACGCACGCCATTACGGCCTCGACCTCGTCAGCCGCCGCAGCGCCTTCGCCGCCGTTACAGCCGGTCATCGAGACGGTTCGCGCAGGCGGCTTTGGCTTCTTCTCGAGATCGCTACCGAAACGGAAACCGCAGCGACCCTCGGTTCCGCCCAGCACGAGCACGACGACGACGACCACTCTGCAAAGCACCTCGGCGTGGATCTTGCACGCCCCTCCCCAGTTCCCAATCGACCTTCCGATCCCTTCCGCACTCGCCTACACTCTCTCGGGACCTCCACCGCCACCACCAGCTCCCCAGACTCAGCCGTTCGATGTCCGGAACTGGTCGCCGATACCGGCACCGCCGCCTAGTACAACTCGGTCTACCTCGCCCGCACCTAGTCCTCTATCGACGCAACCGACACCGACCACCCTCCTCGGAGCAGGAGGAGGAAGCGCTCGAGCCAAGGCAGTGGGACAGGCGAGATGCGTCTGCGGGAGAGCAGCACGGATGACTTGCATGCGGTGCAGGGCTTCCTCGACCGCCGCCTCGCTCGCGCGGATGGCAGCGGCAGGGTCGGGACACGACGACCTGGCAGAGGAAGCCGGGCGACAGCAGGAAGGCCCAGAAGGAGAGGGACGGATATCGGCAAAGGGGAAGAAGGGTCCGCAGAGACGGCGAAGAGAACCGAACGGACCGCCAGGTCAGTACCCCTCTGAACCTGGTTTTCTCGACGGCTGGCTGACCGCGCCGCGACCTTGACAGATTCACCTTCAGCACGGCTCGCCGATCTCTTGCGCCAGTATGCACCAAAGAGCTTGCCGCATTTCCGTGGCGTGAGCGTCGTCGCGTCCCAGTCGCCCAGTCGCCACAGCAGCCGCAAGCTGTCCCTAGCCGAAGCCAACGAAGCCATCTCGGCGATTCGGCAAGCAGCGTCGTCGTCGGACGAATCCTTCTTGGCCGGCTTGTCGGCGCACGAACAGCTCGACCTGATCCGCGCCGTCTCGACGATCGCGCGAGCCGTGCAGCCTTTCCCGCCTTCGGAGCTTTTGCCGTCCAGCAGCAGTTCGGGGCCCTCTTCCTCTTCTCCAGACGAGACGAAACGGATCCGGCTGCGGCATCACGCTTCGGAGCTGATGCGCGACCTCCTGAAGCGGGCGGGATTGGATCAGGTCGACGCTGTTGGCGATTCGCCGCAGAGCGGGACGCGGTCCAGTGCTGCGTTGCTCGTCGTCGATGCCGCGTGCCTCGCCGACGATGTCGTCGCGCTGTCGGATTCGATCAATGTCGCGTCTGTATCGCCTCCACCACTTGCCGCAGCCGTGACGAACCTGTTCCAACAGCAAGATTCGTCCCTGCCCGATCGATCCGACAATGTCGCTTCTTCTCGCCAGCGGAATCGCGCCCAGAATGCCCACGCCGCCCTCGCACTCGTCCTCGAAGCTCTCGACCGCTCGCCCCACTCGGATGCCTCCGACACCTATTCGTCCGCTCTCGTCGCGCTGCGGTTGATGTACGACCTCGGAGCCGAACGTCTGCTCGACTTTGTGCAGCCCGACTCGCCGCCGCCGTCTCGAGAAAAACAGATCGCGTACAATGACGTGCTTCGGAGGAGGTACGGGGTCATCCTGGCGCGACTCGAACCGACGCCGTCGCGCTGGTTCGCACGCCAACTCGAGCAGGGGACGACGACGACGAGCGCCGGCGAAGGGGCGCTGACCGCTGTCGGGTTGCACCTGATCCGACATCTGGGTCGAGCCGGCTCGGCGGGAGAGGCGTTCGTCGTCTGGCAGAAGATGGCGGTCCGCGAGCGGCGGGACGAGGGGAAATCTCTGCGGTCCCGCTTGACCGACTTGGAGCGGCTGGAGGCGCTGACCTCGCTCGTCGATGGGCTGGCGATGGACCGCCTGTTTGCGGACGGGAACACCCTTGCGATCGAGTTGGAAGAGCTGGCGCGCGCGGTCCAGATTGGCGAGGTGGCGGCAGGGAGCGACGCTCCAAGCGCTGTTGCAGAGCCCTTCGTGGGAGAACCGCACCCGCTCGTCCCCGAGGCGTACCGAGCACTCGCTCGCCTCGCGGCAAATCAAGGTCGCGCGCCGATCCTCGACCGCCTCTTGGCTCGACTCGCAGCGGTCACGAGCGACGCAGACTCGTCGGTTCTCGAACCCGCCGCCCGGCAGATGCGGGCGCGCTCTCGCCGGTACGAGTTGGACGAGGTCCGCGCCATCTTTGACTCGGCCGAGCTGGCTGCGGCGTCGCCGGAGGAGCGGGCGAGACTGTGGGGGCAGCTCATCGCCGCTCACGTCCGCGTCAACGACGTCGAAGGCGGTTTGCGGACTCTGCAAGAGATGCTCGAGACCGGGCTCTACGTCCCCCTCGTCACCGTCAACGTCATCCTGCATGGCTTTGCCCGCCGGGGCGACGTCAAGCGCTCGGCAGAGCTGTTTGCTCGGATCGCCGAGGGCGAGTTTCCGCGCGTGCAGCCCGATACCGGTAGCTGGAACGCGTTGATCCTCGCGCACGTGGTTGCGCGCGATCCTTCGACAGCCGAGGCACTGATCAAGGAGATGCGACTCTCTGGCGCCCGACCTGACAAGCAGACCTGGACCACCCTTCTCAGCGCATACGTCGAGAACGGGCAGTGGACGGCCGCGTTCCGAGTCTATCGACACCTGCAGTCGCATCCCGATCCGACGTTCCGCCCCGACACGGCCGTCTACAACGTCATGCTCAAAGCGTGCATCCTCACCGGGACTCCGGCTCCGACCGTTGTCGAGCTCTTTCGGGACTTGGTGGCGCGCGGCGTCCGCCCCAACATGCGAACTTACACGCTTGTACTGCAGAGTGTGTGTCTCGCTGGCATGATGGACATTGCCGAAGAGCTGTTTCTGCTCATGGACCGCCGACACGACTCGCCGAATCGGATCCCCGGCATGAGCGTCATCGAGCCGGATCAGTTCGTCTTTGCCACTTTCGTCGCCGGCTACCTCCGACGCGGTCAGTCCGACAAGGCACGCGCGATGCTGCTCGAGATGAACGCGAGGGGGATTCGAACTTCGTCGATCGCGGTCGGCATCATCATTGCCGCTCGTGTCGCCTCCCTGCAGGAGCGCGAGGGTCACATCTCTGCCGAGTCGATGCAGCGGGTCATTCAGCAGGCGCGCGACTTTCTGCGAGATGGCGCCAACGGCGAGCCGGGTGGACTTGCCGCACGTCGACGTCGGCAGCCCGTCCGCTTCGATCGACCGCTCGCGCTCGGGAAGGAGGCGGCCGTCGTGTACTCGCCGATCTTGCGCTCGCTCGCCAAGCAGGGCGACATCGAGGCTGCGCTCGAACTCTTTGATGAAATCCTCGATCGGCAGGATGCTCGGGATGGTCCGCCGATCGAACTCTACACGACGTTGATGGACGGCTTCCGCATTCAGGCCGCCGAGCTCGACTCGCCGGCCGGAGCCGAAGAGATGGCACAGAGCGTCTACTCCATCTGGCACCAGCTGTACGACTCAGTCTGCAAGCGCTTTGTCCGCCTGCGACCGATCCAGAACGTCGGCGAGGCGGCGGCGACGGTCGGAGGGCCTCCACTACCGAAGTTCGCCCGCCGAGTCGACCCCGCTCAAGCCGGCCTACTGCGGCTTCCGTTGACCATCCTGCTCGACACTGCGACGCATCTCGACGACCGTTCTTTCATCGAAGCGACCTGGAGGCGACTCGCGCAGCAAGGGTTCGCGTTCGACATCTCCAACTGGAACGCCCTGGCCGCGTGGTTCATCCGCGACCTTCAGCTCGAGAAGACGTTGTGGATCACCGAGCACGTTCTCTGTCGGCCGGCCGATGACGAGGAGGCGGACGTACAGTCGTTCGCCAAGTTTGCGACCGAGCTTGCGTCCGTCGAGCGCCTCGACACGGTTGGTCGCGCCCCGACTCGGCTGTGGCAAAACCGCCAGCCCGAGGCACCGCGCTCGGTCGACCTCTCCTTCTTGGATGAAGCGCTGGACTCGTCGCCGAGGGAGGACGAGGCTGGCATCAGCAGCGCACTCGGTGAATCCGACGAGGCAGAAGGAACAGAATCGCCCAGCGCGACAGGCAGAGACGACCTGCAGGCCGCGTTCCAAACAGCCCACTCGCGCAGCCTTGCGCTTACGACGTTGGCTTACCGTCGCACGCTCGAGTCCCTCGGGGTGGCACTCGACCATCTCACCGTGAACGGAACAGTCCGACCAGAGGAAGACGCCGAGATCTCTACTGCAGGTCCGCCCGCCGCGCCCGGGGCCTCTTCCCTCGACGAGGCGCAGACGCTTTACCGTCGCCTGGTTCGGGAACATCCGCGCACTATCCGCGCCATCGAAACGCTTCGCGCCCACCGCCAACGAGCCGAGATGGATCGCTACGAGCGTTCAAAGGGCCGCTACTAGAAGTCCTCTCTTGTTGTCTGTACCACCACTCGCACCGCAAAACTGCAACTTTCACCTTTGCATAGCATATTTGCCGCCTGCAACTCGTTCGCATTTTCCACGACGCTTTCAATTCTCACCTGCGGGTTCGGTATGGAGACATCTTTATGTACAGAAGCCTGATCTTCTCCTTCTCCCGGATCGCACGGATCATTCGGCGGACTTGCAATACTGTACCGGCGCTTAAACATTTCGCCGACGAGGATGGGGGGTCCTCATCGATGGCACCTGCGATCACTTCCTTTGATCAGCGCTGCACGCCGGCGCCAGCTGCAGGCTCGCATCTCGCGGATGCCATTTTCCAGCGAATCCCGAGCGGCCTGAAGCCCGACCTGCTCTAAATCTGTCGTTCCTGCTCGCCCGATCATCCCTGCCGGCGCAGTCGACACGCCCAAACATTTCCGGTCAACCTCGCCGTCCGCATACCCGGTGGATCGCCATACATAGACGACGCGCTAGTGAGCCTGCCGCCCACGCCCTGGGACCCTGACAGGACGGCGGCTCCTGAAGCATGCGGACCGCAGAACGCCGACAAACTTGCTCGCTTCTCGGAGGGGTTGCATACCTTTCCTTTCCGCTCCGTTGTTACGAATAGGACTCGTGCTGTCCATCATGCTTTTGAAATGGAGCACGCTCATCGCGCTCATTATCGCCGCTTCGGCTGCTCCGACTGCTGCTCCTGCTCCGGAACTGAAAGGGCTGCTCAAGGCCGACGGCTTCACGTCGCAGCAGTGGAAGGATGGCTTCGCCAAAGCACAGGCGCTTGTTGCCAGCCTTAGCTTTGATCAGAAGGTGAGACGGGTCTGTTCAGGCGGCTTCTCGCGATGCGGCTGACCGGCTCTTCTTTTCTCAGCAAAACTTCACCGCCTTGCGCGACTCGGTTCCGCCCGGCTGCTCTGGCTTGACCTACCCCTTGCCCGAAGCAGGCATCGAGGTAGGGCTATGTTTCGCGGACGGTCCCACTGGTGCGTAGTCGTTCTTGCTCGAAATCTGTTTCCCACGAGAGGTTTTTCCGTTCGTGCTTTCTCATGCCTCCCTCTGTGCAGGAATTCAATCGCGATACTCGACCCAGTTCCCCGCCGAGGTCACGACTGCGGCCACCTTTGACCGCGACCTCTTCTACCGTCGAGCCTACGCCGAGGGCGCCGAGTATGCCCGCCTCGGCGCTCAGGTCCCGCTGTCGATTGTCGTCGGTCCGATGGGTCGCTCCGTGTACAACGGACGCAACTGGGAAGGTTTCTCGCCGGATGCTTTCCTTGCGGGTGAAGCAGTCCGCTACACTGTCGAGGCGTTCCAGGAAAACAAAGTGACGGCGCTCGTCAAGCACTTTGTTGGCAGTGAGTCGCACCGTTCGGAACCCTCTCTACGCAGGGACGGTCTGACCACCTCCGCCTACAGACGAGCAAGAGTACCTGCGCAATGGCGTCCCTACCGGCTACTTGCGCAGCGTTCAGAACCAGACGATCGATTCCATCATCGACGCAGCGACTCTGCGTGAGACGTACACCTCTCCGTTCGCAGAGGCGATCCGAGCAGGCGCTGGCGTCAGTCCTTTACGAGTTTCCGATTGGATGAACGTCGAAGGCTGACACGAGACATGCAGGCCATCATGAACTCGTACAACAAGTTGAACGGCACCTTTGCGGCCGAGAACGGCGACTTGCTTCTCGGTGTGCTCAAGGAAGAGGTGCGTGACACCCTCGTTACTTTTACGACGTCTCGGAACGGCACTGACCATCCGCGCGCTTCCTCCAGCTCAACTTCCACGGGTGAGCCACCCGGACCGGCTGAACGCCGAATCTTCTCCCTCCATTCGAGTCCGTCTGTGCTGACCCGCTTCGAATGACTCGGCAGTTTCGTGCTGACCGACTGGGGCGCGGGTATGTTGTCACACTCTTCATTACCGTCTGCCGATGTTCGTCTTGCTGACGACAACAAATGATGGAACGCGCAGGCAAGACGACGCTCGGCTCGGCCCTGAACGGCACCGACGCGATCGGTGGCTTCCCGAACCTTTTCGGAGCATCGCTCGCTGCCGCTATCGTCAACGGTAGCGTCCCGGAAGCTCTCCTGGACGACAAGCTCACGCGGTGAGCAGTGGTGCAGACCGAGAAAATACTCGACAAGTGCACTGACTCGCTTGCCACAGAATCTTGACTCAATACTTCGCGCTGGACCAGTCGTCTCTGCCCAACATTGACTACGACCGCTGGGTCGCGAACAAGACCTCGACCATCGTCGTCCGCGAAGTCGCAGAGGGCGCGATCACTCTCCTCAAGAACTCCAACGTGTCCGGTCTCGGACTGCCTCTTCAGAACATCCGCGATGTGGCTCGTGAGTCATCCAAGCAGTCGAAGAACATGAGACTCTGAATTGACCACTTCGCTCGCAGTCATCGGCTCGGCCGCCGCTCCGTCCAAGTTCGGCATTCTCAACAACCTCAACATGTTCTGGAACAAGTCGTCGTCGCCGTACTCTGGCGTCGTCACCGATGGCTTCGGGTCCGGCTCTTCGCCCGCTGCTTACATCACCGACCCTCTGACCGGCTTCGTGGCGGCTTCGAAGGAGCAAGACCGACATGTCGCGATTGACGGGTTCTTCTCCGACGACCCGACTGAAGGCATCGTCATTGGCGAGACCGGACCCAGTTCGCCGATCGACACCAAGCTCATGAATGCCGACGCCGCGTTCGTCTTTGTGTCGGCCGTCGCGATGGAGGGCTACGACCGCCCAAACCTCGAGGTGAGTCGCGCCGGTCCGGAAATCTTTTGCCTCCTCGAATCATCGCTAAAGCCGAGATGGCCGATAGCTCTTGAACAACGGAAGCAACCTCATCCAATACGTCGCCGACCACCACAACAACACCATTGTCGTCCTCGAAGCTCCCGGACCGGTCGACATGGCGCAGTGGAACGCGCACCCGAATGTCACCGCCATCCTCTTCAGCTACTTCGGCGGTCAAGAGATGGGTAGCGCTGTTGCCAACGTCGCGTTCGGCCAAGTCAACCCGAGCGGCAAGCTCCCGTTCACGCTCGCCAAACAGGTCTCGGACTACCCGCTCAACCTGTACAACGGTTCCATCACGCTCGACCCGATCGCCAAGTTTACCGAGGGAGACTTTATCGACTACAAGGTGAGTTTGACGCACCACTCTGTTCACTCGTGCGCTCCGCTCACATTTCGTCGTTGCAGCACTTTGATGCTGCGGGTGTTGAGCCGCTGTACGAGTTTGGCTACGGGTTGTCCTACTCGACGTGAGTCTGATTTGACTTTTCTATGAAACTGCTCAAGCTGATGTCGATGCTCCTCCGCCGCAGCTTTGCCGTCTCGGACGTCTCGGCGTGGCCCAAGACTGGACCTTGCCCCGCTCCGGTTCGCGAGACGAACGAGAAGCTCTACATCGACGGCGAGCTTTCGGGCATGGGCGTTTACGACTACGCGGCGACGGTGCAGGCGACCGTGACTAACACCGGCGACGTCGATGGCGCCGAGGTTGCTCAGGTGAGCTACCAGTGCTCAGCTTCGCTCTCTCGCTCGGCCTTGCTGACCCGCGTTGCTCTCGCCTCAGCTGTACGTCACGTACCCGGACGGCACTCCGCGCAAGATGCCGGTCAAGTCGCTCCGCGGCTTCGCCAAGCCGTACTTGAAGGCCGGCGAATCGCAAACCGTTCAGTTCGAGCTCCGGAATAAGGACCTCGCGTACTGGTCGGCGGTGTACCACGGCTGGGTCGTCCCGCGCGGCGACTTCACCTTCCACGTCGGCACCAGCAGTCGCGACCTGCCGCTCCGGGAGACTTTCACTTTCTGAGCAGACTGATATCCCTTCGATTTCTATTCCTCTGGCTCTCGACTCGGCAAAGTTGCCGTTCCCACACCCTGAAGTCATACCCGGGAAACTGTAGGGACTCTTTTGCGCATCTGCTGGGAATCAAACTGGTGTGTGTAGTGCTTTATGCACAGGGCTTCTCAAAAGTTACTCTGCATCGTTCAAAGCGGGCTTCGCTCCGATTCGTCGAAAGCCATCGATAAGACGCCTTGCCGGCGGCGAAGTGCCAAGCCTGGCTGCAAGATAAGCCTACCTTACGCTAGTCATGCAGAGCTCTCCATGCAGCTGTTCGAAAGAAGGCGCCTGAGTTCAGATGTCTCAATGCTTCGTCCACGTTTGAGAAGGTCGGACGATTGTCGGCCGAGAAAAGCGCCCGAAGTGGGGACTGCGAGCCGACGGCCGCGGCCGGCTCACTTGCATGTTGCGATCCCACTGTTGGCTAGCGCTGTCGTAGGTTGCTCCTCCACGGCGACTGCGAGCTAACTTAGTCGGTCTCGTACCTACTCCTCCACTCGCAATTGATTGCACTGCTGGCCCATCGATGCGCATCCGTCGCCGGGCGGTCTCCCCACCTCGGAACCCGAGTGGCCGGCGCTGCTGTTGAGGCCGCCGTACGCTCAAAAGGGCCGCCGAAGAACATCTGTCACTTCTCCTCCTTTCACACTGGCCAAGATGCGCTCCCTACACTCGATTGCCTGGCTGACGCTGGTCCCCTATGCCATCGCGGCGCCGACTTCTCCTCCTCCCGACAGCGTGGCAACCAAAGCGTCTGACCCTCCTGCATTCTTCGGAGCTATCTCATCCGACGGCTATACCTCTCAGAAGTGGATCGATGCGCTCGAGAAGGCGAGATCGACGGTCGCTAGCTTGACTTTCGACCAGAAGGTGCGGACTCTCGAGTTCTTCCTCAAGAAGAGTCTTCACTGACTGTACGGACATCAGATCAACTTTACCGACCTGCGCGAAGGATCTTTGAATGGGTGCTCCGGTTTGACCTTCCCCCTTCCGCAAGCTGGCATGGCCGTCGGGCTGTGTCAAGCGGACGGACCGACTGGTTTGTTATCAATCCTTCGCCATCGCTCGTCCGGCTCCAGCCGTGAGCTCCCTTCTGAAGATATGGAACTGATCATGTTCGACGAACCTAGGTATCAACACGAGGTACTCGACCCAGTTCCCCGCCGAAGTCACCGTTGCCGCAGCCTGGGACCGCAACGTCTTCTACGAGCGCGCGGCCGCCATCAGTGCCGAATACGCCCGCCTCGGCGCTCAGGTCCCGCTCTCCATCGTCGTTGGTCCGATGGGCCGCTCTGTCTATGGTGGTCGCAACTGGGAAGGCTTTTCCCCGGATCCTTTCCTCGCCGGCGAGGCGGTACGCCCAACGGTCGAGGCGTTCCAGAAGAACAAGGTCACCGCGCTCATCAAGCACTTTGTCGGCAGTGAGTCTCAGATACGTCAATAACAGTGCGGAACAGTGCGCGTTCTGACGAACTTCTTCTGCTTGTCTCTTTATCGCTTGCGACTTGTGATCGACCACCTTCTCCCGTCCACCTCTTATCGTACCCTTCCCATGTGACCGCCTCCTTGTCTCCCGCCGCACCATGACGCAGACGAACAAGAACGCTTCCGGACCGGAACGGAAATCGGCATCGCCATGAACTTGCCGAATCAGACCGTGGACTCCTTGATCGACGCCGCCACCCTGCGCGAAACCTACTCCTACGCATTCGCAGAGGCGATCCGCGCCGGTGCAGGCAGCATGATGTGCGCCTACCAGCAATACAACGGTACCTTTGCGTGCGAATCGGAGGAGCTCCTCATCGACCTTTTGAAGTCGGAGCTCAACTTCCACGGTGCGTCACTGACCGATTCTCGAGCACCTCCCTTGCTCTCTTGACTGAAGACATACTGCGTATTTAGGCTGGGTCTTGACCGACTGGGGCGGCGGTAAGGAACACTCGGAATTCAGCTTTTACGACGCGCGTACAGGCCGAGCTGACCTTGGCCTTCTCAAAAAGGTCACAACACGACCTCGCTTGCGCTCAACGGCACAGACGCTATCGGTGGCTTCCCCAACCTCTTTGGCGCGGCTCTGGCCGAGGACATCAAGAACGGCACGGTGCCGGAAGCGATACTCGATGACAAGCTCGTCCGGTAGGCCGGTACCCTTTTTTTGTCGCGGACAAGCGGAGCAGCTCACGGTCTGCTTCCTCTCCAGCATCCTCACGACTTGGTACGCCTTGGACCAAGTCGAGCTTCCCGACGTCGACTTTGAGCGATATGTCGCCGACCAGACCTCGAAGAACGTTGCCCGCAAGACCCTCGAGAGCGCTATCACGCTTTTGAAGAACTCGAACGACACGGACAAGGGCTTGCCCATCGGAAAACTTCACGATATTGCCCGTGCGTACTCGTGTCCAATCACTAGCCGAGACTGCAACATCCGCTGACCTTGCCGATCTTCTCCGCACAGTGATCGGTTCTCCCGCCGCCCCGAGCCGCTTCGGCATCCTGAACAACCTGCCGTTCACCTTCAATGTTCCGTGGACACCGTACCAGGGCGTCCTGAGCGACGGCTTCGGCAGTGGAAGCTCTCCGGCACCCTACGTCGTCGACCCCCTGACCGGCTTCGTCATCCGAGGCCTGCAAGAAGAACGGCCAATCAACATCGACGGCTACTACTCGGAGTGCGTTTTCAAACATCTGACGGTATAGAGCTCCCCCGCTAACCTCGACGCATACTCCTTCGCAGCGACCCTTGGGAGGGAACCTTCCTTGCCGACGAGAAAAACACTTCCGCCCTTGACATCAAGCTCATGTACGCGTCCAAGGCGTTCGTCTTTGTCGCGGCGGCCGCCAGCGAGAGCTGGGACCGGAAGAACCTCGAGGTATGTATGAAACCTATCCTTTCCGCTCGCGTGACGCGGCTGACCGCTCCCGCCGGCCATGCAGCTGCTGAACAACGGCGGCGACTTGATCAACTACGTCGCCGACCACCACAACGACACGATCGTTTACGTCGAAGCTCCCGGACCTGTCGACATGGAACCGTGGGCATCTCACCCCAACGTAACGGCCATCATGTACGGGTACTTCGGAGGTCAGGAGATGGGCCACGCCATCGCGAACGTGGCCTTTGGCGACGTGAACCCGAGCGGCAAGCTTCCGTTCACGCTGGCGAAGGAGGTCTCGGACTACCCGCTCAACCTCTACAACGGCTCTGTTGCGATCAACCCGGTGGCGAACTTCACTGAGGGCGAATTCATTGATTACAAGGTGAGTCAAGTGACCCTGACGCGGGACCTTGACCAGCTCTTCACTGACTCGTGTGACTTTCTCTGCAGTACTTTGACGCAGCGGGTATCGATCCGCTGTACGAGTTTGGCTACGGGTTGTCCTACTCGACGTGAGTCTCGTCAAGTCCGTCTTCGCAAGTGCTGGCGCTGAAGCCAATGGTCCTCCGTCGCAGCTTTTCCGTTTCGGACGTCTCGGCGTGGCCGAAGACTGGTCCTTGCCCCGCTCCGGTTCGCGAGACGAACGAGAAGCTCTACGTTGACGGCAAGCTCTCGGACAAGGGAGTCTACGACTATGCCGCGACGGTGCAGGCGACCGTGACTAACACCGGCGACGTCGATGGCGCCGAGGTTGCTCAGGTGAGCTACCAGTGCTCAGCTTCGCTCTCTCGCTCGGCCTTGCTGACCCGCGTTGCTCTCGCCTCAGCTGTACGTCACGTACCCGGACGGCACTCCGCGCCAGATGCCGGTCAAGTCGCTCCGCGGCTTCGCCAAGCCGTACTTGAAGGCCGGCGAGTCTCAAACCGTCCAGTTCGAGCTCCGCAACAAGGACCTCGCGTACTGGTCGCCGGATTACCACGGCTGGGTTGTCCCTCGCGGCAACTTCACCTTCCACGTCGGCACTAGCAGCCGCGACCTGCCGATTCAAGAGACCTTCACTTTCTAAAACTGCGCCGCCTTCCTTCGCGCTCTTCCCTCTCCTTTCCCTGTCTCTCTCGTCAAGTCATTCCCAAGCCCAACCTCCCCTTTCATACCCCCCATCCTTTTGTAGCCCAGCGCTCCGTTCCAACCTTGTCGAGTAGTGTGGAGCGCTACTGTGCCGTACGAAAAAAGCAGTTGTGCATCGCCATCACGAAGATGGGCAGGGATCTGAATGCATAACGCGAGATTCCGAGATCTGTGAGGATAGTCTTCCGGCGATTGTCGCCACGGACGCAGAGAATCAGCCAGCGCACTTTTCTTTTCGTAAAAAGGAGAAGGCCCGGGAGGGAGAGCGGGAGCGATGTTCGACATTATTTGCAGGACGGATCACTTTGAATTCCGTTGTGTTCAGGCTCAGACATGATATGCATCGCGACGGCGTGCTACACGAAGAGCGAACTGCACCCTAGACGCCGACCGCCCAAGTCCAGTTGAGCCCGCCGTGCTTCTTGAAGCAGTCGACGACGCCCTTTTCAAGCTCGAGCTGCTCGGCTTGCTTCTCGCTCAACCCCTCGCCGGGCAATCGGCCGTGCCGGGACTCGCCGCCCTGGCCATAAATCGAGTGGAAGACCTTCATCGCCTCGTGCACTTCTTCGGGCGTACTGAGCCCAACAACGCTCGGCGTGTCTCGCCCTTCGGTCGCCTCGCGCGGTTTGACACTCGAGAAACCGTACCCGAGCGCGACGTCGGCGAGTTTGCGGCCCTTGCGCTCGCAGAGCTCGACCGCTTCGGCGGTGGCGGTCCGGCAGGCGGGTGAGATCGGGTGCCATTCGGGCGGAGGGGCGCCGCGCAGGACGCCCATCGAGAGAGGCGAGGCGACGAGGATCTGCTTGACGCCGGCCTTGACAAAGAGGGGGTAGAACTCGCGCAGGGTGAGATTTTGCAACTGGTGGCGATGGCGGCGGTGGTGGGTAACGTGGCGACACGGGTCAGCATTCGGGTTCGCAAGTTTCAATCTGCGCAGTGAGCATCAGCTCACAGTGTGGTGGCAGTAGGACTGCATGATATCGATCGGCTCGAGGTGATGAGCGATCAAGCGGGCAATACGCAGCAAAGTCGGCAGAGGGTATCCTGTCGTTGCGCGGCAGGGATTCAGCACGAACCGACTTGGCAGATCTCTTAGGAAGCAGGGACGAAGGAGTAAGAAAGACTGACCGCTGAAGCCGACTGCGCGGATCTTGCCCTCCTTCTTGAGTTTGAACAGCTCTCCGAACGCCTCGAGGATCTTTTCGTCTCCCGGCCCGCGGATCGTGCCGGCATCCTTGTCCTCGAGTCCCCACCGGACCATATCCTCCTGACGGATCTTGCCCTGCTCGTTGACTGTGAACCCTTCCTGGCCGGCGCCGCCAATCTGCTCCGAGACAAACTCGACGTCGTGCGCATAGACGCCGTCGAGGTAGTCGGTCTTCATGAGGCGCATGCTGTTCTCGACGCTCTCGCGGGTGCGCGCCGCCGAGTAGTCAAAGTCGGCCTTGGTGCGGCCGTAGCGACCGATCTTGGTGATGATCTGGTACGACTCGCGCGGGAACTCGTCGCGGATCTTGTCAAACACGCCTCCGAGGACCTAGGGGTAAGGAGAGAGTGTCAGTTTTGAGATGGAATCTGCGACTGGGGAAGGCGAACTTGCCTGCTCCGAGGTGGTGTAGTACGGGCTGGTGTCGAGGGTGGTGATTCCATAGCGGAAGCAGAGCCGGATCGCCTGCTCCGGAACATCGGACTCGAGCGTCGACGCTGTGTTGTAGTCGTACCCAAAGACGCCTGTATTCGTGAGGAATTAGCATGAGCTCGCGATCGAGGACGCCAGAGATTCGATGGCGTCGATTTCGGACTGCGGGTGGAGGCGACAGGTGGGGCGTACCTGCTCCGAGCACAAGAGGAGGGAGCACGAGCGGGCCTTCCTCGACACCGCCGTCCTGTGTACAAAGGGCTCTAGAGTCAGCCTAGGCGCCGTGCAAGGGGAGGACGAGCAGAGTGAAAACGGAGACTGACGGCGGGTGAGATGCGAGGGTACCGCAAGCTCAAGGCATCGTTGTCGGACATTCTAGCTTGGTGCTTGACGGGGGAGAGCAGCGTTTGCACAGGTCTGAGCTTGCCCACGATTAGCAAGCGAGTGAGTGTACAGTAGAGCGAGAGAGAGAGCCGCAGGAAATGAAAAGGTCGATCGAAGCGGGCCGCGTTCCGCGTCGATCACGCGGAAGCTCGGCCAAGTCGCCGACTCTCGCGGCCGTCACTGAGCCAAAACCGCCAGCCTCTCCAGCTCGCCTTAGCGGTACAGAGTACGGTGTATGTGAGTAGCTGAGCGCTATGGAGATGCAGGTTTGACCCGGCGAGCTGACCAAGATTCGCCCTGCAGGGAGAGCTTCCCGAGCGAGTTTCTCGCTCATCACGCACCGCTCTGCTTCGTAGCCGGACTCGCTCCGCCGCTGCAGCCACAAGATGCACGCTCAAGCGATCCGTTCGTCATCCTTCAACACGCCCTCAGAAAGGCCCTCGTCCCGAGGACCCGCTTCCCGATCTGGGACAACTCGAGAGGCGCAAACGCAGACTTGCACACAATCATAGTCGACAAGGTGAGCCAGTCAAAGCGCAGGGCCTTTTTGAGACACGGCTGCTCAACGCAAAAGGTCCTGCAGAACGTCCGCTTTCCGCCGCTCAAAGCGAGACCGGTTTCCGCCTCGTCCTCGCATCCCCAGCAGCCGGGTCAGTCGGCAGTTGCACCCGCCCCGGTCGCACCTCCGACCTCTGCCTCTGCACTCCACTCGCCCATCTCACCCCTGACTCCGACTTCACCGCTTTATCCGGACGGGTTGATCGCCCCAATCTGGATCCGCAAACACCGCGAACTCGTCCCGGCCGTGTTTGTCCTCGTCCTGCGCCTGTACGAGTTCCCTCCCGGAGTCGGTACATCGGTCGACCCGCTCGCGCGAGAAGACCACGAACGTGCCGAGGACGCCCAGCTCGTGACCGAGATCATTGACCGGAAACGGTCCACCCTCGAACGCGGGATCAAACTCGCCGTCGTCCTCCTGTGCTCGCGCGAACTCCTCGACGACCCGCACCTCGACGCGCGGCTGTCCCTGATCCGGCGACAGTCGGGGCTCGACTCGCGCGCGAGCCTGTTTGTAATCTCGCCCGTGCCGCAGAGCGAAGTGAACCACTTTGTGCACTCGCTTCGACAAGAGCTGCACCCCGCCGCGCTCGATTATTACCGCGAACACGGCCGCCGAGTCAGGAGAAAGCGCGCGAGGATTGTCGTCGCGGGCAGAGGCGCCCTCAGCGAGCAAGGGTGGAACGTCCGCTACGACTACAAGCTCGCCCTGTTTGCAGAGATGCGCGGCGAGCTCGAAGTCGCCCTCAAGTCCGTCATTTCCCTTCTCCATCGAGCATCGGAGTTTGCATCACTGACGGTATCGATTTTGCAGGCACTTTGAAGACTGCTACGGCAACCTCGTGGAGATGTTTGCGCACCCGGAACTGTTGCCGCCTCGGACCAAGCGCTGGGCCGAAGCCAAAGTTCTCGCCGACTGCGTCTCGTGCAAGGTGCGTGAGATCATACAACTCACTCGAGAACACATGCTCACTGGAGTTCGCGGACGTGCAGATCAGCAAGTACTACTTCTACCTGTCGGAACCTGCGCGGGCGGTCGCGCAGCTCAATCGACACGTCGCCCGCTTCCATACCCTCTCGACCGGCTGGCAGATCGGTCAAGACACGTTCGAGTTCTGGTCCTGGCTCTCAAAGCAGTACCGCCTCTTTGGCGACCTCGTCTCGATCGCCCTCCGTAATGGCGCCCACCTCCCTTCGCTCCGACCGCCGCCCGCGCCTCGATTGCCAGCGCCGGGCACGTCCTCGAGCCTGAGTGGACCTTCTCCCGGACTCGTGCCGCCCAACATCTTGCAACACGCCGGGCACTACTACTACCTCGCGGCGTTGTGCGCCGTCGAAAGAAGGGAGCGCTACCGCGAGATGGCCCGCGCTCACAAAGAACAAGACGAGCGCGGCGCATTCTCGGGACAGGTCAATCCCGCGTTCGTGCACGAGGCCAAAGTTGAACATGGCGAGATCATCATCGAGGTGCGCGACGTCCCTCTATGTCGACCTTCCTGAACGCCTCGAGCTGACGTTCTGGATGCTCTCGACTCACGTGATTCTCGCACAGCTCTTTACCAAAGCCTACGAGTATTTCAAGGCGCATCGGGCCAAGAATATGACCTACATGGTCGCGCACCAGATCGCCCTCGCTCACCTCGAAGCCGGCAAGCCCGACTTGGCGCTCAAGTCAGTCTTCCTTTCGGCATCCGTCTGTCGGAGAATTTCTGCATTACAGCATGTATGCTGACTTTCCCCTCCAATTTGATAGATTCTTGAGCCGCATCACCAAGTCGTACCGCAAGGACCGCTACCCCGTTATCCTGACTGCGATCTTGGGATGCTCGTTCCGAGCTGCGAAAGAAGCGCAAGACTGGGAGGCGGCGATCCGAGCTGGTTTCGAGCTCGCTTCTTCCCGTGCGTACTTGTCACCAAGACGCGAGCCCGACTTGCTCTAGCGCTGAACGCCCGTATCCGCAGAATCGGCTCTCACCGCCGATCAGAGACAACGATACATGTCCGACACGCTTGCGCTCATGCAGGCGAGTGTTGACGATGCATCGACGGAAACGGGTTGATGCTGACATCCAGTGGTGCAGGCACATCCTCCGACAGTTGAGCAAGAGACGATCGCGCTCGATTCCGCCGAGTGCTTGCCTCTTCGTGCGCTTGATCCTTACTGCTTGAGGTATCAGCTCTTGTCATTGACCACTTTGACACACCTAGTCGACCTCTCTGTCGCCTTCTTGCGCCCGAAAGCGTCCATCGCGGAAACTGTCGACTTCCAGCTCGGCCTCTTTGCGCCTGCCGCCTCGTCCACGCAAGACGTCGTCTTTTCTCAACTCGAAGTTCACCTGCAGGGTACGGAGGCGTCGACCGTCGTTCAAAACGTGACCGATTCGTCAAAATCTGCGGAGCCGAGGCAGATGTATCGTCTTGGGGATGCGGCGAACGGCGAAGAGCGGAGGAGTGCCGACCTGTGCTGGAAACCGGAACAGCGCAAAATCTTCAACGGCTGGATCTCTGCGCGCGAAGAGACTGAGCTTAGTGTGGGTGGATGTCGAAACCTGGAAACTCTCGTCGGCTTGACGCTGATTTGCTTTGTCCCCGCAGGTGGAGAAGGTCGTTCTTTCTGCGAACGTCAACGGCTGGCCCGTACAACTCGTCCTCCGGCCGGTCCGAAACAGCGCGGACGACGTGCGATGGTACTACGGCGCAGGTGAGAGCATGCCGCTGTCGCCGAACGAAGCCTACACATGCCGGTAAGCTGGCGACGTGGTTCCCATTTGTCTTTCCGGAACTTGCCCTGACCATTTGCAAATCACTCGGGGATACAGTGTCGTCCGGAGGGATGCCCGGGTACGAGTCGAGACTCGCTCGCACGCTCCGGCTTACTTGGACGAGCACTTCCCCATCGAGATCGAGGTTACGAACGAGGACGACGTCGAGCTCGACGCCGACCTTGTCGTCTTTTTGCAGCCCGGAGTCGACGGCGCACGTCAGTGGACTCTCCCCACTCTTTTTCCTTCTCTCAAGAGCTGACACAAAGCTGAGACCCTGCAGAAGACTTTGTCGAAGTCGACTCGCTGCGCTCGACATCGCTGCTGGACGGCGTGTCCCTCGGCAGCCTCGCACCGGGATCGACGATCAAGAAGACACTATACCTCTCCGCCGTCAACGGTACTCCAGGTCCTCGCACAATCGAGATGACCGTCCGGGCGGCGCCGAAGCCGGCAGCCAACGCCGACCTCTCGCTCCTCCCCGCTCCGACCGAATCGACCTGCTCGACCAATATCGCCGTGGCTGCCCCCGTCCAAGCTCGATTTGAAAACCAGGTCTACGGGGGCAGGAGACGCACAGCGGTTTCGATAACGGACGAGTGGGTCGATGCCAGTGAGGCGATTCTCCTGTCGACCTTGCAGGCATCTGGACCTTGGGACATCGAGGTCGAGAGCATTTGCCTCAGTGCAGACGTGAGCAGGCTCTTACTTCCTCACTCTAGAAGCTTAGAAGCTGACTCTCTGCACCTAGGCTTGCGAGACAATGCGCGTTGTATCTGCCTCTCTCGGATACACGGCGAAGGAAGATGCGCCGCTGCAACCGATGGGTGAGGAGTTTCTCAGACACTTCGGACACGGCTACTTCTGCAGGTTGACTGAATTTCGAATCCAACAGGCTGGCGTGCTGGGCATAGCTTCAACGCAGTCTTTGCGCTGCAAGTGAGGCCTACTGCTGGGAAAGATGCCGACCCGTTGTTCCTCGAAATCGCCTGGCGAAGGTCAGTACCCTAGTGCAGCATCAGACCTGCGGATACTGAGCATCGACTACTTGCAGGTCGTCCACGGCGGGACCGTATGTCCAGACTTGCTTACGGGTGCAACCACCGAAAGCGATTCCACCGCTTCCGACCACCACCTTGATCCTTCCGCCTTATCTACACGTGCACGAGCAGGCCGACCTCATCTACAGCTTCCACAACCCGACCGCGAGTCCGGTCACGCTTGCGGCGCAACTCGACACGCCAGAAGTGCCGTCGAGTTTCGTGTTTTCGGGACCGCGGCGCGTCGGCGAATTCGTCCTCAGCCCTCAGGAGGAGCGCGAGCTCGTCGTCAGAGTCGTACCGCTCATGTCTGGACAGTGGGTGCTGCCGAGGATGCGAGTCTGGACGATTGAGCACCCGCCCGCCGTCGAAGACCTTCACGGCTACCCGAAACGTAACGCTCCCAAGGTCACCGAGGTGGAGGTAACTCTCGAAGGTGATGCATTCGTCGAGCCTGATCCTGCTCAGCTCGAGCTCGAAGCAGACTTGCGAACCGCACGCGGCGAAGGAGACGAGGGGGCACAGGGCCCGCCCAAGCCAATTGGTCGGGCGCCGATCGTCTTAGTTCTCCCATCGTAGAAGCACTCTCCTCTCGTCTCTGAAACGCCGTCAATCGGAAAGAGAGATACTGTGGCAACACTGGCAACTCGGTCTACTCGGTCTTGCGCTTCTTGGCGAATCGGCCGCCTTCCGCCTTGCGCTTCTCCGCCCGGCCTTGCTGAGCAAAGAACTCCTGCTTCTCGCGCTTCTCCCGTTCGCCCCGCTTCTCGGCGTCCCTGTTTGAGCCAGAGTGTCAGAACTTGAATCGTCGCATGTATGAAGGCAACTGTTACGCACTTGGCAAGCTTCTTTTGGCGCTCGGCTTTGTGAGCCTGCTTCGATTCCTTGCGCTTCGACTCCTTGTCGCGAGAGATGGCCTGGATCTGCTGCAGCAATGCGAGCGCCTTCTTCTCCTCCGGTTCCATGACGACGGCACGCTTTTGCAGATCTGTGGAACGGGGTAAAAGATGGTGAGGCTTTGCGACATTGAAGCTGAACGGGGAAAAAAAGGCTCACAAGTCTTCTGCTGCTGCGGTGCCTGCATCTTCGGCTTGGAAGCGTACGGGAGCGCAGACTGCAGCTTGCGAGGAACCTTGAGCGTGTTGAAACGGCGAGTCTCGCGGACGATGGGCTGCAGAAATAAAGCTCGTCAGCAAACAGGTAGAGGCTTTCCGCAAACGCCGCCAACCAAAGTACCCACCTTGTACAGCGAGTTGACGTCTTGCGGCGTCTTGAGGTTCTCGGCACGGCGGACCTCGCCGGTCAGACGCATACCCTGCCAAGCCGACTTGTCGCGCAGCAGGAGGTTGCCGACGGGGTTGTAGTACTGACGAGGCTTGATCGAGTACCACGCGCGGAGGAAGACGATGTCGGACATGAGCACCTTGTCCTCGAAGGCGGCACGGTAGCATCCTTCCGGCTTGGCGAGCGCCTTCTTAATCTGACCTCGAATGCCGGAGACGGTCCGGATGTAGGCGCCCTCGAACTTGGCCACTTCGAGCGACGACGAGAACATGTCCTTGATAAACGCGGTGTTCTTGAAAACCTTGTACGGCGCTCCCGTCAGCTTGAGCTTTTTGACGATCTGAGTGGTGCCGTTGATGTCGGTCACGACGCCCGATGCCGAGACGCGGAAAGACGGAGTCTCGCTGCCGAACCGCGTGAAGGCGCAGAAGCCGGTATTGGGCGCCGAGATCGGGCCGTAGAACGTCGCGAGACAATGCATGTGCTCAGGGGTGTACTTGAGCATGCGATTCCGAGTGCCGTCGTCGAGCGAGTAAATCGGAACGGTCTGAAACCGGCGCCATCCAATCGAGAAGATGAGAGGGTCGTTCGTCTTGAGGATCTTGGGGTACCAGCGGTGCTTCTTGATGCGGACCTGCACGTAGCCGAACGACTCTTCGTGCGAGAGCAAGTGTCCGACGATCATCGGAATCCGCGGGTTGAAGTTCTCGACGAGCTCGCACGGGACGCCGTGAATCTCGAGGCGGACGTAGGTGCCCGGCCGGTGACCTTCGACGAGCGCGCGGGTCTCGGCATCGTCGTCTGCAAACTCGGCACGAGTCGCCTTGAGCTTGCGCTCCATTTCGGCCTTCTGCTCCGTGTAAAAGTCCATCTTCTCGTCGTCCGAATCGTCGTCGTACTGCGCGTCAAACTTGCGCTTGAGCGCCTCCTTCTTCTCGGCAAGTTCGCGGGCTTTGCGCTCTTCGTCGTCGAGTTCGTCGAGCTCAGGCGGGAAAGCAGAGCCATTTGCAGCACCGTCGGCGCCACCGCCTTCGAGGTCCTCAAAGTCGCCGCCTTCCTCTTCGTAAGCAGCTTCGCCAGTCGGAGCATCACCTCCGGTGATGAACAAGTGCCGGATCGAGTCGAGGAACTCGTCGTCTTCCCAGACGCCGAGTTCTGCGACATTCACCGGGCGGCGGAAGACCTCGTCCGCGTCCTCGTTGGACTCGGCCGGGTCCCTCGCGAGGCGGAAGAGGTCGTCGTCGTCGTCTTCATCGAGGTCGCCGGCCTCCCGCCGCGCCTCGGCTTCCTCCTGTGCTGCGACCGTGTCTTGTGTCTCTCCGGCGGCGATCTGCGCCGGCGTGAGCGTCGAGTTGTAGATCAAGCGCATCAAGTTGGGTCGTCTCCGCCCGCTCGCCATGCTCGCCGCCGCCCGCGCCGACAGGTTGCGCTTCCACTCCGGGCCTTGCTCGTCGCTGTCCTCGGCGTCCTCATCGTCGACGTCGTCGCCCTCGTCTTCATCGTCGAAGCCCATCTTCCCGCCATCTTCCTCATCCAGACCGAGGTCGAGGTCGGAATCGCTGTCGGCGTAGGCGATTTCCTCCGTCCGGAGACCGGGTGCGACGTTGCTCCCTCTCCGCTTCGTCGCGCCGCGACCTTCAGCCTCGAAGGCGAATCCGTCCCGACCATTCTCCTCTTCGTCCGTGTCAAAGTCGTCCTCATTCGGGTCTGCTTCTTCGTTCTCCTCGTCGCTCGCGTCGTCGTATTCGGCAGGGTCAAAGTCGCCGACGGCATCGTTAAAAGCTGCGCGGCGCTTCCGGCCCGCCGAAGGGCCAGCCTCGGCCTCCTGCTGCTGAGACTGGTACTCGGCTGCCGTGAGCGGCTTCGAGTTGCCAAAGATGCGGATCTGGCTCTTGGCGACTCCGTCCGCCAGAGTCGACTCGGCGTCTTGAAGGTCGAGCACCATCTTGACACCTTCGCCGTCCACATCGTCGTCACCCTCCTCCCGCTTCGAAAACGTCCCGCTGGTGTTGATCCAGACGCGCTCGCCGTCCCACGATACACCCTGACCGGAACCTCCGCTCATCGGAGCGTACGCGACCTTGTTGCTGTCGCCCATCTTGCGACGCTTCTCCGAGTCGGAAGTCGGCAGCGGACACGGGTCGATCAACTCGAGCATGCGCGAGACCTCGAAGGCGTCGACACCGGAACCGGGGATGTGCACTCGAACAGAGTTGTTGGGACCGGGTGGTCGCAACGGCACGCCACGGAGGTAGCCGAAGATGGCGATGTGCCGGTCGGCTTTCGGGTCCTTGCGGACGACTTCGCGGGACGTCAGGTCCTCGAAGCGATCGGTGAGGAAGTAGGAGTGGGTGTTGCGGAAGGCGAGCGGGCGGAACTTGGCCACGGAGATGAACCTGCGGTGCGGAAAGAGCGTCAGTGCCGAGTCTCTTGAGAAAGAGGAGGACTCTGGCAAACTCACCGACTTAGGTTGAGGATCTCTCGATCCGGGTAGCGACCGTTCATGACACCCGAGAGGTAAAACATCTTGGCGCCGTCGTAGACCTCGGTCCAGAACCGCTTCTTGAGACGCTTCTTCTGCGCCTTGAGCGCTGCCGGCGACTTGACGAGGTCGAGGTGGGTCAAGACGGCGATGAGCTTGGGAAGACCGTGCGAAGAGAGTGCAGACAGCGCCTCAAAGGTTTCCTGCAAGACGAACAAGGTGGTCAGACGATCCCGCTGGGTGCGCTGCAATCTCTCGAGAGAAACTGAACCCACCATCTCAAATCCGAAACTTCCGTCGATCATCAAGAGCACCAAATCCGCCACTTTGGCCGTGTCGATCATGGATCCGAGGTCATTCGGTACCTCGATAAAGGTCAGCCGCCGACTCTTGCCTGCAAGGAAAAGTAGGTGGCGACTGTTCAGCATGCGATTTTCCCCTTCAATGCCCTGCCCGTCGATCCGGACTCACCGGAAACGATCGTGACCGGCCCCTTGATGTCCACCATCGTGTTCTTGGTATATCTTCGCACCAACGAGCGGATCAGAGTGGTCTTGCCGACCTGCGGAAAGGGTAACAGAGACGGGGTGAGCTGCAGAACCTGGCGCAAGCTGGCTCGCTCGTCCAGAAGACGTACTCCCGAGGGTCCCATGACGGCGACGATGACTGGCGGTACATCTCCCTCGACGTTTTTGCCGCCCTGGCCTGCTGTACCGTTGAAAGTGCGGTCGACGGCGGGGACATGAAGCCTGGTCTGGTCCTTTTCGACGTTCCTGCGAGCCTGCTTCTCTGCCCGCCTGAACGAGGCCGAGATGAAAGCCTGTTGCGAGCACTCTGACGGTCAGTCATGCTATACTCGGCGGTGTGTGGTGAACTCGTGCTTCAAAGTCAACGGACCTTTGGGTTCTTGCCCTTCTCGTGCGGCGTTTTGGCAGCCTTGGCCGGGCGATGAGCCCTGTTGGCCTGCTTGTCGCCGTCCATCGTCGCAGCAACCGACTACACTTGACAAGAGAGAGCGAGAGCAGCTGACAGGAAGATGTCGAGTGTGGCGGTGCAAACTTGGTCGAGCTCGCTCGCCTCGACTTTGATTTCAAACAGCCCGACACGCGCCCACTAGTCTATGCAGTCGGCCATACTTTCTAGACCGTACGAATGCAAGAGCTGTCAAGGGTGCCGGCCGCATGACGGAGAAACTGTTGCAATGGATGATCGCTCTAACCGCCGAGTACATGCTACCCAACTCTCCTCCTTTCGCTGCGCTCCATATGCAAGGGCGCCCTCCCTTATCTACGGGCGCTTTTTTGTGTGAATCCAAGACCAGAGAGCGGGGGCGCTGCTTACCACCGGGACGCAGGTGCGCGACCAGCCCGACTAGGCGGGACGTACTTGCCCGGCGCGCCACCCGCAGCGGGCGAACTCGACCGGCTGTCGTCCTTGGTCGCAGGCGGCGTGTTGGCGCCGGTCCCGGCCAGAACAGAGGGGACGGGCGGTGCATCGGGGCGAGGAGTACTGCGCGGCTGGAGCTGCATGCGCGGTCGCTCACCACCGGCAGAGGAGCCGTCACCACTGCGCGGCTGCAAGTTGAGACGCGGTCGCTCGCCACCAGCAGCAGCGGACGGGGCGCCGCCCGAGGAGGCGGTACGCGGCTGCAGCGGCAAGCGCGGACGCTCGGTCGACGACGAAGGGGTCGAGGCCGGGCTCGCAGCAGCGTCGCGCTGGGCGCGCCAAGCGGCCGAACCGACCGTCGCAGCGGACGCCGACGCCGACGGCGCGGCGGGGCGACCCTGGCGACGCGCGAGCGCCTCCTCCTCGCGGCGATACTGGGCCTGGATCTTCTCCTGGTCGGCCTTGCGTTGCGCGAGGCGCTCCTCGAGGGCCTTCTTGCGGGCCTCCTCTGCCTCGGCGGCCGCCTGCCGTTGCCGCTCCTCGATCTTGGCCCGCTCCTCGGCCTCGCGCGCTTCCTGCTCGGCGCGGATCCGAGCCTGCTCCTCCTCGCGGACGCGGCGCTCCTCCTCCTCTTGCTGGCGGCGGATCTCGGCCTGGCGCTCGGCCTCGCGGTCGGCGAGGATCTGGCGACGGCGCTCGGCCTTGGCCTCGGCGAGCTGCTCGTCGAGGCGGCGACGCTCGGCCTCGTACGCCTCGCGCGACTCGCGCTCCTGGCGCTCGCGGAACGACGCATAGTCGGGCATGATCCGCTGCAGGCTCGCCTTGATCGCGAGTCCGCGCGTGTGCTTCTGGCGCGCCTCCTCGGAGCGCTGCACCTGCGCCGACTCGAACGCCTCGCGGTCGCGGAGCTGCTGGCGCTTGTAGTCGTCGGCGATGAGCGGAATCTCTTCGCGACGGAACGCGCGCTCAAGGTGGTCGAGACGCTTGTGCACCGACGTGAGCTTTTGCGCGAGGTCCTTCTTGTCCTTTTCGATCTGCTGGACCTGCAACTGGACAAGGTCGTTCGCAGAGAGCTCGGGGAGTTTCTGCACGGTTCGGAAGATCAGCAACTTCTTGTAGGAGGCGGCGGAGAAGGGGGAGACGCACCTGCTTGTCGACCTTGAGACCGGACTGGATCAGACTCTCGGCGACCTTCTTGGCCTCGTCCTGCTTGACCTTTTCCATCTCGCGCTTGATACGGTCGAGTTCGCGCTGGCGGAGCTCCTCCTTCTGGCGGCGCGCGTCCTCCTCGGCCTTTTGCTGCGCGCGGATCGACCGCGCGTGCGCGTCCTCCTGCTCCTTGCGCGCGTTCTGCTCCTCGGCGAGCTCCTTGCGGCGCTTGATGATCATCGTGCGCGCGAGGACCGTGTCGCGCTCGTCGGCGACGGCGGCGGTCAGGTTCGCAAACGCCTTCTCGCGGGCAGCGGCGGCCACCTGCGCGGGCGACTGCGAGCCGGACGCGACGGCGTTGAGGGTCGAGTGCAAGGTGGTGGCGAGGCGGGCGAGGTGCGAGCGGAGGAGCGCGGCCGCCGACGGCTGCAAGGTCTGGACCGAGTCGTGGCCGGCCGACGAGGCGGCCGCCTCGTCGCCGAACAGGGCCTGGTCGAACCGGATCGAGCCGGACGCGTGGTCGATGGTGACATCGACGTCGCCGCGGCGGCACGCCTCGGTCACGTAGCGCTCGACGCGGCGACGGGTGACGTCGCGGTCTCCGTCGGCCTGGAACGACGCGAGCTTGACGACGCGGTCGAGTTTCAGGGACGAGTAGACCTGCGCGAGTTGCTGGAACAGGCGCGCGAGGACGACTTCCTTCAAGGGGGCGACGTACCGCGCCGTGTCGGGTTGCTGCTCGAGTTGGGCGAGGATCGGCTCAATCTTGGCCGTGATCGAGAGCGGGTGGAAGTCGACCTCGAGGATCTGGTACAGTTCGCGGAGCTGCGGCGAGACGCGCTTCAGTGCGTGACGGCTCAGGGCGTCGTGGATCAAGCCGGCGCGGGTCGGCGGCGTCGCGAGGCCAATCAGCGACGCGAGGCGGCCGAGGCGACCCTTGGACTCGCCCTCCTCGGTCGGGCCGTCGGCGGACGCGCTGCGACCACGGCCGGTCTCGACCACGCCGGACCCGACGGGAACAGCAAGCGCCGACAGGAGGACGCGGGACGCGAGCTTCTCGAGCTCTCCGTCTTCACCTTTCGCGTCGCCGCCCTGGAGGGCAAGGCGGGCCGAGTGGAGCGAGTACAGCTTGCCGTACGCGGCGGCGTGAAAGAGGAAGTTGTCTCCAACGGCAAAGACCTTGGCCATCTTGTCGTAGAACGAGGCCATGACGGGTCCCTTCGGGGCGCGCTTCGACATGCCGACGAGGGTGTGGATGTCCTCGGCGGTGCGGAACGCCTCTTGCCAGAGTTCGAGTTCGACGGCGGTCGAGAGCTGCTGGAAGCGCGTGTCGAGGTGGCGCTGGAGCGTGTCGGGGTCGTTCAGGTTGATCGAGTGGCTCTGGTGCGTGTACTTTTGCGACGACGCGAGGTGCGAGCGGAGGGTCTCGCACAAGCGGCGGAACTCGGTCTTGCGCTGGTGCGCGAGGCAGAACTGGAACGCGTCGTGGCAGACGGTCTGGTACAGGGTCTCGAGGCGGGCATTGTTGCGGAGGATGTCAAGCGCGGTGCGGTACGACTCCCACAGGAAACGGAGCCACGGGGTGACGAGGGCGCGGTAGGTGCGGTCGCGGCTCTTGTCGTCGCTGACGGCGCCGAGCAAGATGCTCTCGGGCGTCTCGGTCGCCTCGAGGTCGTCGACGTCGACGGCAGCCTTGCCCCCCTCGGCCGCGCTGGCGGCGGCGGTGGTGTCTGCGCCGCCCTCGAGTTCTTCGACCTTGGCGAGGGCGTCTGCGAGCTTCTGGCGCGAGAGGCTGAGGAGCTTGTTGATGGTGACCTCGACGGATTGTACGCTCGTGTTCTGGGCGACGTTCTTGTAGAGGATTAAGCCGTCCTTGGCGGTGCGGCCTTTACGGAGGTCGACGCAGAGCTCGAGGAAGCGGAGCATGATGGGCTCGAGGACCGAGAGCGGGGTGCTGCGGAAGCGCTTGCTCGAAAAGACCTCGCTGATGCTCGACAGGGCAGCCATGGGCTGGCCGACCGACAGGAGCTCATCCGCGCGCTGTGGGAGAGCGTCGGCGTCAGTGGTGAGGAGGTGAGAGGCGGTGCTCGCATCACACCGGTCGGAACTCGCTCGCTACACGCGGCGCGGGCGGGGCAGGGGGGTCCAGCTAGCGTATCCCTGAGGAATCTTGTGCACTGCCTGTCTGTTCGCCCCTCACCGCGCCGTGTGCTCGAGTTGAAGTGGGCGGGTTGCCTCGCTTGAATCGAGCGCGAGCGGCCATTGTCCCTCGCGTCGTGGCTCGAACGGGAGCGGGTTGGGCTAGGTAGGAGGGAGACTCACGCGGAGCACGAGCTCTGGTCTGGTGTGCAGCATCTTCAGGCTCACTGGCAGGAGATCTGCGAGTGTCGAGAGAGCGAGACGGCGAGTTCGCTGCAGCGCGCTCACCTCGCCCGACTGATCCACCCTCGGCTACGCTCACTCACGCTCTTTGACAGCGAAGATGGCAGCTAGAGTGACAAGGCACGCTAGACAGCCCTTGACCGCCCAACTACAGCCTCGTCCGAAGCCGCGACCCGCTGCTGCTCCTCCTCGCCGACCCGCTGCTGCTGTGAATCCCTCGCTCGCCTACTCGGACTCGAGTCACCTCGTACTCAACAAGCCAAGCGGCGTAGCGATCCAAGGCGTACACGGTTCAGCTCAGAGATCAGCGTGGGACTCGCTCCTCGCAGGCAAGTCTCGACTCTCTCTCCCCACTTGAAACACAACTAACTCCTCAAATCACACTCAGACTTGCGCGCAACGTACGGCAGACCCGACGTTCATCCTGTACACAGGCTCGACAAAGCCACCACCGGCTGCCTCCTCGTCGCCCGCACCAAGCAAGTCGCAGCCCGGCTCTCGCAACAACTCCAGCAGGGTCAAATCGCACGCGAATACCTCGCCGTCGTGCACGGGCGACTCAAACAGGGATATAAGGGCACGGTCAGCAACCGACTCAGGGTCGACGATGACCGAGTGCGCATCGCCTGGCCGGACGATCTTGACAGCGACACCCTCGCCGCGTCGACAAAGTGGGAATGCCTCGCGACTGCCGTCCGTCCCTTCCGTGGCATGGAAAGAAGGTTTCATGCACTACTGACGCGGATCCCTTCATAGCCGCAATACAGCCTACTCCGTCTCGAACCCCTTGTCGGCGCGCGCAAGCACCAACTGCGCGTCCACTGCGCCGATGTCCTCAAAGGTAAGCTTCTTGTCGTGTCCGCATTTCTCACAGAGACTGATTTCCGATCGGTACCAGCCCCGATCGTCGGCGACTTCAAGCTCGCGCCGGACGCTGCACACGTCGAAGCGCTCGACGAGGTCGGCCTCCCGCACGACTCGGTCCTCCTGCACGCCGCGTCCATCTCGTTCTGGGTGCGTCCTCCCACCCTCTCCCTTCTTATTCTCCTGATCACTGACAAAAGTCTGGCGTGTGTGTGTATGACAGACCTGGGACAAGGAGACACGGAAACGCCACCGCGTGACGGCCAACGCGACCGCTCCCGCCAACTTTTTACGCTTCTGTCGCGCGCACAAGCTCGCCCTGCCCGCCGCTCAACCCGTGACTCCCTCCTTCCCCGGGTCCGAATCTACCGAGGCACTGGATCTGGAGTAAAAGGGTTCGCCTTCCCGTCCGAAGGAGATGCGCCGCCCCTTCTTCGTTCCTTCCTCCTCTTTTGTCGCTCGCCTCGAGATTCGACCCGCCGACCTCCCCTCCAGTCCAGCAGCCATGCATTCGAAACCGGACCGACCTGATAAATAGAGCTCATCTCCGAGCCCCCCGAGCCCGAAATCATCATCGCAGCAGATGAAAAGCTCTCTTTGCCACGGCGCGAGCTCAGGGCACGTGTGCGTGTCGATCACTTCGATAAACTACATCATTGCGCATGCCCGTGGGACTCCTTCTTTTCTATATCCACCCGCGCGCGCGCGCGCCCAGGATCCAGCTTCGGCCGTTTTGCACCCCGATCGTGCATCATCATCAGCTTCCGCGGGTTCAATGCGCCAAGCGGCTGAGCACGACCATGCCGGCCGTCGCCGCATCCTCCATTCTCCACGGCTCCTCGGGGGTTAGGTCTACTCTCCTCTTGAGCGATCGCGCCCCGTTGCCTTCGTCTCTTCGAGCACCGCCTCGGTTAGCTTCTAGCCTCACTCCCGCCTGATCTCGAGCACCGACTGCGCGCACGGAACGACCTTTCTTCGCCGTTATCGACCCCGGCCGAGACGAGTCGACCGCGCCTCTCTATACGCCTATATTGTCGACCCTCACGACTCGTTCTCGGCTATATCATATCTCTACAAATCCTCCCCTCACCCTCATTCGGCTTGTAGATATCGGCGCCGGAGAGGATGGAACGATCAACGACCCTACCGGTCACGGCTCCTCGGAATGCGCCGACTCCCCGTCGTGCTACGCCTCTTCGTCCTCGAGCGGCTCTACATACTCTCCCACCTGAACTCCTCGCCGAGATCTTTCACCCCGGCCCGGATCCGTCGGCTGCTGGGAACGGAGAGGAAGACGACCACTCTCATCTGCACCTCTCGCCGCGCTCGATCCCGATCTGTCGGTCCTTGCTCCCGTTCACGAGGAAGAACGCGTACCACCACATCGAACTCGAGGGAGGGCTTGACGGACTCGAGCGGTTCGGCAAAGTCGTCGACGAGCGAGGGGGAGGAGCGTGCCAGTGGATCGGCGGGATGGTCAAACGGGTGACGGTGCGGGCGGCGTCTCCACGGGGCGCCAGCACTCGGTCTGTACCGGACGGATATCTTCGAGCGGCGTTTGACGCGCTCGAGAAGGTCGAACGGGTCGATCTCGAACTGAGCGGAACCGAGTGGCAACGGCTCGTTTCACCCGCCACCGCTTTCTCGCCCTCCCCGTTGCGCTCTCGCGCATTCAATCGCCCAGAGGAGAAAGGGGGGATCTCGCTCCGCGTTCGACTGGTCGAGGACGATCCGTGTCCGGTCGGGCTCGTGACGCTCGCGCAACTTGGTGGCGGCGGCGGCGCGCGAGGGATCTGCTCGTTGAAGATCCAGGGACGGTTACCGCACAGGAGGCAATGCGGTGACGGTCGTGGGTCCAGTGGTGATGCGGAGGGAACGGCGACTCCGCTGTTGATGGGGATGAATGGAGAGGGAGAGGAGGTGGAAATGTGGACTGGGTTGGAGAAACTTGAAATGCAGTGCGAGCCGCACTCGGTCGGTGAGTCTTCGCTGCTCGTCGGCTTTTTCCATCACTCCGAATGCATATGGCTGACCGATTGGACTCGCCCAAGCATCCAGGATTGACCCGATTCTTCGGCTCGCTCGCTGGGCTGAAGGAACTCTGTTGGACTACACCGGGCACGACCGGACCCAGCATGGTTTCCGCGGCGCTGCCGATGAACGTCTGCAGCACACTCGAGGTGTTGGAGTGGACTTCATTCGGTTACGCGAGCGTGCGTTACTTTCGTCCACCTCGCCACTTTCTCTCGAGCGAGCTTCGGGACTGACGAGGAGTTTACGGTCTGCAGCGCGAACTCGGCTTTGCATTCTCGAACTTGCCCTCTCTCCGCTCTTTGACGATCCGATCCTCGTCCGCCGTTCTCTCGCATGCCTTCTTCGTCGCCCTGCACGCGCACAACCCGCACCTCGAGCACCTCGCCCTGCGCGGTCCGCACGCCGGAACTCCCGGGGGTCGCGGAGCCGCCGACACGTGTGCGCTCGTCGTCGAGTGGGTGGAAGCGCTGCTGTTTGAGGGGGAGCAGGGCGGTGAAGCAGCGAGCGCGCTCCGGAGGCTCGAGTTGGAGGTGCCGACTCCGACTCGGACTCCGGCTTTCGCGCGCCCTGCCTCGGCACGACCCGCTTCCGAGGAGCGTCCGCCAAATCGACTCGAGGTATGTCGTCTTGCCCTCCTGTTCAGAGGGCGTGCTGGAGGCTGATCTCTCGCCCTCAATCGCAGATCCAGGCATCCCGGCTCGCTGTCGCCTGTGCGAGGCTCAACATCACGCTCGGGGGGAATATACTCGATGCGATCCCTAGACGAGGCCTCAAGTAGACATATATCGTTTAGACCTGTGGATATACCAGAATAGACTCTTGACATTTTTCTGTCGGCCGACAAGTTGCACCGCATGGAGAGAGAGGACACCCGCGTGCACCTGCCTCTCTACATTTCCCGCCCCGGAGGAAGCTATATGGTAAGTGACTGAATCAGCTACTGCTACTACGATCAGGCCCGTCCTGACTCGGCTCACCAGCTTGCTCGTCTTGTGCTCCGCCGGATCCCCACCGCACACGCACCTCGTCGTCCTCGCTCGTATTCGTCGCTGCTGCAGACCATGGCCACTCCCGAATCTGCGCTCAAGCCCGCCAAAGCCTTTGTCGAGTTTGTCAACGCCAGTCCGACGCCGTTCCATGCTGTACACGAATCGGTCGTCCGCCTCGAACGAGCCGGCTTCACTCGGTCAGTTCCAAGCTGCCGCCTGTCTCTAATTCAGAGTGATTCTCCAGTGCTGACTGATCCTCCGAACGCAGCCTGAGCGAGCGCGACTCGTGGGCGGGCGGAAAGATCGTTCGCGGAGGTCGTTATTTCGTCACGAGGAACCAGGTCCGTTTCATAGTCACGCCTACGGGTGGCCGGAACCCGATCGGCTGACACGCGGCCATTATACAGAGCTCCATCATCGCCTTCACCGTGCCGCCAGAGAGTGACAAGGCGGAGAAGAAGCCTCTTGGAATTTCGGTCGTTGGGTGCGTTCTTCTCCGCCTCGCCCTACGTGCGCGTCAATAGCCACAATCGAATCTCGCACAATCCCAAGTGCAGGAACTTGAAGCTGTCAGCCAGGTTTCGACGGCGGAGTTGCTGAAACGCCGGAACTCTTTTTGCAGCTGCCACACCGACTCGCCGCGATTCATTGTCAAGCCCGTTTCGAAGCGGGAAAAGGTCGGTTACTCGCAGGTCGGAGTTGAGACCTACGGTGGCGGACTGTGGGCAACCTGGATGGACCGAGACCTCGGGATCGCTGGTATGTTCGCTGTGTGGAGAAGGTTCCCTAAACAGCCTCTTCCGCTTTCGGAGCTGACGCTGTTGCCGCAACACAGGTCGCGTCACGGTCTCGCACGGCACCGACAAGTTCTCGTCCCACCTTGTCAGCATCGCCGAGCCGATCCTCCGCATGCCGACCATCGCGATCCACCTCGACCGGAATCAGAACGAAAAGTTCTTCTACAACACGGAGACGCAGCAGGTCCCGATCCTCGCGCTCGCGAGCAAGGAATTGAACCGGGCCTTTGTCGAAGAGAATAACTCTTCGGCAGAGGTCTCGTTTGCGGACCCGCTCGACATCAGCAGCCACCACCACCCGGTCCTGTTGCACACGCTGGCGCGCGCGCTTAGCGAGCAGATGGGCGAGGCGGTCACGCCGGCCCAGTTGCACGACTTTGAGCTCTCGTTGTTTGATGCGCAGCCCGCGACCATTGGCGGAGCCCTAGTGAGTGGTGGTTGTTCATTCGACGGAGATGGTGATGTTTGGTTTGCTGACCTTGGCAAGCGGCAAACGCTCGCAGAACGAGTTCATCTTCTCGCCGCGTGTTGACAACCTCTTCTCTTCCTTTGCCGCCGTCCAAGCTCTCGTGGCTTCCTCCCAGTCCTCCGCCCCTTCCGACGGTCGCGTCTCGATGATTGCGCTTTTCGACAACGAAGAGGTCGGTTCGGTCTCGGCGTACGGCGCCGAGAGTAACTTTATCGAGTCGGTGTTTGAGCGCGTTGCCGTGGCGCTCAAGGATGAGAACGAGAGCGAGGCCGAGGCTTTCCAGCGGACGATGGCTTCCTCGTTCTTGCTCTCGTACGTGTCCCGGCTTGAGGCGCTTCACAGACATCTCGACGAGTCTGACGCTGGTCTGACTTGTTACAGGACCGACGTCGGTCACTCGGTTCACCCCGGCTTTGTCGACAAGCACGAGGAGAACCACCGGCCGCTGATCAACGCCGGCATCGCGATCAAGTCCAACTCGAAGCAGCGCTACGCGACGACTTCGCAAACGGTCTTCCCGCTGCGGCGAGTCGCAGCCGAGGCCAAGGTTCCGCTGCAAGAGTACTTGGTTCGGAATGACATGGGCTGCGGATCGACCAGTGCGTTTCCTCCCCTCCCTCCCTTCATGTCGGCCCAGCTTTCCTCCCTCCCGAATGCGCAGCTGATCCGTCCTCCTCGTCAACCAGTCGGCCCGCTCGTGTCCAAGATCGGTCTCCGAACAGTCGACATTGGCGCGCCAATCCTCTCGATGCACTCGTACGGCGACTTCTCCTCTCCTGATTTGCCATCCCTTGAGCTAACCCTTTCTTTTTTTCCAGGATCCGCGAAATGGCCGGCGTGCGCGATATGGCCTATTTGACTGAGCTGTTTGAGAAGTTCTTTGAGCGCTTCGGGCACGTCGACGGCCTCGCGGAATCGCTCGACTGATTCAACCCGCGCCGGAGTGGCGCACTGAGTACTGAGTTGAAATACCTATTTGCGCTTTTCCTCCCTCGTCCTGCGGCTACAGGGTCCTTACGAGTTGACTTTCAGCCAGTACTCTGCCTATGCGAAGATGTATGTAGCCATGCTTAAGGCAAGCTCCGAGACCGCCGGCTTACCTGAGCTGATGACCGCGATCGCTGACGCAACTCCGAGAAAACCGAAAATTCTCGGACTTCTCCGTCTCGAGACGCCGCCTCGCTGCAGCCTCTTCGCTTCTTCCTCCTCATACACTTCTTGCGACCTCCGTTTCTTGCGACATAGACTTCAGTGCTTTGCTTCCTCCTAAACGGAATCGCCTTCCACCACTACACAAGCTTCAGCATAATACCCAAAATGACCGTGATCGGCGAACCGTGGACCTTCAAGCGTTCGGGCCTGACGGCGCCGACGCGGACGCTCAAGTCGGCTATGGTGAGCCAATCTCATTCTTAGTGTTGGGGATGCCCGCGATGGAGAAGGAAAGCTGACCCGCTTAGTTCATTTCGTGAAGACCGAGCGTCTCTGCACTTTTGACCAGGACAATCTCGACGAGCGCGGAAAGCCGACGCCGGAGTACATCAAGCTCTACGAGGAGTGGGGAAAGGTACGTTCAGTCTCTCCATAAGCGCTGAAACGCACCTCCGAACGGCGGGGCTCAGACGAAGGATCTGAGCCAACCCCGGAAGAGGTGAATGCTCTCCGGCAAGGAGAGACTGACGCGAATACTCCAACACAGGGCAAGATTGGCGTGATCGTCTTGGGCAACCTGCCCGTCTCGCGGACCGACCTCGAGGCCAAGAAGAACGCCATCATCGACGCAAAGTCTCCGTGGGACGCCGTTGAGGCCTTCAAGCCGGTCATCGCGGCCGCGAAAGCCCACGGCTCGCTCGTGATCGGCCAAACGACCCATGGCGGTCGTCAGGTCTCGGAGGATGTCAACAAGAACCCGGTCTCGTCGTCGGATGTGCAGAGTCCGCCTCTCGGCGGCATGACTTTTGCCAAGCCCCGCCCGCTTACGGTCCCGGAGATTGACGACCTGGTCAAGGCGTGGGGTCACGCTGCCGAGGTTCTCTACAAGGCCGGCGCCGACGGCGTCCAGCTTCACTCGGCTCACGGTAAGCCTTTTTGCCGTCTTTTGCGCGTAAATTCCTTTTTCTGACCTGGCTCGTCTCGCTTCCTCAGGCTACCTCCTCTCTCAGTTCCTTTCTGGACGTGTCAATCGACGCACGGACGACTACGGCGGCTCGCTCGAGAATCGCTACCGCATCATCAAGCGGATCATTGAAGAGATCCGCCGTCGCGTGCCGGACGAGAAGTTCATGCTCTCGATCAAGTCGGTCGCACGCTTTCTGCTCTGGTCGGTATGATACCGCTGCTGACCAAGGCTTGCACGTCTGCAGGATCAACTCGGCCGACTTTTCCGACGGCGGCCTGACGACGGACGAGTCCAAGCAGGTCTGCCAGTGGCTCGACGCCGCCGGCCTCGACCTGATCGAGCTCTCGGGCGGTACGTCGGACTGAGCCACGTTCTCACGAGTTGCGACTCGTCGCTGATGCTTGCTTGAAAACAACCCGCAGGCACGTACGAGAGCCTCGCGTTCGACCACAAGAAGGAGTCGACGAAGAAGCGCGAGGCGTTCTTTATCGAGTTTGCCGAGGCGCTCAAGCCGGTGATCAAGTCGGCGACGATCTGCGTCACGGGCGGGTTCCGCTCCAAGAAGGCGATGGAGCAGGCGTTGCAGGAGGGCTCGACCGACCTCGTCGGCCTCGCTCGCCCGCTGTGCAGCGAGCCGTTCCTGATCCGCGACATGGTTGAGGGCAAGTCGGAGGGCGCCAAGCCCAACAAGTCGGTGAGTACAGACCAATCCCACGGCGAAGCATGCAAAGACACGAATCTGATTGCTCCCCCTTTCTCCTGGAATTGACAGCCGGCGGCGCTTTCGACCGGCACTGCGATCTACGAGATTGGCTGCATCGCGACGGGCAAGCCGTTGCCGGACATGACGGACGAGAAGGTCGTGCAGGACGTGGTCGACACGATCCTCGGCAAGAAGCCGGCGGAGGAGAAGCCGAAGGAGGACCAGAACGTCGAGGCGGCGTACCACAAGGGCGAAGGCAAGCTCTAGAACACTTTAATTGAGGATAGAGTCGAATAGATCTCTCCTTCCTTGTCAATACACATTCAGTGCCTTTTTCTATCTCCCGCCCATGACTCTATACGCGAGTTGGATATTTTTGCCGCTCCGATCTTTTGTCGTTGGACCGGAAGCGAGCAGCTGTCCGGAGTCTCCGACCGAAAACTCGACTCGACGTACTCGCAAACGCGCAGCTAGGCTGACTGGGCCCTTGCCCTGCCTAAGCCCACGCCGTACAGCTATCGGCTCGCCCTGTGCTCACGGTGTGCGCACCGACGCGGTGCCTTGCATTGTGACTGAGCGACGACAACTCGAAGCAGCCGGCACAGCTACGAGCGGTCGGACACAGCGGACCTTTGCGGTAGTGAATCACCAGGTGAGTCTACAGTCGCTTAGCTGGCCACGCGATTGTGACGAGGAGCGAGCGCCCAGAGAACTGCAGAGGTGGCGGCGGACGATGAGCTAGCAGTCACGAACCACTGCACGCAGCACTGACGCTCCCTATAGGTGACAGTAACCCCTCTGCTCTACGGATCAGTCATGCCCCGCCCAAGACTATGGATGCCGGCGAGGTGGGCGGCGTCGTCGGTCCCTCTGCTCGCGTTCGCACCTCGCACAGTCGAGGGCGCCATCACCGGAGCGGTCACGCACAATATTTCGTCCGATTCCACCCAGCTCACTTGTACGTGCTGCGCGCTGTGCCGAAACGGGTTGCGGTCCAGCGGGCTGACGCGAGTTCTCGACGATGCAGATTCCGGCACTTGGCGTTCCGACACCACTCAAGGCTTTTATCAGGGTGAGATATAAGCCACAGAGATAGGCACCCACCTGCGCCTGCGCTGACATTGCCCTTCTCCAGCCTACTCGAACGCGACCGATGCGGCCGTCACCTTCTCCTTCACCGGTGTCGCCGCAGTCTACCTCGCCGAACGCACGGCGGACCGGGGCATCTGCCTCCTCACCCTCGACAATTCCATACCGTACACCGTCGACCTCTACAACGATTCGGGCTTGTCCAGCGGTCTGCAAGTGATCTGGAGCAGCGGGACGCTCCCGTACGGACAGCACAACATCTCAATCACCCAGATCGGCCCGGATGCGCGCTTCGGGTGAGTCCACGCTCTCATTTCAGGTTCAAAGGATACCCGCAGCAGCTTACAGTAAGCCCGTCGCGACAGCTACTACCCATACTTGGTCACGTCGACCTGGATCGAAGCCGTGCCGACCAACGTCCGTACGTCGACTCAATCCCTTTGGCCTCCCAGTTCCGGATTTAGTTCTCTTCCTGACGGTGGAATTGCCCGCACAGCTGCCTACGTCAGCACGCAGAGCGTGCCGACATCTTCGGCGAGTTCCTTCCCGGACGGATACTATACGGCTAGCGGACCCAACATTGGCGCGATCGTCGGAGGGTCGATCGGTGCCGTCGTCGCCGCCTGCCTGCTCGGTTTCCTGTTCTACCTGTGGCGCCGGGAGCGCGGCGCACGGCGGCGAGCAGACGCAGCGACCGCAGCCAGCGTGCAGAAATACGAGGGCAAAGCGCCTCTCGACGACGAGCGCGATTCGTCCGAGAACATGTCGACGGCGCAGTACCCTTACGGCATGAGCCCGTATGGTCCGTACGGACCGGCGCCTTACGACCCGTACGGGTACCGGTACAACCCCGGATACGGATATCACCCGGCCTCGGCAGCCGCCACGTGGGACGCACCGTCGTCGCACGACTATGCCCAGTCGCGGTACTACACTCCGCCGGCGCCTCGATCTGCCGACTCGAGCGACTTCCCCGTCGACTACAGCTCGAACGGCGCCGGACTGCAGCCGCCGCCGAGTCTCTCGCCGTCGTCGAGCGGCTTCCCCGGCGCGCATCGCTCGAGCGTCGGCGCAGCGACGACCTCCCTCGACGATTCGGCCTACCATTCCAACACGGCGCAGAACCATCGCTACCCTTATCATGTACAAGGTTCCGGGTCCGACTCGAGGTCGTACGCGATCCCCGAAATCTAATCACAACTCCATTCCTAATTAGGCGCCCTTCTGGCGCGACTGTTTTCTTTCCGGATTTACTGGTTGTAGGACTTTTTTTTTCAAAGATGTTGACACACTCTATTATGCTCAGCGAATCATGGCACTCTCGCAGTCAAAAGTTCGCTGCCCCACCGCCTTTTAACCACGGAATTCAGGGGGCACAACTGACGGACCCAGACATACGACGAGAAGACGACAACAGGATTCGCTTTTCCCTTTGATCGGAGACAGCGAGTGTAGACAGGGTATGAACAAGCGAAGAAGAGGAAGGAAAGTGTGAGATGGGGTGGGAAAGGACCGGTCGGTGAGCTCGATCGGCCGAGGAAACCGCCGTCTAGTTCGAGTGTCCAGCGTTGGTATAGTCTGGAGGGCTCTCGAGCGAGCCGGCGTCGAAAGCGATGCCGAAACCTTGTCTGTAAAGAGAGCAGTCTCGTCAGCCTGCTGTCATTCGTGGCAGGCGACTCAGCAATAGACTTACTGGTGAATCCGCGTCATGAGCTCGGTATCCTCGAGCTGATCCAGCGTCAGATACACGTACTGGCACTCCGGCTCGGCGACTGCCTGTTGCTGAGGAGGAGGCGCGGCTTCCGAGCCGAATGACGGCGCAAGCTCGGCTTGTCGACGCTCTTCGTAAGGCGACGGGGCGCTCGCGGACGGGTCGAAAGTCGGTGCGGGGGTGTACCATGCTTCGTCGGTGGGAGCGACGTTGACAGGAACGTCGGGGAACCCGGCGAACGGAGTACGAGAGACGCCCTCGAAGGGCGAGAATGCGCTCGGCAGCAGTGACGATTCTGACGTCGCGGTCGGATTGGGCGAGACATACAACGGGTTCGGGGAGCCGAAGTTGGTCATCAGGGCGTTGTATCGCTCCTGTGGCGACTCCCCTGCATAGGCGAGTCCGCTGGGCAGAGGCGCGGCCGGCGATCCGAAAAGATCCGTCGCTCCGATGTGGAACCCGTAAAGCGGGCTTCCGCCAGCGCCAGCTTCCGGAGAGTCTCCGCACGCCGACGTTCCGAAGGGCGACGCGAACTGGATCGGAACGAGGGTGGAACGACGACGGTCGAGGAAGCTGAGCGGCGCAGAGTCGTCGGTCATTCGCTCGACGCCCTCCTTGGCAGACCACGCACTTTCGCCGTTCGAGGAGCGAAGAGATGCCTCGGACCCCGCCGGGCTGCCACTCGGTGGCGCCGCGCCGTGCGTGTGTGAGTAGAGGTCGAGCGAACCGAGGTCCTCGGCCGGCAGGCTCTCGAGCAAACTTTGCGGGAAAGTGAACGTCTCGAAGCTTTCCGTCGCCGAGAGGATGCCCGCCGAGATTGAACCGCGCGGGAAAGAGACGCTGGCGCGCGGAGTGGGCAACTCATCATCGTCCGCCATCCGATTATTGGCGCTCAACCTTCGAAGACCCGAGTCGAAGCCGAGCGATTGGCGCCGTCCGTTTTGCTTCGCGAGCACGGGCGAGATGAGCATCAGGTCGCCACGAGCTCCTTGGGCGATGGTAGGCTTGACCGTACTCCTGCGACGCTGCAGCGCTTCGTAGAGCAGGGTGCTCGGAAGCGGACCGCCGCGGCGCCCGGCGAGCGAAGGCGATTCGGCTGGAGTTGGAAGGGGAGCGAGAGGCACGCAAGGCGAGAACGGCGACGCCGGATTGAATTCGATCGCCGGCGTAGTCATGCCATACGGGCCGAAGGGAGCTTCGCCGCCGCACTTCGTCGGCAACTCGAGGCTGCTCGGCGGAAGAGACGGATTCGGCAGGATGAACGTCGACTGCGGCGCGGTCGTCGGCGGGGTGAGCAGGGAAGGCATGACCGTGTGGCAGCCCTGCATGCGAGTCCCGTTCGTCGCCAGGTCGTCGCTCGACGACGCAGCCGTCGCAGCCGCCAAGCTCGGGTCGATGGCAAAGTTCTCGTGCGCAAAGTCGGGTGGCGGCGTGAACAGCATCGAGGCCGGATCGAAATTCCCGGCGTACGGCGGACCGCTCAGAGGATGAATCCATGGCTCGGGTGTACTGAACGCATCGGAGCTCGAAGCAGGCGTGCTCGGCGTTGCCGCGGCCGGAGAGACGGCGAACGCGAGGGTTTCGCCCGAAACGTCGCCTTGAGACGTAGACGGGGCTGTGGCCGCCGCCGCCGCTTCCTCTGCCTCTTTCCGTTCCTTGCGTTTCCTACGGGACCTGGCGCGGGACGCCTTCCGAGCCGAGACACTGTCGGAGTCGTCGGGAGTTGTCTCGGCGAGCGTGATCCCTTCGAGCTGCAGAACCTGTCGGGCGACCTCCTTGCACGCCTCTCGCTGTTCCTGCTGTCGCTCCAGATCGGTAGGGTGCTGTCGTCCCTTCGATGTCTTGGGCCGCTGCTTGGGACGGTATCGGTAGTCGGGATGCAAACGTTGGTGTTCCTCCTTGGCGAGGCGAGCCTTCTCCTCCCAGTACGCCTTGTCTGCGGGCGACAAGGTTTTCCAAACCTGGCTGACGATGACCGAGACGTGCTGACTGTTGCTCAGCTGAAGGGACGCGAGGTGTCGGGCGTGCGCGGTGCCGGGCGGTTCGGGAGCGTCGTCGCCTTGTGGTTCGGGGGCGCAGCAGTGCGAACGGAAGAGGATGAAGGCGTTCGGCGGCCGCTTGATGTATCCCGGATCCAGACGACGCGTGTGCGATTTGGCAGGTCTGCCGTCTTTGCCCGTTCGTACGCGCGGACCCACGACGAAAGGTGAACTTTCGACCGTCGCCGACCGCGAGAGCTCGGAACCGGTCGAAGGGGAAGTATCGCACGAGTCGACCGACGAGCCGTAGATGTCCGCGAGGTAAGAGCTGGACTCGCTCTCCCAACCGCTCATCTCACTCGCCCTCGTCGCAGAGCGCGCCCGACCGATGAAACCGCCGCCGGAGGCAGAGGCCGGGGAGGCAGGGTACGGCTGATGCCGAGCGCTGGGACTGCGCAGCGACGACGGCGACCTGCCGCTTGCATCTGGACCGCGGATCGGGATCGGCAGCGGAGTAGAGAGATGAGTCTCTGGAGACGAGAACAGCTCCGGACTAGTGTGCGCAAAGTCGGGCGGCGAGGCCAGCAGCGGAGTAACGCTGCTCAAAAGCTCCGCGCTGCAACAGCAAGTCGTTAGTCACGTACGCTGGCGCGCGATTAGATCCTGGGGCACCATCACGCACTCGTGTATCTCCAGCGTCGACAGTTTATTCCTCGAGCGCAGGTTGGCGACCAGCATTTGGCAGAAGCTCGCGTATAGCAGCAGGCAGAGCTGGGAGATCAGACGTCTCCTGCGCCACCTTGCAGCAGCGGCATTCCTCCCTCGCCGGACAGCTTGGATAAGTATCTCGATCACTCAAATCTCACCTCATCCTGCAAGTGGGCATGCGGACAAAGGGCAGCGAAGGCAAGCGACGGCCCGGAGCCATGCCGGCTAATTCATCAACGGAGCCGTCGGCGGAGCGAGCGAAAACCAGCTGCAGCGGAGGTAGCCCGAAGCCCGGTCACTGGATCTTGGCGAAGTTCGAACAAGAAGGAGAACAAAGGCAGATCGGCCGACGGGCGGCCGCGGCGAAACAACCTCCAAGCCAAGCTTCGCTCGTTCTGGAATGTTGTACTGCGGGTCTTATTAAGGTTTTCGGCATTCGCCGATCTTTCATTTTGAGCGTATGCATACGGCGGTGTCAGAGCTTCGTCGCAACTGAGCAGGGAGGCCAGAGAGCGCCTCAAAAGCGACAAGCTGCTCTAGGATGGATAGAGTTGTTCCCCGTAGTGACGAATCATCCACATCCTCGAGGGGCAATTGTACTATAGCAAAGTGCTCTTAAGACGGGTTGATTTCAAGGTTGAGTGGCGGGGGCAGGAAGAGCGGTCAAACTCGAGGCCGTCCGGCGCCAAAGCTCAGGTGGCGGGAGGGACTCGACGATGATGTATGTACTCGCTCCTGGAGAGACTGTGGATGGTGCACGTGAGGACCTGCTCAGGAACCTGTTCATAACTGCGTGCGGCAAAAGTTGCGACCGCAAAGAAACCCGGTGCGCATCTCCCTAGGGTTGGACAGCGGAAATTGCCTCGTTGATGAAAAGTGTATGGAGCAGTACCGCGTGGTTAGCGAGGACTAGATGTATTCCACGCGAGTCTATTGAGGCACGTGTGGAAACAGCTTTCCTCGGTCCGCCGAAAGAGCCAAGCAAGCTCGATTTCCACGTGCAATAATGGTGATTGCAAATGCAGTATATAGGAGAGAAACGCGGGTATATCGTCGAGCCAGCTCTTGCGCAGAAAGAAAAGGAGGCGGGAAGGACAGAAGGCGGGCACAAATAGAAAGTAGAGGCGAGTCGATAACTTAGAGAAAAGAGCGACGAGGCACCTATCTCGCTGATCCGCGAGGAGCGAGAATACACGCGACGCGATTAGACGAATTGCTGCAGGCGCGGGGTTACGGCTTACGGTCAGCGGTCTACGTCCCTCAAAGCGGGGGGAGAAAGAGAGACGTTGACGCAACGCCGCGAGACTCACCCAAGTGATGTCGCTGCAGAAGGGTGTCACGGTCGATCCGGATCGTCGAGCACGGTCACCAGAACAGTCAGCTCAGCGCTCGTTCGACTGACGCCGGACCGGCGCAAACGAGCGCAGCGTTGAACCGAGACGAGAGAACGTCCGAAGCGGAAAAAAGAATACTCACAACACTCCCATCGATTGCGTCCCTCCGAGCGCCGAGAAGGCGCCCCACGACAAGTCGAGGCAGGCGTTGTTGTTGCCTGTTGCCAGTGCTCCGCATCAGTCACCGCAGCGCACGGCGGAAAGAGAGCGCGCGCCAGGAAAGAAAAAAAAAGAGACGGGGAGAGAACGTACAAGTCGGGCACGAGTCGGCGACGAGGGCCTTGATCTTGTTGCCGGTGTCGGACCGCGTGATCTCGACATATTGGCCGCAGTGCGAACCACCGGCGTAGGTCCTACATGGGCGCAAGGGGCGGATCAGTTTCATCCGGTCGCTCCAAGATTCTCCGTCAGCTTTTCCAAAAACAGCTCGGCGTCCGAGACTCACGCCGTCGGCAGCGCAACGAGCAGCGTGTCGTCGCTGTTGACCGTACCGCAGTTCTGTTGACAGGGGAACAAGAAGAGATTGTCAGTCAAAAGATTCAGTCGACTGGCGCCAACTCGGTTGACCACCCAGCCCATGAAGAGGAGAGGACAACTCACGCCTGCGATACCATTCTGGTAGAAGAAGGTGGCGATACCTAATCGATAAAGGGACATACGTTCACGCTGTCAGTCTGCGGCCGTTCTATCGATGCCATGGGCGGGCGCAAAACCCCTTGATTGCCGGTACCCTCCCATGTCGTCCGTACGGTACGCAGAACTCACCTCCCGAGTAGACGTTTCCACTTCCTCCTCCCGACGAGGCGTTCTGCGTCGCCTTAGCAGCGGCAGCAGCAGCCGACGACGACGAAGCCCAGGCCGCATCAGCCGAGGCCTTCGAGGCTGTCGGTCGGACGATTATCCCTCCATGTCAGCACTTGCTCTACTTTCTTGGTATTGGACAACGGCGAGCCGTGGATTGCCGAACCATGGTTTTATTGGGTTGGAAGGGGTAAAGGGAAACCTACCGGCAGCAGCAGCGGCAGCTTCTTGCGCAGCCTTGGAAGCAGCTGTGTTGTACAGTAGTGGCAATCAGCGGACTGGCAGGGGTAAAAGTGTGCTCGCAGAAGGGGTTCAAAAGACGCACCGGCTTGCGAAGCTTGAGCAGCGGCGGCGGCGGACGCAGCGGCAGCCTCAGATGCCGCAGCCTGCGATGCGGCGGCCTGCGAGGCAGCAGCCTGCGAAGCAGCGTAGGCAGCAGCTGCAGGTAGGTGGAAAAGGGGGTGTCGTCAATATCCAAGGTGGAAATGGGCGCCGACCGCGTTCAAAGTCCCGAAGCTCACCGGCCTGAGATGACGACGAAGCCTGAGCAGCAAGCTGAAGCGACTGCTGTTGCTCTATACGTCAGAGAGAACCACGAGAGAGCCGTGTCAGCTATGTCAGTCGCGTCTCGAAGGAAGACAATAAGGGGGCACGGAGGAAGAAAACATACCGAAAGCCTTGGAGCTCGACGCAGCGGCAGCGAGAGCGACCTGGTCCTGCGTGGTCGTAGTCGGAGCAACCGTCGTAGTTGGCGCCGCCTCGGTCGTGGTAGCCTTGGTGGTCGGTGCAGCGACCGACGAGACCGACGAAGTGCTCGACCGGACGCTGGCCGCGGAGGAGGTGGCGCTCTTGGCGGAGGCCGAGACGGTCGCAGACGACGACGACGAAGCCGAAGAGGCATCGGCAACGAGGCCCTTGGCGGCAGACTCAGAGAGAGAAAGGGTGATCGGGAGCATGCCGGTGTCGAGGTTTCCGCCCAAAGCGAGGTAAGCCGCCTTGGAGAAGGTGGCGTAGTCGGAGCGGTCCGAGCCGTCGACAACCACAACCGAGACGCTGTAGAATAATTGCGGATGTCAGTTCTGCCCTTTTCCGATATGCAGGGTGCAGGAAAGCGCCTTTACCTTTGACCGGTGGAGGGGTTCACCGCGTAGGCGGTCTGGCCGCAGAGACTCGACTGGGCGTCGGCATTGGGGTAGAGCGAGAGGGGAAGACCGACGGTGTTGGCGTCGTTACTGCACACAGAACGCGTTAGCCTCGGGGGGGGGGGGGTTGTGCATCTGACGGTTAAAGGCAGCTCACTCGATCTTGACGCCGCACGAACCGGTCCAGCCGTCTTCCGCCCACCAGATAGCAGTAGTCGAGAGAGCGTCGGTCGAAGTCGAGGTCGAGTTCTGAACAGCGAGGAGAGCTGTAGGGACGGTGTCAATCGCGTTGAATTTTTGCAGAACAATCGAGACTTGGGCAACCTACCGGCAGTTTGCGCGCCTGCATGGTCGGATGCAGTTCACAGAGTATACGGTTCGTATGCATTCAGAGGGGACGACAAGGGCAGAACTTTGGTCAGAATTCTCTTGGACGTGACGATTGTTTGGACGCGTCCGTCGGTCGCGTGCGCGCGAAAAGGAAAGATCGAGAGAGAGACGCACGCTTGGTCAAGCGCTGGATGCGGTCGGCACCGCGGCGGTGCAGCGCGACATCCTGGTGACCGTGTACGGCAGCCGATGCCGAGACGGTCGAGGCGCCAAAGAGGGCGGCGGCGGCGGCGAGAGCGGCGAACTTCATTTTGGGCGCGAGTTGGACGAGCGAGGGTCCGGTTGTTGGTGAAGGAGAGACGGGCGGTTGCGGCGCCGGGACTTGGGTTTGTTGTTGAAAAGAGTGACGAGGGTGGGAAACGACGACGGTATCCGGGAAACACAGACCGAGCAGGGAACAGAGACACAGAGGGAGAGAAAGAGGGTCGAGGAGGGCAAAACTCTCGGCTCCGCGCGGGCACGCACAAGAGTTGACGCATTTGTCTACACACTGTACAGCTCTCTCTCGCCTGCACAGCTCATTCCCTTTCCGCTGGACCCTTAACGTGAGATTCCAGCTGCAATCTCTTTCGGTTGAGGTGCATGCACCCCCTAAGAGAGGCTCGTGCACGGGCGCTCCTTCTCTAGCCGATCTCGTTTCCGATGCATCGAGGCATCGGCTACCTTCGAATCCTTGGAAAGTCGACACACACGGAAAGGCAATGTGTACAGAATTCGTGTTTCGGCGCGCGCAGAGAGCGAATCGGGCGACCGGCTACAGGTCCGAAAGCTCAACCGCCACCTCCTCAAGGGATCGCCTGAGTCGCTTCGCCCTCCGGCTTCTTGGCCAATCCTTCGCGCTCGAGAGCTGTCACCACAGATGCGTTTCGTTAGTACTTCCCTCGTCTAGAGACCCCAGGAAAGAGACCGCGGAGACAGAACGGACCGGCATCGATCTCGTGCGGCTTGAAGATCCGAGCAAAGGGGAGGCCCGTCTCCTCGTCGACGGTGAGCGTGGCAAGCTCCACTGCGAGCGACAAAAAGAATTATCAGCACCTCTTGCGCCGGAACTACGCGCGCAGAACTCATGGCAGACGGCATGTGGGATCAGACTCACGCTTCTCCGAGTCGAGGCTGGTCGAGTCCATCGTCTTGCTCAACACCTTGAGCGCAAGCCCGATCGCCTCGTCGAGGCCAATATCGTCGCGGTAATCCTGGCGGAGCAAACTCTGCGCGGTCGAGTTGTTGGCGCCGATGCAGGTCGCCTTCCAGCCGCTGTAGTTGCCGGACGGGTCGGACGCGTACAGCTGGAACGAGTGATGCGGGTCGTGGCCCGCAAACAAGAACGAGACGCCGAACGGTCGCAGGCCACCAAACTGCGTGTACCCTTGCTTGAGATCGCACAGCTTTTGGACGAGCTGCTCGACCGGCATGTCCTCGTTGTAGGACGCGAGGTGAGACTGCATGGGTACCCACGAGTCAGCGCGCGCTCGAGGGTCGAATGCTGAAGCATGTTAGAGGGGTGGAGCGTACCTGAGCGGCGTTACGGGCGTACGAGACGAGCGAATTGGCGTCGGCGTTGTAACCGGCGACGCCAGTCAAGACGTTCCTGCAGGCATCGAGAAACGCGCGGTCAGCAGGGAATTCGTGACGAGGCACAGGGCAAGTGACGGCGCACCCGTTGACCAAGAAGAGTTTCTCGCTGCTGCCCTTTTCCTTCTCGAGCAGTTTGCTCGTCACCTTCTTCTCGGCCGCGAGGACGATGCCTGACCGGTACGGCGGCGGGTACTTCTTTTCCCGCTCGGCTTTGGCTTCCGCTTCCTTCTTCTTGGTCGCCTCTGATTTCTCGGGTGCTGTCGACGACGAGGAGGCGGCGGCTGCGGCGCCGGTCGAGGTGCCGGCGGTTTCGTCGACGGCCATGGCGTCGGTCGAGTCGGCCGAAGCGGTGAAGGGGTTGGCCGAAGTTCCTGCCGCGAGGATGCCTACGACGGTACCAGCATGGCCTGGTGACGGAAGGGGGTGGTCGTCAGCGGCGCTGCAAGCACATCCATCCCTGACAGAGGTCCTCGTAGGCTGCCTGCCAGCCCGCGTGCCACGGAGAGGGACTACTGCAAGGAGCGCTGATGACTCACTGATACTCTCGAGGGCGTACTCGACCTGGTACAGCCGACCCTCTGGGGAAAAGATGGTACTGTCACCGGGCGATCACCGAGGCATGGCGGGGCACGGTAGTTGAAAGCAGGCATGTCAAAGTCAGCGATCAGGCCACTGTCCACAGCGGCTGGTGGCTGGCTGCCGTGGGTGAGCAGTTGATGACGGGCTTACGTCCTCGAGTCGTAACGGCGAGAACCCATTCCGGCAGACTGTAGCGGGGGGAATCGAGAGGGGCGGGTGGTCGGGCAAGTGTTCTGAGCGTAGAGTCTAGCTGCTGCCTTTGTCGCTGGTCACAGAGTTGCTCGCGGTTGGGCAGAAGCGGAGAAGGTGACGACGCAAGTCGACTCGACCTGCTGGCTCTCCCTCAGCCATACCATCCGCTCGAGTTAATGCAGCTATCCGGAGCACGTGTACTCGCCCAAAAGCTCTTCCCTGCGATAGACTTGGCCCTCTCGCTGCACCGGGTCCCGCTCCCTCTTCCCCGATACCCCGACGTGCTTTCAACTAGGCAACGTGCAACAGGGCAGCACACCCTCGTTGACGCTGGCTCTCCAAGAGTATACTTTTACGGCCATGCTCACCGAAATGCTCACATCTCCTGGTCGCCCCCGTCCATGACGAACCTCCCCGACGATGCTAGCTTCAGCCACCGCTTGACCCCCCGTTCCGACGCCGCTTCGCTGGCTCCCTTGCAAAGCGGCTGTCTCGCATCGCATCACCTCGGCTATTTGCTTGACTCGTGTTCACCTCAGCCGAAAAGGGGAACTTGCGTGGGCGAACCGGACGAGACCGCGTTCCAGATGTGTCCAGCTCGGCAAAGACTGCCTGGGACGGCCTCGAGGGGCGCCAAACAGAGAGGTACAGCCACTCCTCATGTGTTAAAACTTGAAGAGTCGAATCCTCCCTGCTCCGACGCGAGCTGCTCCTAGGATAGTCGGCCGCGCAGGGACTTGACGCGCTGGTCCAGAACGTCTCGGCCATCTTTGATCTTCCCGCGGCCATTGAGGATCTTGCCTGCCGATTCTTTGCCTGCATGAGGCTACTCTTTGCGGGTTGATCCTTATTCGGCGCCGCAGACTCGCCATTGGGCAGGTGGCCAAGCTTGAGCGCGCGGCTTTTTGGCGGCGATTGATTATTTTCACCTCTCGAAGCTGGCGAGCCGACTCTTGCTCCATACTTTATAGCTACTGCCATGATTGTACTATACCTCTTGTAAGCGCACGCTCAAAGATCGAGTTGCCGGTTGAAAAAGGTGCGACTTGCCCGAGTGAGATTGATGCGCGCAAATGCCTTGGAACGTCGAATCTTCACTCAACATCTCTCCCTCGCCTTCCTGCAGTTCCCTCTCAAGCTGCTCACAGCTGGTCTAGACCACGCACTAAGCGCCCCAAGAGCTCCTTGAATTCTGCCAGTGGCCCTCTTTCTCGAGTCTTGTACCTTGCCAAGCTTTGCCGTGAGTTCCGGGTCGCAGTGCAGTCGCCGGGCGCCGAATCACTGACGCATCGAGTCCTGCTACAGCACCGATTCGACCGTCCCTTGCGCTTTACGGCCGACCATGGCCGATTCAGGGTACGACAGTGGCTTGTACACCCCCTGGCAGCCCGAGGAGGAAGCCTCGCCGTGGACTTCGGCAGAGTGGGAAGCCGCGACGACGAGCGAAGCGGCGTGGACAGCGGCTGCGACGACTCCGGCAGCATCCTCGAATGCACAGGCATGGACAGCAACAACTACTTCGGCGTGGGTAGCAGCTTCGCCGACGACGACGACCGCGGCGTGGTCTTCTCCCGCGGCGAGTTCGTCCAGCACTAGCAGCAGCAGCAGCACCACTACCACGCCGCCGGCATCGTCTAGGTCCACGACACAAGCGACTTCTTCCAGCCTCATGACCTCACCGCCGGCAGAGACCTCTTCCTCCTCCTCCTCGTCGCGCTCGTCTTCGTCCTCGTCCTCCTCCTCTACTTCGACTTCCGCCTCTACCTTGGCCGCGACGACTCTGTCGCGATACACAAACCCCACGGGCACTGCCATCTCGGCGATTGCTGCTTCCGGCAACGGCGGCGGCGGGAGTTCGTTCAAGATCGTCTACCTGATCCCGGCCTTTGTGATCGTCCCCCTCATCGCCGTGTTCGCCATCTTGGCCTGCACGTACGGGAAGTGCTGGGCAAAAGGGCGAAACAAGACACCTCTTCCTGGATCGAATGCGGGATCGAGTGCCTGGTGGGGTGGCGCGGTCGGATCCTGGCGGCGAGGCATGCACGACCCGGACGACGACGAGGAGGAGATGGGCGGCCTCGTGCGCGAAAAGTCTCGTGCGCCCCCCGGCGCCAGCGCATACGACTATGACGAGAAGCGATTCTCGCTCCCTTCGAACCGTGGCGGGTCGCGCTGGACGAGCGTCTTCTCGATCGCTTCTCGCTCGGCGATCCCGTACCAGCAAGAACCGGTCTACGAAGCCTCGATCCCGTTCCTTTCGGTCTCGCAAGCTCCTGTCGACCAGCCTTTCGTACCGCCATCGCGATCCTCCTCGACGCACGACTTTCCGCAATGGTCCGCCCCGGACCCGTACGGACCGAACCGCGCTCCTGCGAATAACGGTCTCCTCACGGCCGGCGTCTGGCGCATGGGCAGTCAGTCGCGCCGCTACAACCCGCGCATGACCTCGGTCCCGGAAGGCGCAAACTTGCAGCGCGGAGTCAGCACGCGCAGTACGGATACGTTCGGAAGTCGCCTCAGCGACAAGATCTTCAAGCGCTTCTCGTCCGGCACCTCGGCGGACAATTGCCCCTCGCCGTCGGTATACTCTCCGAGTCCGGAGAATGCTGGGCCGCCGTCGTTTGGTGCCGTAGGAACGTACATGGGTCTGCATGGCGTCGACGAGGACGACGACGAAGACGAGTTCCTCGACGAGAAAAAGCACGCCGATCTCGACTATGATGCCTTCCTCGCCGAGGCGCGAGTCCGAAACGGCGGCTTGGCGAAGCGTTATGCCGCTGGCGAAGTGACCGAGGCGGATCTTCTCCCTCGGCACCAAACGCCGGTCAACCACGGCCTTTCTGACGAGGCGGACGCCCGACAGCGATACCTGTCTCGTCACGGCCGGGCTCCTTCGGATCCCTTTGCCCGCCCGGCTACGCCCCCCTTCAACGTCGACTTGCCTTCGGCTCCGACTCGCCTCCAAGTCTCACCGAAGAAGACGGCGTCCACGTTGGTCCGCTCCGCTGCGCCGGAAACGCCCGAGCGCGATGCCCCGCGCGACTTGCTCTTCTCGTACGCTTCTCCTCCGGCGAACCTGGGATCACCTCGACCACCTCTCCCGCCAGTTCCTTCACAGCACGTCGTCCCGCGCTCGACGAGCCCGTCGAAGCTAGTTCCCTTGACGGAGGCGCCGACCAAGTCGGCGTTCCGCCACAAAGCTGCACCGCAGCTCGCAAAGCCGGTACGGTCGAACGATCCGTTCGCCTCGATTGCGGTCCAGACAGCTCCGCCGAGTCTTGAAGTAGACCGACCGCTCAGCGTCGGATCACCGATGCCGGCGTACGAGCCGCCGGCGGCCGCGCGCAAGAGTGAAATCTCGGCCTTCTCGCTCGACGCTTACGGCGCTCTCGCCTACTCGGACGCCGAAGAACCCGTCGCGGACGAAATTCCCGCGCGACAAAGCTCGAGCAACAAACACCGCTCGAAGTCGACCGCGAACCGGCCAGCGTCACGGTCGGTAAAGCAGGAATCGACCGAAGCGTCCAAGCCGAGACCAAAATCTGCGTACGCCAACCTTTCCTCTCAGAGCGAATCTCGTCCCCGACTCCCTACTCGTGAGGAGCTGCGGCCAGTCTCGCACAGCAGCAGCAGCAGCAGCGCGTCCCGCGCGCTCGATGGGTTCGACCCTGTCTTCCCCGATTCTCCCGATCTGAAGCCCTTGCAGCATCCCAACCGGGTCCGTGCCGCAGTCGAGAACCTCGAATCATCTCGAGCTCCGAACAAGGCGCTGCACCGGAAAACCGATTCGCACGACTCGACCCGTACGACCTCGACGTTGAACTCCAGTTTGGCGCGCTCGGCGACGGCCGGACCCTCGGTGAGCTACCGCCGCCCGCTCGGCAATAAAGGTCTCGACTCGGACGAGGACGGCGGCAACTCGTCGGACGACTCGGAGGCGATCAAGATCAACCGCCGGCTGAGCAAGATGATCTTGAACCGGTCGCGGTCGCAGACGCAGATCGCGTCGTCGCCCGACCTCGACGAGGACGAACTGCCGCGACCGCTGTCGAGCAACCCGCAGCGGCTTGGCGCGATGCTGAGACGGCCAAGCCAGGGTGGCGCACTAGGCAGCCAGGCGGATTGATTTTCTTGCTCCGACTCTCTTGCATCTCTAGTGTTTGCTCCGACTCTATTTCTTTCCTACGTCTCTCTAATGTAATTCGCATGCAAAGTATCGTTATTCCCTGCCACGAAACTCTACGTACTCTTCTTCGTGTCCCGCGCCAGTTGCGAATCGAGGGCTTCCAGCCGCTCGACCAGAGTCGGGTGGTTGTGGTTGTACGCCGAGTAGACGTGGTCGACCCCATAGACCGCGAGGTTCTTCTCGTGGATCGTGACGAGCGCCTTTTTGAGGTTGACGGCGTACGAGGTACCGAGCTTGGTCGCGAACGCGTCGGCGTCGTATTCGAGGTGGCGAGTGATCGAGTTGGTGATGAACTGAAGGAAACTCGAGAGCGGCGAGACCAGCATCGAGGCCAGCAGGACCGCAACAATGGTGGGACCGGTTCCGCCGTGCGACATGCCGAGCTTGTTCTTGATCGCCTCGAGCGGACTCGCGGCTACCGAAGGAGGGAAGCCGAATGCCGACAGGAGGGCGCCGTTCTCGAGGAAGAGGGCGTAAACCGAGAAGGAGACGGCGACTTGGGTCAAGGCGACGGTGAGGAGGTAGACGACGTGCATTCCTTTCCAGTGACCCAGCTCGTGCGCTGTTGGGAGACGGAGTCAGCGGGCGCGTAGCATCGGCGGCAGGTAATTCGAAAACTCACCGAGGATCGCTTCGACTTCCTCGGGCTTGGACTTTTCGAGGAGCGTGTCGTAGAGGACGATGTGCTTCTGCAGCCCGGGCAGGCCGAAAAAGAACGCGTTCGAATGCGACGAGCGGATCGAACCGTCGATGACCCAGACTTTGCCGAGCGGGAAGTCGAGCTTCTCGGCGAGGTCTTTGACGCGCGGGTAGATGGGCGAGTCGGTCGGCAGAGGCGTGAACTTGTTGAAGAGGGGCATGATCACGTAGGGGTAGACAAAGATCATGGCGATCTGGATGCAGAAACTGCGCGCGAGCGAGAAAGATTTAGACGCGACGAAGTGCGACGATGCGGCGAGGCGCTTACATGAAGACGATGAGCCAGGTCACCATGCGCAGGATGGCATCCGAGCCGGCCCAATGGATGATCTTGATGAGCCCCGCAACGAGCGGCACCTCCAACGCCAGCGAGACGAACAGCCCTGTGTCAAGTGGCCGAGGTCAGTTTCGAAGATCTTGGACAGCCCGGACGGGTTTGTCCTGCAGCACGTGCACTCACCCTTGACTTGGTCCTTAGCGAAAGTCGCTGCAGAGGCCAGGATTGTCAGCTCCCACGGTCTCGCGTAAGAATCGCCGAGATCGTGACCCTCCCAAAGCGCGTACCTCGGGTCATTTTGTTGCTGGTGGCAGAGAGTTCGGTGTCAGCTCTTTTTCCACGGATCGCCAATAGACCCGCCCGAGAGAGGGCGACTCACAAGCCGTGGCGTTCCTCGAGAACAAAGTTGCGGTAGTACTCCTTCGGGAGCGAGAGCACCGTCCCGACGACGGTCAGGAGGACGACGAACGCGGCGCTCTGGCGAATCTCATTCGCTCCTGCTCCGGCAAAGGGCATGCGTGCGGCGAGGTCCCAAAACCCGCGCAGGAGCGTCCACTGGGACTGTTCGCCTCCGGGCAAGCCGAGCGCCTTCCAGACGGGCAACGCGACGCCCGTGAGGAGGACGGCCGTCTCTCCGAGGTCGAGGACAGTCATGACCGAGCCATAGTCGAGCTTGTGCCGCGCGTAAGCCTGCGACTTGCGGTACGTGTCGTGAGCGTCCGGCGCGGTCAGGTACGGCTTGAGGGCATTCGGGAGCGTCGGGTGGAGCACGGGCGAGAGGTACGGACGCTGGCGAGAACTGCAACTCGGTTCGCAGGTCAGCCCGCGTCGAGAACGGGGGATGTGGAGCGGCGCTCACCCGACGTAAGTCTCGAAGACCTCTTTCGCTCCAATAGACGCGAGCAGGACAGACCTCCACGGGATGGAAGGGTCGGCGAGTGCCCCTTGCAGCTGGTGCAGCAGCGCAGTCATTCCCGTACAGTCCGGGTTGTTTGGAGCGGGAAGCAAAAGGCCCGGCAGCTTTCCATACAAAAAGCTCCACTTTTCATCAGAGCCAGATTACATCTCGCGCCGCGCTGAGCAAATATTCAACGTTTGGTTGCATTTCGCGAAGCTCGAAGGGAAGAGGGATTGGGCGAGAAAGGGAACCCCGCCGCCGGAGAAAAGTACGAACGTGAAGCCGCGCGGAGAGAGGCGTATGCACAGAAAAAGGGTCGTGGATGTGGTAATCGTTGTCGCGATGCGCAGGCCAGCAGCATATCCGAATGATGAGTCATGAGGAAGCGGACAGGTGAAGTCGTGAAAGAGAGTGAGATAAGAGCAGGAGGAAAGGACGAGGGGAGGAGGGGAAAGCGAAGGGGGAAAAGGGGTGAAGAGGTCCGGCCTACAGTGCTCTCAAAACTACCATCCATCCGGAAGGCTCCGGGCCCGCGATTGCCGACGACGACGAAACCAGTCTAGAGGGGAGGCAAAGAGAAGCGCAAGGTTGCGGACGGGGGCGGCGATGTCTAGGGTTCAAGGCGGGGAACAAACTGTACGGGTATCACGGCGGGGGGAAACAGGGACGGGGCCAGGAGATGCGTTGTCTCCTTAGGACTGGACGAGCGAGCTCTGGCCGTTGTAGCTAAGGGTGTGCATCGTTCTCGGTCAGCTTCTTCCTCGGAGCAATTGCGACGAGACGTTCGGCTTACCAGTAGAAGCCACCGGTCGACGCAGACCGGGAAACGTAACCGGCCGGGCAAGCGACACGGCAGAGACCAAAGTTGCAGACGGCCTGGCCGATGCCGTTGTCTAGTTGTTAAAAAGTCGTCCGAAAGATCAGCTCCGGCTTTCGAACGTCATTTCGACTGCAGAGGCAGACTCACACGACGCGGGGCAGGCGTTGCCCGGAGCACCGCAGTTGGCAGCGTCCGTCTGGGTGTTGAGGCAGACGATCGCGTCACCCGAGGCGAACGAGGTGAAGCCCTGCGAGCAGCCGTACGTGCAGGCCGTGCCGGCGGCGTCGCAAAGCGAGTATCCGTTCTCGACCGTGGCGCAAGTCTGGGTGCCGCACTGGGCCTCCGACGCAACGCACTGGGTGCCGTCGGCACCGCCCGGAGCGAAGCCAGTCTCACAGCGGTACGAGCAACGACCGTTCGCGCAAACGTTGATCCCGTTCGCCGGGGGAGCCGGAGCCCGCGAGTTGCAGACGAAGACTGTTGTTCGCGAGCGCGAAGGAATCGCCCCGTGTCAGTCGACACGACGAGACAAGGATCAGCGTGTAAGATGGGGACGCACCGCTACCGCAACGGATCTGGGCGGCGGCGAGAGCCTGCGGGGTCGAGAGGAAAGCCGAGCCCGGGGTGTAGGCGCCGAGACCCGACGACGAAGCGTGAACTGCGCTGACGGGAGCGGCGTGCTGAGCTGCCTGTCGCTGGCCCCAGGACTGGCGACCGGCGCGCTTCTTCAGGGCCTTGGCGGCAGCGTTGCGGCGAGCGAGAGCCGAGGACGGCTTGACGGCGCGGGCAGCCTTCTCGCCGCGGGCGACGAGACCTGCACGAGTATAGCGTCGTTCGCATCAGTTGCTGCAATCACACGGAATCGTGCGCGCGAAGGAAGGCAAGAGGAACGCGTCGGAACGCGTCGTTCTCGCCGAAAAAAATAGTCGTCGGCGGCTCGAGGAGATGAGCGACACTCACCGGCATCGGTCGACGTGGCGGCGTTAACGGGCGCGAAGGCAAGAGCCGCGAGGGCGAGGGAGACGAGGCAGGACTTGAACGAAGGCATCGCGGCGGCGGGGGGTTGAGTGAGGTGAGTCGCGGCGAAGGGGGGAGGAACGGGGGAGACGGAGCGAGTTTGCTGTCGAACGAGTGACTAGGGTCGAAGGGAGACTTGAAGCAAACAAGCTACCGAGGGAAACGAGTGACTGGGGGCGAGAGCGTACGAGAGGGAAGCAAGGAGGACTTGTGTGCGCTGCAGGACCTTTGCCAAGCTCCTGCCAAAAGTTGTTTGCCGTCTGCATCAACTGAATTTGCCCAAAAGAGAAAGCGCGTCGGGTTCATAGCTCTTCCCCCGCACGGAATGTCACAACGGCTCGATTACCCCGCGATTCCTGTAGATTTCTCGCTCAAGTTTTTCTATCCAGACCACAGCGCTCGCTCGCACCAGAGGCATGCATAGCCAGGCTCTCTCGATAGTAGCTGCAGACCATAGTACGACGAGTGAGCTCGACCAAGAGAGCGGAGCTACGAGGTCAAGCTTCGACGGACAGCGCCGGGGCGGGCGGCAATTCAAATTGGCTTGATTGCTGAGCTGCACTAGATGATGCGGCACGCGGCCCCTCCTGTAGAGCCGAGTCTACAAGTAATTTTAGAAACGTGCAAATTGAGGCAAGCTACTGTAGTCTATATAGCGGATCGAGCGATGCTCACCGTTGCCGACTAGCTCTTTGGTCGAATTCTGTCGCTCCGCGATATATAGTCGAGCGTACATCTGCGTGCGCGAGAAATGCCCGACTGCCCGCAGGACGTGGGATGAGCATGCTGCCCGCTCCGGAAGTCATGAACCAGCGGCGCTCGAATTCCGCTCCTATTTAGCAAATCGGCGATATCCCAGCAGATCGCTCTGCAGAGCAAGACAAGGGGATGTAGTGTGCGGCCAGCGTGGCAGTGTCTTAGAGATATTGATGCCTCCCGTGCTCGCCAGTAACATGATCGAGTCGTCGCGTAGCGGTGCGTTTCGGTGTGCGCGTGAAACGCCCATGACAGGCGTCGGCGACGACGCTCGCTGGCTTCGGAGAAGCATCCGGACTGGTCAAACTGGTCCTCGAGCTGCAGACGACTTTGCTCTGGCGCTGAGCTCGTCGACCGACGCGAGCGTGTACCGCACTTGGCTGTGCGCGTGGAGACGAAGCCGCCGGCCATTGGGCGTGTCGCCTGAAGCGGAATCCTCGCCGGTCTCCGGGCCGGAGCTGAGCTCGTAACCGGCTGCGCGCATAAGCAGCTGCACGGCTCGTTGCAGACGGATCGGGACTGAAGCAGTACCACATGCCCGTCTTGTCGTCGAGAAGCTAGCTTGCTCATGCGGGCTGCCGGCGGGGAAGCGGGGCGCCCTCCACTCGGACAAGACGTGCGCCGATTGGTTCAAGTGCTGAGCTAGGAGCATGCGGCCAAGCAAGTGCACGCGTCGAGAGCGCACACGGAGCAGGCGGCGTATCTCGGCAAGTTGGTCCGCAAATCCAGCGCGGCTGCACGGCTGCGCTGCTTCCGCGTGACGACATTTTGGAGGCGACTTTTTCGATCGGTCGTTTGCTCTTCGTCGCTCACTTACCACCAACACGCACGTCTAGTCTTACTGCGTGCTTAGGTTACTCGCGTATACTCGGCCCCTGCTACGCTGCCGCTCCCCGGGACGCTGCTCGAACCACCCAGGCGAGCTTCCTCGTCCTCATCACGTCGCGACGTGACAACAAACGCGTCCTCTCGCTCTCTCTCGGAGCCACTATAGTACGAGCAGGACTCTAGGAGGACGACCGCATAACTTCCCCTGCGCGAATTGTGCCCCGCTCTCGACGAACGCGGGACCAGAGACTCGAGTGAGTCGTCATTGTCCTCTTGCCAGCCTCCTTTTTCCCATTCAGGCGGACGGTGTACATTCGTCGAGAGCGCGGCTGCGCGCTTCCACTTGGGGCCCAGCATACATCGAGACGATACTGTATCCGACCGTCTATCACGGCGCGCGGGGAAGAGCCGGCGTCTCGCTCGTCAGCGTGATCAGGAGTGTATGGTGACACCGGCGCCTCTTGGGCTAGGGTTGCGGAAGGAGCCGAGCCAATGCGTTAAATGCCCGAGATCAGCTCAGCTGACATGCTTTTCTCGACCCTCTAGCTGTCGGACGACGACGAGTGTAAACGCCCACCGCACCCTTCCCACGCAGCTTTCCCGCTCCTCGCCCCCCTCAGCACTCGTTTGAAGCGGCGCCATGTTCTTCAACTCGGACCTCCTCACCAAGCGCGGGGCGCTCGCCCAAGTCTGGATGGCGTCCCACCTGACCTCGAAGCTGTCCAAATCCGCCCTCACGTCGACCTCAATCCCGAAATCTGTCGAATCGATCCTCGGCCAGGAATTGTTACCGATGGCGCTCCGGCTGTCCGGCCAGCTCTTGCTCGGGATCGCCCGCATCTACTCGCGCAAGACCAAGTACCTCCTCGACGACGCGCAAGAGACCCTCCACAAGGTCAAGAAGGCGTTCCAGAACGAGCAGCGCGCAGCAGTCGATCTGCCCGACGAGGGTGCGGCTGGCGCTGGTGCGGGCGAGGGCGGCGCTGCGAGGGGCGACATCAACTTGCGGAGGGAAGGCGGCGACCTCGAGGACTTGCTCGCGATCGAGTTTGCCGATGGTGAATGGTGAGACTGCGCTCGCTCTGTATGCAACATATACGAAGATGGTAACTGATTGTTTGCGTATGCTTACAGGTCGCTCGAGAAGCATCTTGCTGCAGCAAAGGAAAAGAACAAGGGCAAGGCGGTGGCAAAGAACACGACCGCCAACGCCCGCGACATCACTCTCGATGAGGATTACCTGTACGGCGGAATGGGCAACTACGGAAACGATGACCTCGGCCTCGACTTAGACGACGAACTCGCATTCGACCCCGATTTCCAGCTCTTCCCGGACGACGAGTTCAACGCGCTCGCCGGCGTCGAAGGCGAGCAGCAGCGTGGTGTCAAGCGCGGGCGCGAAGATCAAGACGACGATGACCTGTCGGTCGAGCTCGGTCGTCGCGACAGCGCCGCCAATGCTTCGGACCGCAACTCGATCGGACCGCTCGACCTCGACCTCGGCTTGGACAAGGACCTCGACGGCGACCTCGCGATGCAAAACGACGACAACGACATGGGCGGTTTCGACGCCGGGTTCCAACTCGACTTTGACGACGCCGACAACTTTGTCCAGAACGAGTTTGGTGGCGGGTTCGACGACGAGCAGCGAGAAAAGAGTGAGTCGGTGAAGGATGCCTGCCTCGTCTGACGGTCACTGACGGACCTTCTGTGTCGCTTTCTCGCAGCTCCCACGGCACCTTCGGTCGCGGGCGACGAGGACGCAGCATCGCTGCAGCTCACGCCGCGCGCGGCCGCTGACGTTGCCGCGCGCAAGGCCGCAGCGGACAAGGAGAAGCAGCCGGCCAAGAAACGCCAGAAGGCGGTCGCGATCGACAAGGTCATCGAGCTCGAGTGGCAAGCCGGTCGCCTCGAAGGCAAGAACCGTTTCAAGGAACCGGAATACCTGCCCTCGTCGCGACTCCACCTCGCGCTCCTCGAAACCCCGCTGTCTGCCCATCTCCCACTCGCGCTGAACAAGGCGAACAAGAATGCGCCCGCGCTCGAACTGTACGCCCCGCCCGGATTGCTCGCGCACGAGCTCCGTGACCTGTACAAGCTCCCGAGCCGGCGTGAGCAGATCCGCCTCGAAGGGCGCGAGCGCCACGATGATCGCGAAGTCGAACAAGGCCGACGAGCTGCGAGTGTCGTCTCGAACCTGAGTCAGATCCAGGGCGGCGCGAACGACCTCGGCGGTTTGGACGCGTTCGACCTGAACCAAGACTTTGGCGGCGGCGGCGACGAATACGGCGGCGGCTTCGAGCACGACTTCCAGTTCGACCTCGACTTGCCCGGAGGCGCCGAGGGAGCCGCTGCGGAAGGAGAGGACGCGCCAGCGACGCCTTCGAAGAAGCGAAAGCTCGACAAGGGCAAGGAGCGCGCCAGTACCGAGGACCTGCTCGGGACTCCGGCCCGCTCCGTCTTGTCGGCGCTCGCGCGTGACGAGCTCCCGACCTATCACTCCGAAGGTCCGCTCGCCGTGTTTGACGACGTCTCGGCCAATGCGGCGGCCTCGTCGATCGCCGGAACGCAATCGCAGCTCGAGTCGCAAGTGACGGGCGCGAGTCAGTCGCTCGGCACGGAGCAAGAGGCCGCGATCGCCGGCTCCGACAGCGTCGTGACGCAGAAGAGCGGCAGCATCAGCTTGCAGAGCAAGAACACGCGCAAGGCGGTCCGCGTTCTGCAGGAACAGGTCGGCGAAGACAAGACCAAGCCGGTCGAGTTTGAAAAGGTCGCCAACAAGGTGAGAGCTCTTTCTTCCCTTGCCCTTGAGACTTTTGTCGCTGCAAAGCGCGCGTATGGGCCGTTGCTGACTGTGACTGTGCACCCCCGCTTCTGCAGGCCTCGCGACGAGCTGCCGCTTCCTTCTTCTTTGAGCTCCTCGTGCTGTCTTCGGCGGACGTCGTCAAACTGAACCAGCCGCAGGCGTACGGCAACATCGAGGTGCGGGCCACCGACAAGCTCCAAGAGATCGCCGTCTAGATATACACACCGCCTACCGATTCCCACTCTAATTCCCTGTTGTCGACTTTTCCCTCACTTCCGACACTTCTTGTCTACCTATCTTGGATATCCCGCTGGTCATGTTGCAATATAGTCTCCATCTTGATGGAAGGTACACGGTCTCTGGTGTTCCGATGCTCCTCGGGAGCAGATTGGACTTCTCACTGCTTTCCCTCGTCGCGCACGCACCTCGTCTCGCGCCTTTCTCCGCAATGGCTCCGATCGGAGCACACTCCGCCGGCCTCCCGATTTGCTCCACTTGGCTGCGATCGATGCGCTCGCACCGCGTCCGGACCTGCTTTCGTCATCCTTATTTCCCCTCCGACAGCTTGGCCGTGGGGTGTCTGTCGCTGCTGCTGCTGCTGCTACGGTGCCCTTTGATCTGTGTGTCTTCGCGACGTCGACTCTCTTGCTTGCTGTGAGGCCTACCGACCCCCTCCGCTCGGGACCAAATCGACGGACCGTGCCGCATCTCGGACTCGGGGCAAGACAGCGACGTCGCGGGAAGACCTTGGCTGAAGCGGTCTGTTGGGTAAGCGTCTCAACGCGATCTTACACAGGCTGCCCAGGTCAAGTCTGACCTTTGCGCCGATTCAGATGGCGAGCGCTGGCGCCTCAGTACGGCCTGAGAGTCCTCGTACATCGTCCGTGTTCGCTCGCATCTATGATCTGCCGCTGTTCCGAGCGCGAGGGCCGTCCCGAGCGAGCGGCACTCAACCGCACGCATTCGCGAGGCGACTGTCACTCGGGACGAGGAAGCGCTCGCAAGGCGATGGAGCCGCACTCTCAAGTGTGTCGCGTACCCTCAAACGCTCGAGGTCAGCCAGGATCACTTCGAGACTCGTCAAGGACGCCGCACATGACGGAGGCTCTCCGTATAAGGGTCTAGCGGCCTTTGCGATGAGCTCGCCCGACTTGGCGACGCCGTCGGAGGAATGGACTGAATGGAGCATTGCCCCAGTAAGCTCACAGAGGCCTGCCGAACGCGTAGAAGTTGTCGGTAAGTCTTCGCGTCTTTCCGGATCTATCCCACCCCCCGACCCGACTGATGGTGTCGACATTGCTGCAGACTATTCTCGCGGCAGCCCCGACTCGGGCGCTCATGCGCTCGTCCTCGAACGCGTCCCTCCTTCCCTAGCGCCCATGCGTAAGATCTCGCCCGCGGGACCTGCGCGCGTGCGCGAGGAAAGTGCGCCTATCGACGAGCTGGCGAGGCAAGCCTTTCGGGCGGAGGCGCTGGCAAAGTTGACGACGCCGACACCGAGGCCGATAGCTGAGCTCGACGGGTTTCCCTTTCCCCCCGATGCAGCCACTCTCGGGGCCGCACTCGCAGCGCCAGACGCGAGCGTCCAAGCTGCCACGCATCGCGCGCATGGTACTTCCCTCTCTCTTTCCCGACTCGGCATAGATTCGCCTCCAGTTCCGCCAACACCCTCGCGCGCAAACACGGTCGATTCGCATCCGGAGCCAGTTCCGCTCGACATCGACTTGCGTGGTCGACTCGTTCGCGCTCGCAACAGTCCCAGAGCTTCCGACTCTCCCGGCCTCACGATCTCCAGCAGGTCCAGCACGCCGTCTGACCTGACAGGTCCGGAAGGGCCAGAATGGATCAGCTCGCGCGGATTGCGTACAAGCACGCTTACGCCTCCAAGCAGCGAGGCGGCGTCACCTCCGCGACCCGCGTCTTCTCAGAAGATGACTGGATCTCCCATCGCTGCACTTTCCGTCGTTGACGAGGATGCGGTAAACCCCGCCGGCACAAAGCAGCGGCCGAGGATGCCGCTCAATCGACGATCGACCCAAATCCCGATTCGAGCGAGAGCTGCCCCGGATCGCTTGACTGAACCGGACAGCCTGGTCTTGACGAGTCGACAAAAGCGCCCGGATGTCGCGCAAATTGGACCTCGGCGGCCTTACCGCCTAAGCACCACCGAGCGCTCGTTCAGCTCAAGCTTGGTGACAGACCTCACCTTGTCACAGAAAGAACAACTGCAGGCTTCTCCGCGCGATGTCCCGCTTTCTTTCGTCAAGACTGCCTCTTCTGGCGTCGCGCTGCCGGCCGCACCCGATACCGACAACAGAGTCACACCTCCTCGCAGTCAGCAACACTTCTCGTCCGACTCAGCTCTCGGAGAAGGTACAGGTCGGCTGATGTCCGACGTCCGTGCAAGCCCGCCTCGTCGCACACGGCATCAAAGCTTCGGACTTCCGAGTGAAGGCATCTCCAACCTCGACCGCAGCCCTTCGCGACGATGGTCGGGAGCTGTTCGAACACGACTTGTGGTGCGAGAGCAGGGCAAGCCGGCTGTGACCTACGTGGGTCGCCACTTTTTCGGTCCGAGCAGGTTCACCGTCGCTGATAAGAGGGTTGCCCGCAGCAACTCGGAGAATGCATCGGCCGCGGCCAGTTCGGCTTCGTTTTCCGCGCACTAAGCTTGGATGATGGCAAGGTAGTCGCGATCAAACGGATTGCCCTTGAAGGGCGCACAAAGGACGAGATCAGCCAGCTCAGCAACGAGGTCACCTTCTTGCAAAAACTCTCGCACCCGGCCGTTGTCAAGTATGAAGGTGTGGTGCGCACGGAGAACTATCTCAACATCATCCTCGAGTGAGTTTCTCCTGCCCGGCTTGCTCTCAATACTTTCTCGCTGCTGACTTTTCCGGCAGATTCGTTGAGAATGGCTCATTGCAGCAGACGCTCAAGCAGTTTGGCCAACTCCCAGAGGGACTCGTAGCCGGCTACGTCGCAAAGATACTCGAAGGCCTCGCGTATCTACACGCACAAGGTGTTGTGCATTGCGACCTGAAGGGTGAGCGAAACAGGCTTCGCTTCCGAACAGCTGGTTTTGCCCTTGCTGACGTCTTCCTGTGCAGCGGCCAATGTACTCTCAACAAAGAATGGAAACATCAAGCTTTCCGACTTTGGCGTGTCCCTACAGATCCATGCCATCAAGACGACCAGAGGTCTCGCTGCAGCCGTGAATGATATCAACGGAACGCCGAACTGGAGTGAGTTTACCGCAATCTCGCTAGACATGGCGCCGCTGCTGACTCGCATGTAACGAGCAGTGGCACCTGAAGTCATTTCGATGGCAGGATCAACCACTGCGAGCGACATTTGGTCGCTTGCGGCAACTATTTGTGAGCTCATCAGTGGACATCCGCCGTACCACGATCTGGTCGCCATGAGCGCCATGTTCCGTATCGTCGAGGACGAAATGCCGCCTCTCCCCGAGTTCGCCTCGCCCGAATTACAGGACTTCCTGAAAAAGTGTTTCAACAAGCTTCCGCAACAACGTCCGACTGCTGCGGCGCTCTTCACCCATCCTTGGCTCCTTCGCAACGCTCGAGATGTCTCACATGTGAGTATCTCTGTGGTTTTCCGTACACAGGGGGTGAAGGGCGCCGCATCTGACACAATTTCGACGTCGGGCAGGATCTCCGTCCCCAAGATTCGCTTCCGTTGTTTCGTCGATACACGGTGGATACCCCCCACCCTGCCGTTCACGCTTCCGAGGGCGCGGCGAATGCCTTTCCCACGACTCGACAGCCCACTGCGGTAGAAAGCAGTCCTCGCATCGACACCCCGTTACACAATGTCCTCAGTGAGGCATCTTCTCCTGCCGCTCCTCCTTCCCAGACTGTGAGCCCTTCTTTCGCTTGCAGTCTTGAGCACTCTTGCGTCTCTCTTCCTGACCGCCGGCACCATGGCAGGCTCTTGCATCATCTAAACGCCGGCATGACTTTGTCAAGATTACGTCGAGCCGAGGTAAGCGCTTTGTCTCTGCATTGTTAACCTTTGACAGGCTCTCTGATTCGCCTATTTGCAGCGGTGAATTGTCGTCTTTGCGGCGAATCGTCGAGTCGCCTTGCGGTTCTCTGCAAGGAGTGCGGCCTCATCGCGCATTCTCGGTGTCGAGAGTTTGCTCCACCGTGCGACCTTTGGACGAACCTGCTATTTTCTCGCGTCCCGACCGTCTCGTCAAGACCGCACTCTGGAGAATCGACGTTTTCGCTGTCGGATTGGAACCCTTTTTCAAAGAACCGCCGCTCGCGGCAGTCGAGCCACCGGTCGTCTGAGGAGCACTCGTCGATGGCGTCTGGTTCTCCGGTGGCGAAGAGTCCGGCGAGGGCCTTTGCAGATACCTCGCAGGCGCAAGTTCGCTCGCCCAGCGATTCGCCGTTGAGCTCGCTCGAAAAGAGATCAGCTGTTCCTTCCCCATCGACCTCCCCCGTCCTCCTCCTTAATGAGGATCGACACACGAGAGAAACGCGCGCAGAAGTGTCTGCAAATCAAACACGTCAAGATCCGCATGTCGTGGCTACGACCGCCGATACGCCTCGGCCACCTTTTGTCCGGTCTCCCCGCATCAGCATCGACGAACCTCGCAGTCCTCGCCGCGCCCAGATGACCGAGCCGCGAGCGATTCCCTCTCCTCCTCACGCTGCACGCTCTTTCAAGCATCGCCGCAGCGCAAGCCAGCCGGTAATCGGTGCGCGCGTCGGGACCTCGGCAGCTGGGTCAAAACTGGGCGATTGCAAGACCATGTGAACCGTTTGTGCGGGTAGAGACTCTTGAGCTTAGCATCTTCTTTACTTCGACCTTGTAACTTCAGTGTTATACTTGCAGTCTTCCGAACTAGACGCACTACCCCCCGGGAAACATGGAGAGGACTGCTACGCGGCTCAATCCGATGTGCGGCGAGATCTTTCTAGGGCCGGCGCTGAAGGGTCATGACCTCGCGCCAGAGGGTGAGGTCGCCGAGGAAGGAGTAGAGAGGGTGCTTGAAGGTCGCAGGCTTGTTCTTCTCGAAGAAGAAATGCCCAATCCTGCGAACGGGCAGTCGTCAGCCAATATCAGGCATCCGTCAGGAAGGTACACGCCCTTACCACGCCCAGACATAACCCTGCAGGAAGCCGCCCAACAAAAGCCTGCGGATCGACTTCCAGCCCTCTTGTCCGAAGCGAAGCGTCGCGAATCGGTGCAGCGGGTCGCTGTCGAGAAGCGGAATCATGCCCAGCACGGCGCGCACGAGCGTCGCGACCGCGATGCTCGTTCCGATCAGCTGTGTCAGGTCTTCTGTTGTCAGAACTTGTTGCGATTGGGCGCGGAATTCTGCGGACGCACGTGTAGGCGACGCTGCACAGTCAAGGCAGATTGAGAAGGTTAGCTGCCAGTCTTCGCTTCGACGAGAGAATCGCGACACCGGCACGTACGCAGATGGCATTGCTGTGTTCACCGAGGTAGTAGGGGCTGCAGCAAGGGAGTAGGATCAGCAGGAGAATTCATGCGTTGAGACGCCGGAGCCGGAATCGCCCATGCAGCCTGCATGTGGGGATGCTCCTGGCGCCCGTCCATCTGTGCTGCTGGGCAAGAGGTCGGGACTCACTAGAACGCCTTGAAGGTACTATAGCCGGACTTGGAGTACGCCTGCGGCTCGTAGTTCGGGTTCGCCACGGTCGTGTGCTTCTTCCCGACGTTGCTCATCTTGCGCGGCGCAGTAATCGGGCAGAGTTTGGGGCGGATAGGTAGAGCGAAGAAGCAGGAGTGTGCGTGTGAGCTTCAGGTCCAGAGCGTGTGCCAAACTCTGCAGACGCGTATGGACTTGCGCGACAAAGGGAACCGATGCGAGATCTCGAAGAAGGCGGGGAAGAGAGAACATAGTTACAGTTTATAAATACAAACCAGGACGACTCTTATGTGAATTCCTCGATGGTCTAGTGGTTATGATTCGGCTCTCTCACAGCCGCGAGCGGGGTTCGATTCCCCGTCGGGGAAAGCATTCTTTTTTCGCTTTTTTGCAGCAGCCCGCGTCCTCTCACCTTTTCGGCGGCTTTGTTGGGTGCTTTTTCTGAAAGGCGGGGGGACCTCTCGAGAGACAGGTGCCCGAGGGGTCAGCTTCGAGCGTCGAGAACCATCCGCAGCAGGTCTTTCGAAGAGGCAGCGGAAAGACGGCCTTCTAAGTTAACAGCTAAGACGTCCCTCGAATTGGCAAGAGTGCACTACGCTACCATTTCGTCCGTCAACCTGAACTCGAGGCAGTACATCTCCTTCTTCGGCGCGACGTCGCGAACGAACCGGACTGCGAAATCTTGCAAGCCGGGATGGACCTTGAAGCCGAGGACCTCGGTGGCACGCTGCGAGTGGGAACGAGTAAGGAGAGCGCGTCAATTCGGGTCCGGAATCCGCTGAGGCAGCGCGATTTGACGCACCTGGCAGATGTCCTCCTCGGCTCCCTCGATCTCCTTTGTGAAGCAGTAGCAGTGGACTATCGGCAATCCCCCTGCTTCCGCAATCGCCTTCTTGGCCGCCTCCTCTCCGATCTTCTCGTACAATGGTCGATACAGCCCACGGAAGGCGTCGAGGAACGTGAGAGCGGAGGCCGGCAAGTTCATGATGTAGTGGTTCGGTAACCGTCGGAGCTTCCCTATCGGCACAGCTGATGCATCAGATGCAGGCGTTAAAGTCTTCGACTCGGATGATGGTGGGGTTGGCGTAGACGTTGCAGCCGGCGAGTCGGCAGGTGCGGCTGATTTGGCGGCGGCGGAGCGCGCCTCGCGGTCTGCCCGTGCGCGACGTGACCGTTCGCGAGACGAGAGGGGCGCGACGTACTCCGGGAACGGGTTGTCCCACACACGCAGCACCGACTGCCGGATAAAGTCGCGGCCGTCTTCATTCCATGTCCGGACGTTTCCTTCGACCTGGGCGCGCGACGGGATCGTGAGCATGAAAGATGGAGGCGGTGCGATGAGAAGGAAAGGCAGTGAACGAAACTCACCTTGTTCAGCTTGACATTGCCAGCGAGAGCCTCGGCGCTGGCGGGGTTCAGATCGCTCGCCAGAACGGCGCAGCCCTTCTTCCCGGCGGGGACCGCAAAAGGTCCGACGCCCGCAAAGCCATCGACGATGACGTCCGAAGTCTTGAACGTCGAGACGAGGCGGGCGTGCTCGGTCTGCAGTCGAGAGTTCCAGTAAACTTTGGAAAAGTCGAAGCGGAACTTGCAGTCGTGCTCCGACTGTCGGCGAGGGACGATACTTCAGCTCTGGAGGCATCTCGAGAGGACGACGTGGGATGTGCTTACCATCTCGACCTCAAAGTCTGGCTCGCCTGCAAGGACCTCCATCTGGAAATTTCGGTACACGTTGTCGATCATGTCGAGTTTGTTGACCACAGTGCGCAGGGTCTTGTTTTTCTGCGCAACAGCGACGAGAGGTGATCAACAGCGAGTTCGTCGAAAGATACTCAATCCGCCTCACATCCAGGATGACTTGGCCGATGAGATATCGGTGCGGGAGGTATTGGTCTCGGAGGTTCAGGTGCGCTGCGCGTTCGTTCGGGCAGGCATTAGCCCCGATTTCGGCGCCTCTTAAGCATTCAATCCACGTACCGATGTGTCCCACTTGTGTGAAAGCTGTCGGCGATTCGTCCAAGAGTTCCTCCGGCAGGACAGCCTGCAGGATCTGGTCTGCGTCGTTGGTTTCGGCAGGCGCTGAGGATCAGTTCTGCCCGTTCGAGAGCCGGAATCGCACGCGAGAAGAGCCCACCTGCAGACCAGAAGTCATAGTCGAGTTGAACCTGGTGCTCGACGACCTCTCCGCCGCTCCGGTTGACCAGCTCGATGAGTTCTGCCGGCAGCGCGGCTGTGGACAGCGGATTCTGCACGTCAGGGTACCGCTTCGCGCCGTCTCCTTTTCGTGCTGCGAGAACATACATCTGTCTCCTGTTCGGAGCAAGACTCTACGGTGCTGTTCTGACGGATCCGGGTTGACAGGGCCGATTCCTCGTAACCGCAGGACGAAGCTGTGTCGCGTGAAAAAAGAGAGCCGGTGTCAATTTGCTCACCCAGCAGCGGCTTTCTCTTGCAACGACGGGGTTCCACACTGACTCTTTGGCATCCTTGTGCATGAACTGGGTGGTCTTGGTCGCGGGCAAGCGGGCGGCGAGGAGCGTGAGTTGCTGGTTGAAGGCGGAGCGGTCGAGTTTCTGCATGCCCCTGTGGACGGGTGCTTCGAGGACAGGGTTCTCCATGGCGATGGCAGAGTAGGCGCGGCTCAGGCTGCGTCTCCAGAAGCGAGCGTGGGCCGTGAGCATGTGCTCGTCTCGCTCGACCGCTGCGAGTTTCTCGTTCTCGCTTCTCTTTCTCCTTCTCTTCACTTTGCTCTCCCTCCACTCTCGGCGCTCGACCCTGTGCTGGACTCGCACGACTGCTGTACGTACTCTGCTCACTCTACTGCTCTGTCTGCCTGCCACTCGCACTCGCACTCGCACCGCCTCTTTCGCCAATCGCGCACGGGCAGTCCCTCGGTCGCACGCCGCCTCCTCCCCTCGCTTTGCATGATGAACAGACACGTCTCCTTAGCCGGAACGTCCTGTTATCCCTGGCCTAGTAAGGCAGTGGACTACGGTCCCTGCCCGACATGCCGACAAACGTAACGAAATCCTGATACACCCCCCCTTCTCCGTGTGGTGCGAGTGGTCGGGCATGGGCATGGGCACTAGAGACAAGAGAGAGTCTACAATGCTGACCCTTCATGACCCTTCTACAGTTACCTCCTCTTTATACGGCTCCTCTGGCGATTTGCTCGCCGTCCTCTCCGTCCACCTCGTAGCACATGCCCTTCGTCAATGACTGCAAATCGGTTTGATGCTTCCAAAGGTACACGTGTCTGGGAGCCCACGCCTACAAGCATGTGGACAAACGCTGGAGACTCGAGGTGGACACTTCCTCTTTCGTTCACTTGGTCGGGCGGTTCTTTTGCTTGTGTGAAAGACTATGCAAAGGCTGGCCGCGAAAGAGAGTGCCTGGTTCGGAAAGGCTTTGCGAAGCTTACGGCGCGGCCGGAGGCCTGCAGAACCTGCGTTGCGCAGGGGCGTTCTTTTTCAGCCTGTCAAGATTCTCATCGGCAGCTCGAAGGAACTGCGAAAAGGAAATGCTTCAGCTAGTTAGCTCTTGGAGCTGAAAAAAAATGTTTTCCCCGACGGGGAATCGAACCCCGCTCGCGGCTGTGAGAGAGCCGAATCATAACCACTAGACCATCGAGGATTTCATGTGATAAGTGCCCAAACATGCGGTTATATTACGCAAAATTTTCTCACCCCACATGCTCCCGCCTTCGGCTCTGCGAACAACCCTTCGTCATCCCTGACTGAGCCATACGCAGGGCCTCTCGTAGCTCAGAGACTGCACTCCTCGGTCTAGCAGCTGGCGCAACTCTACCATGCCGAGCCTGCAAAAGCTCAGCGCCAAGTTCGAGAAGCTGGTGACTACTCGTCTCTTCCCATGCTTTTCCCGCGCACGTCCCGTCTTGACTTGCGCTCCTCGTAACAGACGACAAGGGCAGAGCGTTTCGGAGAGTCCGTATCGGTGCGTACCTGTAGTGTCTCGTCCAGAGACAAGGGCGGAGCTAATTTCGGGCGGACAGTACGCCTTGAATCCGGATCACCGACACGACGAGTCGCACGAAAAAGCGGAAGATGAGGCGCGCTTGCAGATCCGGAAGGAGCACCGGTTCGAGTCGTTTGCAGGCGAGACAGAGGGCAACGACGTCAAGTGGTCCGTACCCAGCTCTCCTCCTGCGCGAAATCCGGCGGTCGTCGCAAACTGACGGTCGCTTTCCCCTTCCCGCCAAAGGTACACCTCGGGTCACGACTATTTCTACGCGCTTTCCGAAATCATTGAGAATGCGAAAGAGACGGTCTGGATCCTCGACTGGTGGCTCACTCCGGAACTGCACTTGCGGCGCCCGCCGACCGAGCACGAAGACTTTCGGCTCGACCGTCTCCTGCTCCGCAAAGCGCAGCAAGGCGTCAAGATTCTCATCATCGTGTACAAAGAGGTGTACGCGGTCTCTCTCTTCACTCCCTTGGGCTCCGTGCTCGAGCTCGCCGGACTGCGAGTGAGTCTTTCGCCCGGCCAGCATGCTGACTTCGACTCGACGAGCAGCACGCAGACGATGTCGATGAGCAGCGCGCACACGAAGCACTTTCTCGAAGACCTGCACGAGAACATTGCGGTCATGCGGCACCCGGACCACGTGAGTTTTCCGGGCGGCGCAAGCCACGAAACTGGCTTGACAAGGGATTGACGCATCTACACCGGAAACACTAGCTGGGAGGCGAGGTGACGCTCTACTGGAGCCACCACGAGAAGGTCGTCGTGGTTGACAACGTCGTGGCCTGCATCGGCGGCCTCGACATCTGCTTCGGACGCTGGGACACGTCGTCGCACCCCCTCGCCGACGTCCACCCGACCGACTTTTCGCGCACGCTCTTTCCCGGCCAGGAGTACAACAACGCCCGCGTCGCCGACTTCAAGGACGTCGATCACTGGGCGTCGAACCAGCAGTCGCGACTCGAGACGCCTCGCATGCCCTGGCTCGACGTGCATTCGATGATCACTGGGCCCGCCACGCTCGACATCTCCCAGCATTTCGTCGAGCGCTGGAACTTCATCAAGCATCTCAAGTATCGTCACGACCGTCGCTACCCAACGCTCGCCTTTCCCCATCCGGTTAAGCCTGGACAGGAGCCGAAACCGACCATCGTTCGCCACCCGCACTGGCAAAAGTTTGCCGACCTCGGCGAGCGCTTCACTTGTCACCTCCTCGGACCTGACGACGGTGGATGGCGCGAGCCCATCTCGATCCAGAAGGGTCCGGGTACCGCTCGAATCCAAGTCCTGCGATCCGTCACCGACTGGAGCCACGGAGTGTGGCCGACGGAACACTCGATCCAGAACGCGTACCTGCAGCTCATCCGCGAGGCGTCTCACTACATCCTCATCCAGAACCAGGTGAGCTTCAGAGCCAACGTCTGATCGCCGAGCCTTTTGCTGACTGGCCTTGAGCCCCGAACTCGCCAGTTCTTCGTCTCGAACGCCTCCGGAGACAAGGGTCCTGTCTTGAACGCGGTCGGAGCAGCACTCGTCGAACGCATTCTCAGCGCTGCTCGCGACGGCAAGAAGTTCAAGGTGCGTGCAGAGGACCACCTTATGCCTCATCCTCGCCGCCATCGGGGAAGAGTTGACCGTGGTGGACTGCCGCTTCAGGTGGTGATCATGATCCCGGCCATTCCTGGCTTCGCCGGCGACATTCAAGGATCGTCCGGCACTCTGGCGATCCTGGGCGCTCAGTACCAGTCGATCTCTCGCGGCGGCAAATCTATCTGCGAGCTCATTGAGAAGGCCGGATACAACGCCAGCGACTATATCGAGTTCTACAACCTCCGCTCTTACGACCGCCTCAACAACGATCCGGCACGACTCAAGCACATGCAGGAGAGGTCGGGAATTTCGTTCGAGGAAGCTCAGGCCGCTCTCGCTCGGTGCGCTTCTTCGTTTCAGCCTTGCATCTCCGTCACCTTCGTGCTAACGACGGGTCCGGCGTGCGCAGCGTGTACCTCGGACCGGACCCCGACCAGCAAGAGCTCGAGAAGAACAAGGTCGTCAAGTTTGCCGTCCCTCGCGAGGGAGCCGAGATGGCGGCGCTCGGAACGAAAGAGTCTGTTGACAAGGCGGACAAGACGCGGGACTTCCCGCTGCCCGAGTCGTACGATTCCGCTTGGGACATCGTCCGCCGCTTCCAGAGCGCAGACGATATCCACGAGGAGATCTCCGACTCGGTCGCTCACCATTGCGACGCTGCTCGGACGAGTTTGCTCGCCGAGAAGTGGTCCGGCGACGAGGCGTCCGAGCGGAACGCATACGTGACGGAGGAGACATACATCCACTCCAAGTAGGCAGAACATTCAGATCAGAGGATGTTCAGCTGCTCACGCAAACCCGCTCCGCAGATTGCTCATCGTGGACGACCAGCGCGTGATCATGGGTTCCGCCAACATCAACGACCGCTCGCTGCGAGGCGACCGCGACTCGGAGATTGCCTGCGTCTACGAAGACTGGGAGGATATCATCGAGAGTAGAATGGACGGCAAACCGGTGCGCTCGCCCGTTTCTTCACTTGTTTGCGATCTCTCCCGCTCATGCCGTGTGGCGCGTGCAGGTCAAAGTATCCCGCTTCGCCGCCACACTCCGCCGCCAGATCTACAAGGAGGCTCTCGGTCTCGCGCCACCGCACCTCTGCCCACCCGGGAGCGAAGAACCCGTCTCTCCGGCCATGCTGCCTGTCGGCACGGATCATGTGGACATGACCGGATCGGATGCAGACCAACGCGTCATGGTGCGTCCAACTTTTCACCTCACCCTATCAGTCGCTGACGTTCTTCGCGGTCTGAACAGGACCCGTTGAGTCCAGAAACGGAGGCATTGCTGCGGGAGACTGCCAGGAGGAACGGTGCGTTCTGCTCGCGGATTTTGAGTTGACACGGTCGCGGACTGACGAAGAGGTGCAGCCGATATCTACGAGACCATCTTCCATGTCGTCCCCTCCAGGCAGGTGGAAACGTGGGCGCAGGTGCGTCTCGTCGACAGGACTTTGAAAAGTGCTGCAGCCGAGCTGACCTGACCTTTCCGACCGCAGTACAAAGGCGAGTCGAGCTCTCGATTAGCGATGGTACGTGCGGCTGACGCTCGACTGTACCCCCGTCCGCAGCCTATGCCCCGCAACCGCCCATCAAGCCCGGCCATGTCGCCGCTGTGGGCCTCCCGATGCAGCAGATCAAAGAGCAGCTTTCGCAAATTCGCGGCCGCATCGTCGAGATGCCGCTCAACTTCTTGGCGAAAGAACGCCTGATCGAGGTGGGAGCGAACGTGAACCCCGTCACGCTCGCAATCTTTGTGTGATGGAGGCGGGTGGCATCGCTTGTGAAAACCGCACAACATGTTCCATAGTGATACAGTGAAATACGTACTCTAGTCCAGCGATCTCGTCTAAAGGGAGCTCATAAAGCACTTGTGCTTGCGATGCTTTCTTCGCGCTGAGCAGCTTTGCGCGCCAGAGGTCCTCGGTTGACAGCGTCGTAGACCTGGAAAAGAAAAGCTCTATCAGCAGCTGCTGGCGTCGCTATAGGGCTGCGAAAAGGCACTCACGTTTCCCCAGATGTTGAGTGCCGTGAAGCGACTGTAGTGCTCGTCGAGGACCTTGGCGAGCTTGCGGGCCTCGAGCGTGTCTTTTCGACCTGCGAGACTGGACGGAGGCGGCCGCTCGCCCTCCATAGACCAAGAACCTCCGAGTCCTTCGAGGCCGATCGGAATGCTGACGCTGCGCGTTCGCGCAGCGCGACCCTGGGCCGGATCGAGCGGTTCCGGCGAATACGTCATGCGCGGCGGCGTGTCGCCGACCGCGACTTCAGGCGGCGAGACTTCGGCGGGTCGAGCGGGCGACTGCGTGCCGCTGCTCGCTGTGCTTCCCGGAGTCGGCTTCTGCATCTGATCGAGTCGCTTCGTGATGCGCTTCGCCTCCTCGCGCATGGACTTGCGCAGATGCTCTGCAACGCGATCTCGGCATCAGCAGGTTCCTTCTTTCGCGGTCATGCACACGGGTCGCTTACTTTCGCGCTTCTTCTGGACCTTCTTGTAGGTACTGCGGAAGTGGCGATCGAGCACTACCTCTGCAAGGTAGGTCGCAGCACAAAAGAGGTCAGAAACGGATGCGGGACCGTGGATCATCGAAGGCGTACTGCCGGCGAGGTAACGCTTCACCGGCGCTTCCTTGATGACTCCGAGATCCTCCTTGTCGAGGTGCAGCATGCTCATCTCGCTTTCTGGCTCCATCGTTCGAACGACCCCGGTAATCGAGACTCGTTCGCGGATCATGTTGTCGTCATAGTCGGGGCGATTGAAAGGCTGCGTCGACGAGTAGATGGTCTTTTCGAGATCGCGAATCTGCGACCTCGAGCGCTGACTCCGTGGAGTTTGTGCCGAGGCCGAAGTAGGAGTACTGGTTCCGCTGCCGCCGCGGTTTGGGGTCCGGTCCGCCATTAGTGAAGCCGCACGCATCGGCGACAGCCTCGCGCGCAAGCCGGCAGCGTCCGGATGGGAAGGGTCCTTTTCGACAGGCAACTCCATGCCGTCCGGCAGCACGGTACTAGCCGTTCGCCCGGGCGGAGTCGTGACCCACTTGGCGAAGGAAGCCATGGCGCGGAAACAATACTTCGCCGGCGTCGTGAACGAAAAGAGCGGGAGGTCGTGGCAGACCCCATCGTAAATCTGCAAGTGAACCTGAGAAAGGGAGACTATGTCAGCCACACTGCTTGCGCTTCAAGTCAGCTTTCTGGAACCAACCTTCGTGGGCGGGTAATGCTTTGCACGCTCGGTCCTCTGGGGATTCTGCTGCAGGATGCCGTCGCGGACGGGGTATCGGTCTGGATGCGCAGCCCGGTGCGCCAGCTGTGCGTTTCGAGCATGAGTTCATGCGCGGACATCGAAGCGTGATCATGAGCACGCACATAGATGATCTCGTCACGCAGAACCTCTTTGTCGCCGCCCATGATGTACAGCGGAGGCAAGCCTCCCAGACTCGGCTGCCAAACGGGACTAACGAACGGATAGATGAGCTGGCACGCGTAGAAAAGGTCAATCAAGAGTCGGAGGTGGCGAACGCGCGCAGAATTTTGAAGAGGGCCCACCTGAGCGTTCGTCGCGTAAAGCTGAATCTGATCCGCCAGCTCCACCTCCTTGCCGTCGACCTTGACACGAATCACTTCCGCGACTTCTGCCTTGTGCTGACCCGAGTCTGCCTTGTCGCCTTGAATCCCAGTTCCTCCGGCGGCAGGCTCGGCGACGGTGTCGTTGCGCTCTGGCACCTTCTGGATGGCGTCCGCGAGAGCTTGTCGCTTGTGGTGAGGTAACGGGTCGTGCAGATGCGGAAAGTGCGAGGTTGAGCCTTTGGACGCCGTCGAGCCGGTTTTGCCGTTCTGCTGTATGCGCTGCGCAGCCTCCTTCAAGCCGTGCAGCGAAGTCGATTCAGCCGCTCGTTTGCGGAATTCGGGCGGCGGCGGCGGCCAGAGCGTAGACGGCTTGAAGACCGCGAAGCCGTAGGGGGCTGTGCCAACGCGCAGGGGATCAGCTGGGCCAGCGGAAGAATGCGAGCTCCCCTCGACTTACGCGGGATGTCGGTATCGGTGTTCTCGAGGATGGAAGGGAAAGAATGCGTAAGATCTGTAGAGGATCTGAGCCAGTCAGCCGGAGAGGGGTAACAATCGCAGAAGAAACGCCCGTTATACGCACCGCACCACGGCGAGATTAACATTGCTGCGGACCGAAAGAAGAGTCGCGTCAGCTCGTGACAGCAACGAGGGGCAACACAGGATCACTCACCGCCTGCCGGAAGCGGCAGTCCCACGTCGCGGAGCAAGCACATGAGCGCCAGCGCCATGCCGCCTCCAGCAGAATCACCGCAAATCGTGATCTTTGACGGGTCGACGGCGCGGTGCTTGGCGCCAGGCGGCGGCCGAATGAGGTACAGATAAGCGGCGAGACAATCGTGCACTGGGGCTCGGAAAGGAGTCAGATCAAGATTTCTGTGGAGAATTAGGCAGAAGCTGAACGCACGACTGCAAGGGAACGGGAACTGGGGCGAGAGTCGATACTCGACCGCAAAGACGCGGCCGCCGGTCTTTCTCGCGATCCGCCAATAGACGTAGCGGTGGGTATTGATCGAACCCAGGAGGTAGGCGCCACCGTGGATGGCCAGAGTAACCGGCATGTCGTCAAGGTCGCTCGTGTACGCGTCTTCGCCCTCGCGGTAATCGTCCGGCGTCTCGTCGAAGCGTTCGCCGCCGTGCGTCTGACGCTGTGCATTCGCTGCTTCCGCTTCGTCAAGAGCTTCCGCAGCGTCCGAGTCGGAGAGGTCGTCGTCCGCTGCGAGCGAGGACGCTTCCTGGCGGGCCTTGCCTTCTGCGCGTCGCCGTTTCGCTCGTGCTTTCGCCTCGGCCTTCATCTTGCGCAGCTGTTCCTGAACGGCCTGCCATTCTTGCTCATCTGCGTCGTTCGCCTTTCCCTTCTTCTTGTGGGCACTGGACTCTGCCGCCGCCAATCCCTCCCAGTCGCGCTTCATGCTAATCCATTCTGCGTCGAGGCCATTCTCGCGGTGCGCCGTCCGCTGCCACCATTCGCGCCCGCCAACGACGTTCTCGATATCGTCGTCTCCGAGCCCGGCGATCAGGACCTCGCCGGCTTCGAGTCGAGTCGACAGCGGCACGACGACGCGGATCACGCGGACCCAAAACGGCGCCGGGATGAAGTTGTTGCAGAAGCTCTGGATCTCCTCGACGGTGCTCATCGAAGCTTTCCTGAACTGGGGTCAGAACCGAGCATGGTCAGTCAGCCAGACGGCGTGCAAAGGGGTGTGTGCCTCCGCTCCGAGGGCCGGGAAGACATACAAAGTTGCGCATGACGGAGAACGCTTCATCGTAGAGAAAGCTCTCGCGCGCCTCCCTGGTAGGGTAGAACAAGGTTCACTGGACAGTCTCGGAGCGCAGGGAGCGGTAACTCACGTCTTCTCGGTGACCTTGCTCCGCTGGAGGTAGTGTTTGACAAAAGTCTTGCCGATGGTCGACAAGCCCGACAGCGACACGGTCAGCGTGTTGAGCGGCAGCAGCGCCGCGAGCGCTTCCATCGCGGGCAGTGCGCTATAGCTCCGTGAATCTGGCGTCGAGAGACGATGAGAGTGGGGCCGGCCGATGCCGTCGTCTCGATGGCGGTTCGGTAAGCAGAGAACGGCCTACAGCCGAGGTGTACTCGGGCTCTGCTGCGCTTCAGGGCGCGTCGAGCTACAGTGCGGGTCGGGGCCTCCGTTTGTGGAGTACGAAAAGCCCGGAACTTGGCGCGATGAGCAGAAGCTGCAAGACCAAGCAAGATTCGGTCTGATCGGAGAATCTCACCGAAGTCCACAGGAAACAGATACGACAACCAAGGAGCATACATTACATTGAGTGACGCGTCGTGCCGATGCAAGAATCACAGACCGACGATGGGAGATGCTCAAATTCACCCTTCAGAGACTAGCCTTCGTCTCCTTCGAGATGAGTCGTGGCTGCGCGCCGAGACCGTTTCCGACACCGGCAAGAGGCTCGTAGTTGGCCCGTGCGAGATAGTCCGGCGCCGAATCGACCTGCCGGCTCGTCAAATTCGAGGCATCGATCTGTGAGGCGAAGGAGATTAGACGAGCATTCACGCGATTTGGGCTCACATGGCCCGGAATCACAAGAAAGACACCAATCCCGACGACTCACCATTTCAGGAGTGACATCCGCCAGAGTCGGGGCGCCGAGAAGACGCAGGTTCATCTCCATCTCGTCTTTGAGGATTTGAATGGCCCGGACGACACCTTCGTGTCCGTAGGCCGAGTAAGCGTCTGTAGTGAGGCACCCGAGTCAGTCAGTTGTCCAAAAAGAATGGCATCAGTGCGCAAGCGCAAGTTTGGAAGAAAGTACGCACAGAGGAACGGACGACCGATGCCGACGGCCTTGGCTCCGAGCGCAACCGCCTTGATGATGTCGCCAGCTCGTCGCACGCCGCCGTCGATGCTATCCGCAGACAGAGCGGAGTCAGATATGCGGAAAGGCTGAAGAAGCGAAGGGGAAGGGCAGCGTACTAGACCTCAAATCCGTTCTTGAGGAGGCCTCGCTCGCGCAGCTTTGGCATGACCTCGGCGAGGACTTCGATACCGGAGCGAGCGTAGTCCGCCTGTCGACCACCGTGGTTTGAGAGCACGACGCCGTCAAGGCCTGCCTCGGCTGCGAGGACCGCATCTTCCCAGCACTGGACGCCCTTGAGGATGAGCGGCATCTTGGTGATCGAGCGGAACCACGGCATGTCCTACGAGTCGGGAGAGCGTCAGCGCTGCTTCGCAAGAGGCTCGAAGTCAAGTGAACCCGCGCACCTTCCAGGACAGGCCGGGATCAATGAAGGAAGAGATGGCTCGCGCTGCACCCTGCGTCTTGTCGACCGCCTCTCCCGACGTCCGCTGGACGTTCGAACCCTCGTCGGCAAACTTTTGCCGCATGTCCTTCTCGCGTCGACCGAGCTGGGGCGCGTCGACCGTGATGAACAAGCCCTTGATCCCGCGCTTCTCGGCATGCTGGACAATCTTGCGAGTGATCTCGCGGTCCTTGTTGACGTACAGCTGCATGAACTGCACCTGACCCGGCTCGGCGGCGTCGACAATCTCGTCGAACGAGCATGATGCCAGTGTCGGGATCATCTGCGGTGGCCAAGTGGCGTTAGCATCGAAACTTCCGAGCATGGGGCGGCTGGTCCGAAGCGCATGTACCTGAATGACGCCTTGCTTGGCAGCAGCCCACGTCAAATTCTTCTCGCCGTCAGGGTGACCGAGCTTTCCGAGGGCAGTCGCGGTGATGTAAATCGGAAGCGACGTCTTGTGGCCAAGGATGGTCGACGCGAAATCGATGTTGGTCACGTCGCGAAGGATACGCGGTCGGAACCAGATCCGCTGGTACGCGTTGCGGTTCTCGCGCATGGTGATTTCGTCGTCCGCTCCAGAAGAGTCTGCAAGGACGGTGTCAGCCCATTCGCTCCTACGCAGACGAACGAGTCATGATGCAACTTGCAATATGCCCAGGCGCCCATCGGAAGAACGGACTTGGCGACAGCCTGTCGAGAACATGGTCAATCATGACGCATCATGCTGCCGTTCCTCCGGGACAAGGCTCGAGACGCACCTCGAAGTCGTACAAGCTGAGGCATTCATCCAGAGGCGGCTTGTCCTGCACCCGCTGCTTCCGCGCCTTCTCCTCCGAGGTCTCTTCCTTAGCCACGATCTCGAGGCCCGAGAGGTCGACCGGTCCGAGGTGCTTCTCCTTTGGCAAGTATTGCTCGAGGGTTCCGGGCGGGTGGATCGGCTCGCTGTTGACCGAGATAGTCAGCTTCGGCTTCTCGATTGACCGGCTACTGAGCCCGGGAGAGATAAGCGTACTATGCCTGCAGAGAGATCTAGAGTCAGTACAGATGGCGACAAGTCAAATGAAGGGCGAAGACGTACCTCGGTCGCATCCTTTCCTGCGTACTTGAGCAAGATGCCCATACCTCCCGGGTGTTCCGGTGCGACTGCCAGCGACCAAGCGGTAAGCTGCCATGAACTATAGTCGGTTGCGCAGGTGCTTGACCCGATCAGGTGAGACCGATCGTGGGGAGGGAGGGGTCACCTCGAGAGGGAGAGACGCGCAGGGCTCTCCATCCAGATACCGCCACGGAGAGCGAAATCGGGACCCACATTCTGTCAAATCATATGCATTCCCGTTGACGATGACCCAGAGCGAGTCCTTGTCGGCGTGTTTCGCCACTTCAGAGTGATGGAGCGGTCGCTTGTCTTCGTCTGCGGACATTTTGGTTTCGACGTCGTTCGGGATACTTCCGGTGGTGCTGAGCGATCTGACGGAAGAGTTGGTCGAGCTGTAGAAGCGCAATGGCACTGGCTGTATAGCTGAGCCTCCAAGTGTAGCGGGACGGAGGGCGAGAGGCGAAAAAGGAGCGCGAGAGGCGACCTCCACTCGCTCGATCGGTCGGTCGGATTCCCCACAGCAGTCGCCGGTGCGTGCCGAAGGCAAGAAAGCGGAACAAGCGGTCCGCTCAGGAAGAAAGCTCGCCGCCACGTACCGAGCAGCCAACCATTCTGGCGACAAGATGTTGCCCCGACCACACAGCAAAAGTCTACACAATCACAGCTTGCCAGACTGCGTGTCTACCGGAACGGGTGTGCTCGTTCCGCTCGCGTCCGGAGTGTCGGTGCTGGGACCCGCCGACGGAGAGGGAAGCGCAAGCGCTGCCTCCGATCCGCCACCGTTCTCGTCAAACGCTTCGATATAGGCCTGGAAGAATCGTCGCCAGCTCGCCTTGGAAGGCGTGTGGTGCCCTGCGGAATGCGCGCCGTCAGCTTCTGATCGGGGAGACTCCGGGGCAGCGGTGTCAGAGCTCTGGCAGAGACTAACCTCCATCGTGCCACTCGACTCGCGAATCATCAAACACCTTGGTCAGCGGGACCGAACGGTCTTCGCCGACGATGGTATCCGCTCGTCCGAGGACGTGCAGCGTCGGCGTCTTGAGTGGCGTTTCAAAGTATGCCGCGGTGCGCGGGTCCAGCGGGAAAAAGCCCGCCGAGAGGATGGCAAACTTGAGCGGTGCAGGCGGCCAAGCGACGTTCGGATCCTGGCTCGGGCGGGCAAAGACCGGGTCGAGTTGAGGGTTCTCGCAAAGGGCAGCGAGGATCGCGGCGCACGCGGCACCTTGCGAGAACCCAAAGACGCCGTCAAAGTGCTGTTTCTCGAGGATGTCGCGCAAGTACTCGAGCGTCTCGTCAAACTGCTTAAACTTGCGGAAGTGCCCGTCCGAGGGAGCTCGCTCGGCGAACCACCAGGCGCGAGGGGTGTCGGCTTCCGAAGTCGGGGCGGCGGCCGCGTCCGAGTCGAACTTGTTGGCGTCGGTCGTCGGCATGTCGACGACATGAGGCTGTAACCGGGAGGGTGGGTCAGAACGGCGGCGAGTGAACCGGCGAGAAAGACGGAAACTGACCGGATCCACAAAGACGAGTTCCGCCGTGTCTTTGAGCGCTCTCCGCAGAGCGCCTATCCGGCCGCCTGGCAGCATCACAGCTGTTTAGCCGCGAAGTTGACTCCCAGAGGTGCAAACTCGCTGGACTCACTCAGGACTGAGGGTACGAGAACAGGGTCAGATCTCGCATTCGGAATCCTCGCGTACACATAGCGGACGAGAGACTCACTGACGGCGTTCTGGGTATAGCCCGGCAGCATCAAGATACGCAGCACCATCTTGTCCGTCTAGTAGTCTTTGGGCGAACTGGCGAGGGGTCGATTTCGAGGAGGGGACCGCAATGACGGAGAGCAAGAAAGGAGCCGGCGACTTTGGCAGGCGGCGTCGGAGGCAAGGTGGATCAAGCTGCTACAAGCTGGCGTTCACAGCGCCCCGGATCTGGTCTACCACTATGCTCTGGCTGTGCCGCGGTGCCGCCGGACCGAGCAAGGACCGAGTTGGCGCGGAAGCACAATCAAAGTGACACGTGGCACCTCGCCCTCCTCGAGATTCCTGTTTTCCCCTGCATGAGTGTAGAGAGGCGCCGGACTTGCTTTGCACGAGCCTGGTATGCGTGTAGTGATGTAGGCTACCACTTACACGGAGAGGGGAGACCGCCCACCAATGGTTGATTGCCCTAATTTGCGACTATCCTTCCGGAAAGGGAACAAATCCCAGAAGATGGCTAAACTCATTCCGCCAGCTGTTGCTGCGCCCTGTCTCCTACACCTGCGCCTGCCTCGCCGTTTGCTGCTGCTCCTGCCGCCGCGTTAGAGAGCGTCTGCCGTGAATCTCATCTCCCGGGGCAAACTCTTGATCCGAGTCCTCTTCCGACGGTGGTGCTGCTTGTCGCCGCTTTCCAGCCTCCGCGATCCGCATTGTGTTGCGAGCGCGACGACATCCGAACCGCCCTACACGCCGCGCAATCGCGACACCCGCAAGGACCGCCAAGACGCGCGTAGGCAGTCACAGCGATGGGTCTCCTCTCGCGCAAGAAGGCTGCACCCGCACCGCAACCGACGCCAGCTGCCCCACCCGCCATCTCGGCGCCCATCTCGATCGCAGCGACGCCGGCCGTGTCTGCGGTCGACCATGCCAAGCCGTCCGTGCCGTCACACGTCGCGGGTTCGGGCGTGACGGCGATGGCGCACTCGAGCGAGTCCATCTTGCCGAGTCCACCACGCAGTCCAGTCGCAGCAGGCTGTGCGTATTCCACGCTTCGAGCACTATACTGCGCGCTGCTATTCTCGAACTGACCCGCGGAGGACGTTGCCAGATGTCGAGCATGATCATTCCGCCGGATCGTATGGCCAGCCGACAGGCAACTCGAACCGCTACCAGGACAACAACGTCGTAAGCTACACCTCACGAGATACACAAGATCATCAATACGTCTCGAATGGGCTGCACGACGGCGGACATGGCTATGGCGGACATGCGAACGGGAATGCTCGTGCCGAGTACGAGGATTCCGACATGGCCGACGCGACTCCGGCTCAGTACCAACCCTACCAAGCGCACCACACGTCAGCAGCGCAAGCAAGACCGGTCGAGACGAGTCGGAATGCTCACCAGCAGCAGTCTTCGACGAGCAGCTACGGTTACGGCTCGCACGTCGTGCCGCAACGACAGATCCCTCGACCGGCCGAGACCCCGCAGGTGGTCATCTCGCCTACTCCCTCGCAAGGCTCGTCTGTCAAGTCGCGACGGACGTCGTCTCGGTACAGCCTCGCCGACTTTACCTTTATCCGAACCCTCGGCACCGGTTCGTTCGGTCGAGTGCACCTCGTCCGCTCTCAACACAACTCGCGATCGTACGCGATCAAGGTGCTGTCCAAGGAGCGGGTCATCAAGATGAAGCAGGTCGAGCACACCAACTCGGAGCGCGAGATGCTGGAACGCGTCCGGCACCCGTTCTTGGTCAACCTGTGGGGCACGTTCAAAGACTCGAAGAACTTGTACATGGTCATGGACTTTGTCGCTGGCGGCGAACTCTTTTCCCTTCTTCGCAAGAGTCAGGTGAGGCTCCCCGTCCTCCTTCGTGGCTCTGAAGTCGACTCGTTCGCCGCAACTGACCGGTTGTGCCCGCCCGCCCTTTCCCAGCGTTTCCCGGACCCCGTCGCAAAATTCTTTGCGGCCGAAGTCGCGCTCGCGCTCGACTACCTCCACTCGCTCGACATCATCTACCGCGACTTGAAACCGGAAAACATCCTCCTCGGCGCGGACGGTCACATCAAGGTCACCGACTTTGGGTTTGCCAAGCACGTCCCCGACATCACGTGGACCCTCTGCGGTCAGTCTTGCATGCTTGCATCTCCCGCTTCGACTCGCTGGCTCACGTGTCTCCTCGAATGCAGGCACCCCCGATTATCTCGCTCCCGAAATCGTCCAGTCGCGAGGTTACAATAAGAGCGTAGACTGGTACGCGCTCGGCGTGCTCATGTTTGAAATGCTGGTGCGTCCTCTCTTCCGTCTGCGAGACATCTCGTATGGCGCAACGAAGGCTGACCTCGCGAGCGAAAACGCGCATTCAGGCCGGCTACCCTCCGTTCTTCACCGAGGATTCGAACCCGATGCGCCTGTACGAGAAGATCATTGCCGGCAAGATCCGGTACCCAGCCTACTTCACGCCCGAAGCCAAAGACCTGCTCAAGTCGCTCTTGACGAGCGACATGTCGAAGCGGTTCGGCAACTTGGCCAACGGCTCGCGCGACATTTTCGGCCACGTCTGGTTCCAGGAGGTCGACTGGGAACGCCTGTACCGGAAGGAGATTCCGGCGCCGTATGTGCCCAAGGTCGAAGGCGACTGGGACGCGAGCAACTTTGACGCCTACCCCGGTAAGCAAAGCTTCGCCCTTACTTTTTCCTCGTTTGATCGCTGGAACCGAAACTGATTGTTTCTGGACGCTCTGGTGCAGAGGTCGACTTGAGCGAATACGGCTCGACTGGTCCCGATCCTCACGGCCATCTCTTCCCTCTGTTCTGAGCAGTCGCGAGATCCCCTCCTCGTTCTTGCTCCGCCGCCAGCGGAAGCCTACCCCCCGTCACCAAAGCCGTCACTATCTATCCCCCACCCCACTCGATCTCGTTTTTTCCGCACAGCTGCCATGATTTATCTATTCCAGCATTCACCTCATCTCATCCAGCATCTCCCTTCCGGAACGCGTTCCGGTCTAATCGAAATGTCTCCTTCCTCGCCTCGCTCTGTTGCCGGGCCGTCTTTTCTCATTCATTCCAGCAGTCCATCGTAGTCATTTTTCTTTGTGTATTTGCTTCCCCCATCCACACTTGGCATTGATGCACTTTCCGATCGAGGCGACGACGACGCGTGAAAGTGGCTGCGCAAAAGTCGGACGTTCAAATGCAGCTCATCGTGTCCGGAATCCCAAACTGGCTAGCAGGCTAGGTCTTCGTGACGGCACGCCACTCCGTGCAGCTGCGATACGGGCCTTATTCCACGACCAGAGCGCGCTCAGATAGAAGCCTGCCACGCCCCACAACACGCCTTGGATCAGTGGCGACAAGACCTGGACACGGCGTTGGTGGAATCAGCGTTCCGGACACAAGAGAACGCGAGATTGAGGAGCGCGTACGTACCTGATCTCGCACTATCACGTAGGCGACTCGGGTCCACTCGATCCGGAGCGGTCCGAGAAAGATGTCGCTCGGTCGATCGGAGTCGTCCGTCCCTTCTGCCGTCAGGTTCCTCGCCGCGAGCGAGACCTTCTCTGCCGTCTCGACTTTGCGTTCGTGCTTCTCCGTCTCGTAGCCGGCAGTTTGGTCACCGGTGGCGGTGGCGGGGGCGGGAACGCGGTGCAGGAAAGGTTGCAGGCTCGCGAGGACGCCCTGCTCGTATCTCAAGTCTGGAATTGGCGGGACCGGTATCCGTTCGGTACCATCTTCCGACTCGCTCTGCGAGTCCGAATATGCGCGGGCGCGCCTGCGCCGCTGTCGACTCGACGAGGGTGCCTCTTCTCCCGTTGGTCGGCGATCGGAGACGAGTCCAGCTGCGTGGGCTTGACCGTTCGGAGTGGGCACGCTGATCGAATTGTACACTGCTTGGCCCGTGGTACGGTCCTCTGTGTGGTGCAGTCCCGGGATATGCGAGGCATCGAGTGAACTGTTGAGATGACGCCGCAACGTCCGTCCCGAAGGTGTCAGCGCTGCGTTCCTGCGTCCAGATGACAGGGGCGACTCGCGTCATTCTGTCTTGTCCTCGCAGCTGCTTTTCGTGCTATAAGTGGGCGTGAGGCGAGTCGTGTGAGGCAGACCTGACTTCGGCTCCACACACTGACGGGACCCTTTCGACTTTGTCGCCACACCGCCGTCGGCTCAGCTGGCAGAGTGGGCTAGATGAGCGGAATGAACTTGCTACCGAGAATAGCTCTCGCCAGTCTCGCGCTCGCCCGAGCCGGACTCGCTGCTCCCCTCCTCGAACCGCGCCAAGGCCTCCTGTCGGCAAAGCCCTTTGTCGGTTCACCGTGGGGCGACTGGTACCGCAGCACCGACACGGTCCAGTGCGAACCCCTCTCGATCACCTTTGGCGGCGGCGAGGGCGCACCGTACGCGATCTCGATCGTCGAGCCGCCCGCGTCGCCCAACGTCTCAGCGAGCGAGGTCGTCGTCCTCGAACGTGTAGGCGTGCTCGGCATGCCCGGCTATACCTACTACAGCATCGACGGATCGGACCTCAAAGTCGGAACGGCGGTGGCGTTGCAGATCACGGACCGTGCGGGTCAGGTCGCTTACTCGGTCAACCGGCACGGTGCGTGGGCCTCTCGCTTTTCAGCCACAGATTCCGCTGCTGACGTTCCCTTGCTACAGTCGCGGAAGGTCGCCTGAACGAGTTCTGCCAGTAAGGGTCAAAACCCGCTCTTTCTTTCCCGCGACGATGGGGAAGCTGACGAAAGCGCTGCCGCCACAACACAGTTACCCGGGAGCGTTCTGGCCCCCCTCGCACTGGGACGGCAACCACTTTGTCATCATGATCCTCGTCGTCGTCGCAATCGCGATCGGGATCTGGTTCGGCGGCGAGCGGTTCAAACACTTTGTCGTCGAGAAGCGGAAAGCGCGCGCGTTGAGGCGGACGGAGCGGTTGGCGGGCGGGATTGCCCTCGCGACGCGGCGGAGGGGAGGACGTCAAAACGAGTCGTCGAATGAGACGACGCATGTGCTCGGAGGAGACGAGGACGACGACGACGCCGGCCGGACCTCGCTCGAGGACGAGGACCGACCGCTGCTGGACCCAGAGACGGGATTGCCGCCTTTACCGCCCGCTTACGAGGACGCGGTGAAACCGGACGATCATCCGATCAGTCCGGATGGCGGATCGCGAGAACCGGCGAGATCAGATCACTGAAGTCGAGTCTGTGGGATGTTGTAACATTTTATGGCCTTATGATCCGGCGGACTAGTCATGCGGCATCTTCGGGTACAAGGCCTGCTCGCTGACCTGACGGCCAGCCGTGGCTGCGTGCGGCGGGATCCACATGCGGACCCATGCTCCATCTCCCGGAGCGTGAGCGCAACGGTCGAAGCCGCGAGAGCCAAGTCGTGTGACCGCATAGACTGGATCGGAGCTCCGTCGAGCAGGTCCAGTCGGACTCGCAGCTGTCTGCTCTCGACTTTTTGGCGCCGACAGATTGACTCGTGTGGTAGTGTAAGGCCTAGTTCGAGCACGAGAAGGGTGAGGAGCAGAAAGAGAAACTTTTCCTGGCAGGCAGCGGCCCTGCGGCGTCTCGACAGACTATGCGAGCCAAGAATGTTCTACAGCACTAGAGAAGAGGCGTGCTTAGTCAGGCCTACCACCGAGCGAGGGATTGGGCCGAGGGTGACCAAGGCGACGTCGACGAGGAGAAGAGCGCTCGCTGGAGAGCTGGCTGCTTCGCCGCCCGCCTTTCATAGCGTCGTCAACCATGGCTGGTGTATTCAGCCGCAACGCGTTCGCCGCTCTCGTACGTTCCCGGTCTCCTCCAGCGTCGCCTCCCCGCGCCCGCCGACGAGCAGCGCGCGACGAGGCGAGAACGAGCTGGCTGCCGTCGCCTCTCGCCCCGTAGCTCGCCCTCGCTGCGCCCTCTCGTCGCGCCTCGGGGGAGGGGCGAGTATGCACACACGGATGCTGACCTGCGTTTTGACGGTCCTCGCAGGGCGACGGCGACGACTTTGCCCCCGTCGCCAAGCCCAAGGCCGCCGCTGCTCCGGCGCCGGCTGCTCCTGCCGCTGCTGCTGCCGCCCCCAAGGCCAACAACTCGCAGCCGCGCAACAACGGTCCCCGTCGCGACAACAAGAACCGCAACCAGGCCGACCGCGAGGTCAACGCCGCCGTTCCCGTCGGCGAGGGCGCCAAGGAGGACCGCGGTCAGTCTTGCTCTCGCATTTTCGAGCACCCCTTCTCGTGTCGTGCTCCCGGGGGGCTGGGTTAGGCGAGACGGCGCTGCACGGCTCGCAAACTGGACTAGCATAGGCACAGGAGCTGCTAGGGCACCACTCGAGAGTCGATGGACTGCGTCATCCTTGCAGCCAGACGAGCTGACCCGTCCCTTCCTTCTCCGCTTCCCGGCTTCATCTCTCCCGACCGTCCTCGACACAACGCCTTGCATCGCTCGAACCGAATCCAAACTGCCCATCTCCGACGCACCCACCAACAGCCCAGAACTTTGCTCGCCGCGGTGGCCGTGGTGGCCGTGGCGGCCGTGCCCCGGGTGGTGGAAACCCGCGCGGCAACTCTGGCACTTACCTCGGTGGTGCCCGCCCCCGCCGCGAGAACGGCGGCGGACGCCCCTTCGACCGCCAGTCGCAGACCGGCCGTGTGTGCGTGTGTGATCCGACTCGGACTCGTGTCGTTATTTGGGATGACGGGAACTAATCCTCGTCAACCCCCGCGCGCAGTGACTCGGAGAAGGCCGAGGCAGCTGGCTGGGGTGCCGAGGACGGCAAGAAGGAGCTCGAGGCTGAGGTCCTCGCCGAGGCCGACGCCAAGGCTGAAGCTCCCGCCGAGGGCGCTGCCACTCCCGTCCGCGAGGCTCCGGTCGTCGAGGAAGAGGAGGAGGACAACACGCAGACCTACGAGGAGTACCTCGCCGCCAAGGCTGCCAAGAAGCTCAACATTGGCGAGCTCCCCGAGGCCCGCCCGGCCAACGAGGGCGAGGACCTGTTTGCCAACGCGCAGGCCGTCACCAAGAAGAGCGAGCAGGAGGAGGAGTGGCTCTTCGGTGCCCCCGTGCGTCCCTCTCCGCTTCCCACTCCGGAGACGTCCTTTGTTTCGCACACGAGAGATTATGCCTGACTGAACTCCCGATCACCACAATGCAGAAGGCTGCCCCGAACAAGCAGAAGAAGCAGAAGGAGGCCAAGACCTTCCTCGAGATCGAGTTCACCTCGCGCCCGCCCCGCCGCGACACCCGCGACGCTCGCGAGTCGACCCGCGGTGGTCGCCCGGCCCGTGGCCGCGGCGAGGGCCGTGGCCGTGGTGGTGCTGCCTCGCGGGGCTCGACCCGCGGTCAGGGCCGCTCGCAGGGTCCCGCCGCTCCGGCTGTCTCGGACGCTTCGGCCTTCCCGGCCCTCGCCTAAGCGCTTGTTCAATACTCGACGAGATGGATCGGAAAACAGGAGAGAGCAACGGAGCCGACTTGTCGCCGTCCCTCCTCGACCCTCTTTTCCCACCGCCCTCGTCTGAACTCGCCTTTTTTTCCCGCCGTCTCAGCCTCGCCTACGCCTACCTGCCCCCCTTTCCCCTGTCCCGCACGAGTCTCGTCACGATGATCGACCATTATTCCCACCACTCGAACCCGTCGCGTCAACAAACTCCGCGCGTGGACTTTTCCCCCTCTTTCCCCAAAAGTCGTACTCGACCCTGTGTCCAGCTTCCGTTAGCATCGCAGCTTCTTGTCGTCGGGTTTTCTCTATGCACCAACTCCTCCCCCCTCCTCACCACCTGTTTCCTCCTTGGGACTCTCGCTCTTATTTCACTCGCGATTCCATCCCCCTTTTCTTTCCTTTGCCTCTTTTTTCTCCTTTCTACCAATCTACGGGTGTCCTGTTCGTTGTGATTAGCTACAGCGGAGGGGTGCACTAGAAAGACAAATCCACGAAGCCCTACGCGTTCAGTTGTTCGTTCTGCTGTTGATTTCTTCCACCTCTGCGGCCTCCCTTGCTCTCCGTCCTCCTTCCACACCACCCACCCGGTTGGGCGCGGCTCGACCGCCGTTTTTAGGGCGTGTACTGCTACAGGCTTCCAGGCTCAAAAGCGTACAGCTGCGCAGCTACGACTGAACGCGCGGTGTCTGCGGGACCCTCGGCCCCACTCAGGAAGGCGATTCGCCAGTCCGACGACGGCGACAGCACGCGCACCTGGCAGTAAACCACGAGGCGAGAGAAGGCATACGCTATCTCTTTCGGGCGCCACTCGTTGGAATCGGGCGGCCGCTATCGTGAGGATGGCGGTCGAGCAAAACCCACGGTCGTCCGGCGAGGAAGAAGCGACTCTACACGGCACCGTTCCGGAGAAGCCCAGCACTGCGCATACTGGCGACGCGGGTCGTCTGATCGGTCCTGCAGGTCCTCGCGCTGAGCACGTCATGCTCGAGAAATTGAGCCTGTACGAAACCAAGACGGTGAGTGGACGGCGGCGACACTCACACCGGCATACTTTCCCTGACACGGGTTGTCCTGCAGAAACTCTACGTGATCGCGACCGACCGGGATGCGCAGCGATACCGCGTCCTGAAGATTGACCGGACGCCGGCAGTCCGTCCCCCGGCAGCGAGCGAGGGGTCTACGCGCGACGATGCGGAAGAACTTGGCCTGTCCATTACGGAGGACTTGACGACGTACTCGTACCGTCAGAAGGAGGAGCTACTCGAGACGCTCCGAGCTGGCAACGCTGGGTTGAAAACGGTCGACAAGCCTTGCTTCGGCATCGCAGGTGCGTGCATCTCCGGAAAGGCGAAGACATCGCGCGCGTTGCCGCCGACGGATGAAGAAGAGAGATTGTACTGAGACGGACATCGACCAGGCTTCGTTCGCTTCACGTCGACGTACCACATGATCCTCATCACGAAACGGAGCAAAGTGGCGGTCATCGGAGGGCATCACATCTTTCACAGCGAGGGGACCGACCTGCACGAGATCTCCCCGGTACCAGCGGCCTTCGCAGCCGAAGACGCTCGGCAGCGAAACTCGTTCATGAGCGTCCACTTGAGCAAGAACTTCTACTTCAGGTGCGTGCTCATCGAATGCTGAGAATCACACCTTTTGTCATCCAACTCATGCACCTGCTCCCGCAGCTACACATACGACGTCACCAACACGCTCCAACGGAACCTTCTCCGCGGTAGAGAACACCTCCCGTACGCCGACAAGTGGGTCTGGAACTACCACTTGCTCGGCCCGCTGCGTCGCAGCCTCGATCCCGGCAGCCCGTGGCTCCTCCCGCTCGTGCACGGATTCGTCGACCAGGCGAAACTCGTAGTGTATAGTCGAACGGTCTATATCACCTTGATCGCGCGACGGTCCCGTCACTTTGCCGGAGCGCGATTCCTGCGCCGCGGAATCAACAATGAGGTGCGCCCTTTGGAGCTAAGCTTTTACGGCGCGCTGGCTTACCTTTCTCTGCAAAGCGCAGGGCTTCGTCGCGAACGAGGTCGAGTCGGAGCAGATCGTTTCCGACACGCTGACATCGGCCTTCCACACGGCTGCTCCATCTTGGCACACTCACCCTGCGATGCCCGTGCCCGATTTGCCGCCTCAGTTCCCTCCTTCTCATCAAGCACGCCGCATCTCGCCTCGGTATACGTCGCACGTGCAGATTCGAGGCAGCATCCCCCTGTTTTGGACGCAAGACGCCGCGAAAGCCCTCAAGCCGCCGATCGAGATGGCCTTGCGAGACCCGTTCTACTCGGCCGCCGCCAAGCACTTTGACAGCCTCTTTCGCGCGTACGGTCGCTCGTGCATCGTCCTGAACCTGATCAAGGTGCGCTCTCGGTATTCCTGTGCCTGCTCATTCCTCGAACAGCGCGCGCTGAGTCTGTGGAAACAGCACGAAGACGACCGCGAGTCGACGCTGCTGGGCGAGTTCAAGGACTGCATCGACTACCTGAATCAGTCCCTGTCCGAGAAGAGCAAAATCGACTACATCGCATACGATCTCTCGAGCGCGAAAGCCAGGTCAGACCGTGGGCTCCGTACATCTTTCAAGAAGCGGAATGCGAGCTTACACTTCTACTTGACCCTGTCGATCAGCCGCAAGAACAACAAGTTCGATGTCCTCGAGGATTGCGCCGAAGGAGCGCTCGAGAAGACGGGATTTTTCCACTCTGGTCCGGAGGCTCCGCGTCGTTGCGAACGCGAAGGGTACGTCTGCTCACGAGCGGTAGATGCATGTGGATCAAGAAGACTGATCAACGCCTTCGCTCTCGGCAGCCGGCGTCGGACTGTGCCCTCCGTGCAGAAGGGCGTCGTCCGCACAAACTGCATCGGTGCGTTTCACCGCGAGCCTTGTTAGTCTCGCCGCTTCATACGCTGACCTTGCGATGCCTCATTCCAGACTGTCTTGAGTGAGTCCGATGCGTGTACGCAGAGCCGGGACCGAGCACTCACGCTTGAATTCGCAGCCGCACCAACATCGCTCAGACGATCGTCGGCCATAGTGCCTTTGCGCACCAACTCTACGCGCTCGGATTCCTGCCATCTCCTAATCTTGACGTCGAGTCTGATGCGGCGAGGTTGCTCGAATCGATGTATGCGTCGCACGGAGACATCATCGCGATGCAGTACGGAGGCAGCAACACCGTCAGCACGATCAACTCGTACCGCCCTGCGACGCCTGCATGGCCCGCGTTCAGTGGTGGGTACTCCCGAGACAAGGTGGAGAACATGAAGCGTTACTACGCCAACTCGTTCAGCGGTCAGTGCAATCCTTCGAGATCGCGCCGCCTTTTTCGCCGTGACTGATCCCTAGGTTTTGTGACGGCAGATCACGACAAGCAGGCAGCGATCGACCTCTTCCTAGGAATCAAGCCGGATGTTCCTGTCCCGCTTTCCTGGACTTATATCCCGCCTGCACCGCGCCGCTCGTACCGGGAATGGTGCTCAACTCAGCTCGAGCAACTCGACCTGACTGCCGAGGAGATTGAAGCAAAACTCCAAGCGACTATCGACGAGGACGACATGGAATATCCGGACGATCTCTGGCGGCGATACTATCACGGCAACCGCTTCCAAAGGATGGAGGCTCTTCTCGCGTACCAGCTCCCGCAGCAAGCTACCCTCGCGCCGCACGACTCGTAGGTCCTCTCCTCCCTCGTTCTCGCGTATATGATGATGCTGAGAGACTGATAGCAATTCACGATCGCAGCGGAAAGGATTCGAATCTCCAGAGCCCTTTCATCTCTTTCTCCGAGAGGGCAGCGATCCTGCGTCCGCCTAGCGTCGAAAGGTGCGTAACTATGCCGCGGACAGCACGGACCTGGCACACTGACATCTGATGTACCTTGCGTGTATGCAGACGGCAAAGCTCCGGTGGCTTAAGAAGCTGGATGCCGCACCGACCGCCGGGATCCGAGCGGGCACCAAAGCGACTGCCTTCCGCCCCGCCTCAAACTTCGGGCCCGGAATCAGACGACGAGGCTTCTCCAGCTCCAGTACCACCTGCAGCACAACCTTTTACGCTGTCGACCGGAACGCTCGCCTCGGCCTTGTTGCGTCCAGTCGTCCGGCCAGACGAGGCGCGCGAATACGACGCCTGGGTGACCCAGTTCTCGCACCTCTCCCTCTCCAGCCACGACTACTTGAGCGACAAGGATCGCGTCATGTACGAAGCGTATGTCCGGCGTCGTCCGGCGTCGAACGAAGCCTCGGCGAAGGATCGTGGCATCTACGAGGGGTTCATCGCGGCGGGCGAGCTTCGTGCGCTGCTCGGATCGGTCAACGATATCGCTGTTCCTTCTACGTCCCTGAAGATGTACCGCGAGGCCGTCCAGGGCGAAAAGGGTGTAGACTAGCGGACTCCGGCGAGGTCTGGGAGGATTTTTCCGCATATTCCGCACTTGTCCGTTTGTTGCGCCCCTGTTTCACACTGTTTTTGTTTGCTCTCCCTTGTCGTTGTAATCACTTGTTCGATCGGTTCGAGCATTCTGGGCTTCCTTCCGTCCATATAGAAAGCCTTCGCGCCGGTTGGCCGTGAATACAAAAACCGCCGAGCCTCGGTTAGCGCGTCAGCTGCGACGCATCCGAGCGCTCTCCTTGCTCGTCACCGCCCTAAGGCTGGATCAGCCAAGCTCGACTGGATTCTGAGACCCTGCTTGTGAGTGCTTGTCCTTCTGGAAGTGCATAGTAAGCTCGAGGCGAGGCGCTGACTGCCATTCGGGCTGCTCGCACCAAAGGCCCCCCATCGCCTCGTCCTACACCTCGTCAACGCCTCATGGAGATCTAAGGACCACATACAGTAAGCCAGACGAGCTCTACTGAGTGCTGGGTGACCTTTCATCTGGCAAGGATGCTGCCGTGGAGCCGGGAGAGCTAATCTCGAGGTCCGCACCCCTGCAGGCTAGCCGCCTTCATCGTCTCTGGGTCGCTGCTTGCCAGCTTTGATGGAGCACTACCTCAATCCGACTCTCGACAGTAGCCTCGGCTTCTTGGATGCCCCGATACAGCTCGAACAGGCGGGAGCGGGCGACTTTGCCGGTCCCGCTCAGCCGTCGGGAGTTCTCGACTTTGAACAATGGCTCAATCCGATCCCTGCGGCCCACTTTGATCCGAGCGGAGGACTGGCGGTGCATGTGAACGCAGGAGCGGCTGGCCCGCACCTGCAAGAAATGCGCGATGCCATGCCCCAGGCCCCCTTTGCGATGCCGTCGGCCGACTATCACGCGTTCGAAGCGCAGGTTCAGGCAGCGGCTTACGGCACGGTCGACCTCGGACGCAGCGTGGGGCAGAGCAGTCGTGCAGAGGATGCGTTGCGGAGTGCGCAGACGCTCCAAGCGAGCTACTCGCCGCAAGGACTTCACCCCGTGAGGGGATCGACTTCCGATTCCGCTTCGCGCCGGCGATCCGTGCCGGCGCCAGTCCGCACGACTCGCAACACTGCTGGAATTCAGGTCTCCCCGGTCAACGAGAACGGTCCCGACACGGCGTCATACTCGATCGCCGCGTACGGATCGCCCAAGTCCAAGCCATCCCTTGCGCTTGTCTCTGCGAGGTCTCACATGACGCGCGCTGCAGCCCAGTCGGCGCAACAACAATACATGGCATATCAGTCACCGCCTGTCTCTCCCGCACGCGCGCGTCGAAGCCCGAAATTCGCGCACGGACAAGGACCGCGGCTATTCCAGGCGGACGAGTCGGTCCCCGAAGCCGCCTTGCATCTCTTGCGTCTCGCGCAGCCGGACGGGTCTGCGGCCTCCGTCACGAGCACGTCGACGCGACTCGGAGACGACATGACCAGTGTCGATGACGACCTCGAGGTCGAAAGCGACGACACGAGTATCCACTCGGCCGAAGTCCAGAACAAGTCGCTCGCGAAGATGCTCTTCGGTCACGACGCGTCCGTCTCGCAGCTCGGTCAACTCGAAACGCGCGTCTGGCAGCACAATCCGGATCAGCCACCCCTCCACGTTCAGCGCTGCGGTGGTCCCAACAGCCCGCGTCCGAGCGTGGCCAGCTCCGTCACCAGCGCGTTCGGAGCTCGCCCGACCGGCCACATCGGCTCGCAGCGGGCTGCCAGTGTTGCTTCGACTCAGTCTCGCGCCGGGAGCGAGGCTCCGTCGATCGGCTCGATCTCGCACGCCTCTCCGGCGCCTCCTCCGCAACCGCCACGTCGAACGAGTGCGCGAGTCCGGCACTCGCGCGTTCCGACTTCAGACTCGACGACGGCCGGCGAGGATCCTCAAGACAGCGAAGATGTGGACGGAGGAGCACGCGGCACCACGCGCAGCGGTCGCGTCGCGAAGCGGAACTTGCTCGCCGAGAACCGGTCCGGATCCGCAGCGAAGCGTGCGCGTACCTCGCGTCGCAAGGATACTTCGTCGCTTCCAGCTCCGCCCCGCAAGGCCCGTCGCCAAGTCAACCTTCCGCCGACGCTCGAACAGCGCTCTTTGCCTCCACACGTCGAACCCCATCCGGACTTTCCTCGCTTCTATCGCAAGTTCCCCGTCTCGTCGGCGTTCCACCCAGAATGCTTCGTCCTCAGGCCGCCAGGTGGTTCACGCGCTGTCGCCCCTCAACCGAGGCTGCAGCCGGCTCAGGTGCATCCAGCGACGCCGCTGAGCCTCTACGACGATTCGGGGTTCGGCTCAGCCGCCGATTACTACAGCGAACCGTCGACGCCGCTGGCGAGCACCTCGGCTTCGGGTCTGCAAGGCATTCCTGTCGACGTCGCGGTACCCTACTCGGTCTACAGCATGTCGCACGCAGGCGGGGATCCGCACTTTGCTGCCTCTCTCGGAGCAGGTGCCTGTGCCGCTCTTTCTCATGTCTCTTTCCCTCCTCATGCCGAAGCCGGCGGTTCGACGTCGAGCATGGCCTCCCTGCCCTCAATTAAGACCGGCACCCCTCTACCGCTTACGCCGTCTTCGACGTCTCCCTCGACGTTTGTCGGTCCCGGGGGACTGCCCTTGAGCACAGGTCCGAACGGCTTGTCCGTGATGCAGCCGCCACCGGACGCGACTTGGAACAAGGTCGGCGATCCGCTCAATCTGTACTGGCCCCGATTCGTCAAAGGCAGCGGCGACGACAAGTGCGGCTTGTGCCCTATCTGCGCCGAACCGCCCGAACGTGGTGGCGATGGCGAGCAGAAATGGTTCAAGGTGAGTGACCACCGGATCTCGTCCTACGCTTTCCCATTCCTGACTAGTCCTCATTACCTCTTCCAGCTCAAGAACAGCAGCTACGTCTACCACATGAGCTATGCTCACGGTGTCTCGAACGTGACCGGTGCGTTCTCCGCTGTGCATGGTGAAATCGCCGTCGATCACTGATAAAGGCCCCGGCTCTGCAGGCAAACCGATCTCTCCTCCCGTCAAGACGCGTGTCATCAAATTGCCGCAGAGTCCGAAAGACCAGCGCAGCCAGATGATCGAGGGACTCTGCCACAAGGTCTGTTGTCGCTTCGCGTTTTGCGGGTCTGGGGGAAGATCTTGTTTGCTGATCAAAAGCTTCCTCTACAGTGCGATGCTTGGGTGCCGCTGCAAAGCATCAAGAACCTCGACGCTATCATCCCCGAGTTGATCTGGTGGAAGGTACGTCGCTCTTCCGTCGCCAACTGCCGAGCTGAACAGCACACTGACGGATGTCAAATGCAGCACGCCAAAAAGTGCCACGGCGAATCGATCATTGCGGGAGAAGGCAGCCACCATCTCCTCGATGACTACCACGCCCTGGTCCTCCAGCGCAAGATCGAGCACGGCGCCGTCGACGCGACTTGATCAGCTCTCCCCTCGCTTACGAGCTTCGGCTTCTCTTTCTGACGATTCGCGATTCCTCCCATGTCACGATCAATTCACCTGCATAACCTGATCGATCTCCCGTTTTCTCTCTCTCATTCATACACCACTATCTGTTCCTCAGATACATGCCCGAGCACACCGGACTCGACCAAAAGGAACGCTGAATTTTGAAGCATTTTTTTTGCAAAAGCGATGCAGGCTACGGGCCTTTGGCGTGCGTGTTTCCGCCAATGAGCTGAGCTTGTCGAGCTGCCTGAGACTTGAAGGAAGGTCGGGTGCATTCGCGTTGGTTGCCGAGTCGCGGAATGCTCGAGATGGGCTCGAATGGCTCGTCAGGGCGTTGAGACTCGGCCTGAGGACTGGTCATCCGACAAGGCTTCGTGCCGCATCGCTTCAAGCGTCGAGATGTGTGGGCTGTATCCGGCGCATTCTCTCCACCGCGTCAAGTCGGCGCAAAGAGCGTGCGGGCCGGTCCGTCGTCAGGCGCGCCGCGCCGGCCGCCTCCTCCACCGCCGCCGCCTCGACCTCGCGCAGGCTGGTTCTGCGCACTTGAGCTGCGGCCGCGAGTAGAGCCGCGCGACTGACCCTCGCCGCCGCCACCACCGCCGCGGCTTCGGCTACTCGAACCGCCGCTTTGCTGCTGTCTACTCGCCGCCTGCTGCTTGAGCCACGCCGACGCTGCGACTACCTGCGTCGACGGGATCGAGTGGTACGCTGTCGACTGCGAGACGGAAGGGAAGAAGGTGTCGAGGTAGTAGGCGAGCGCGTCTCCGGAAGAGATGGCGAGAAAATCGGGTGCAGGGGGAGGAGCCGACTGTTTGCGCGGAGAGGATGACGACGAGCCCGACTGCGAGGAATCGGTAGCACGGACGAGTCTGGCGAGTTCCGCTGCGAGCGGGGCCGGTGTCGGAATCATCGATTTGAAGAGGACGGTCGAAGCTGCTGGGCTCGACGCCGAGCTGCTCTCCGGGGTCCGTTGCGAGGCAAAGTAGAGCGCACACTGCAACGCGCCTCGCAAATGTCTTGGGATGTCATCCGCGGTCGGTAACGGCAACGGTGCCGGCTCTTCTCCGTCCTCATCGCCGGGAGGCAGCTCGACCCCCTCTGGCAGTTTAACGATCCAGTCCGGAGGAATCGCAAAGAGCCTCTGCACCTCGGGCCACGGCATCTCCTCCGCCGTGGTCTGTGCCCGGAGTCGGATGCGCGCCTCGGCGTGCTCGGGCGAGAATGCCGACTGGATCTGGTGCGCGATGGCAAGCTGGCCTTCGAGGAAGCGGGTCGCGTCTCTCGCCTGTCCGTGCAAGGGTTCGGGAGCGCGCTTGAGCATGTCAAGAGTCGAGAGGGCTGCCAGTCATGCTACGCTTGATTAGCGGGCACTCACCGGAACGTCGAGTTCACGGGGAACTGAACTGACCGGACAAGGGGACGATGAGTTTGTACTTGTCCTCGCGGATCCATCTTTTGAGGACCGGCAGGGCATGCACGAGCGCACTCGGGTCGATTACGCGCACCGGTCTCTGCCTGTCGAGGTGGACGCCGCTCGCTGCGTTGGCCCCACCGCGGCATGCACCTCGAGCGTTTCCTCCTCTGGCCCCTCCTCGAGACCCGCCGCGGGAGTACAAGCGACTGTCGCGTGAGAAGGCGAGTGTATCGACCGACTGCTCGAGCTGCGAGACTTGGTGTGCGAGGAACGCGGCGCCGAGCGCTTTCGACTGCCGTTGGCGCTGCAGGAACAACGCCGACGACGTCACAGAGGTCAGTCTCGACGCACGCCAATGGTAGGAGCTCGGCTACATACCTTGAGTTCTTCATCTTCCGCCATATTTCTCTGCTCTACGTGGTGCGGTGGTGGTGAAGGAGGACACCATGCACCAACCGCTCACTCAACTTGCGGCTTGGTGACGACAACCGCCCATCGCTTGCGAGCTGCCTTGCACGACAAAGAACGTTACGTACGCATGACTATTGCATGGCCGCGAATGGATCCATGCACGTCCGAAGGGGGAAACCCACCTCGCCTCCCGCACGGCGATCCCCGGCAGAGGGGATTCAAGTCGTCAGACGGCGGTCCAAGCCGAGCTCTGCTATTCCGATTCAGACTTCTATGTCCGTAGCCATGTGCTGATACTCGGTCGCTCGCCGCGCATGGGAAACTGATCCGGGCGCTGTCCCGTCATCGCTTACTTGCCTGCTGGCGTCAGGCTCCGGTTCATCGCCCTTGCACCCCTCCGGCTTCACGCGCTTGGTGTCGGACCACGCCCATTTGCGCGTTCGACGTGCGCTCTAGCTCTCTGCGCAATTAGCCCTCTGCGCAATTCGCTTCCCGATGTCCGATCAAGCTCGACAACCTCAGCGAGTGGTTGCGCCGGAATTGGCTGCGAGGCCTCTCGCGTCTCCACTTCGCGAGCACAGTCATCTCTCGGTCTCTACCCGCCAATGCAGAGACTGCTGCTTCCCTCGGAAGGATTGCCTTGGATGGACGATTCGGGACAACGCCCGCTGTCCGCCCGAGCCGCGACAACGACGACCTCGAGGCATCGAACTTGACAGCTGAAGATTCTTTCCTCAGCACCAGGACCACCCGATGCTCAGAACGTCAGTTAATCCGAGCACGGGAGCGCCGCGCTTGCGGCGACTGGTCCGGTTGTGGAAACTTGGCCCGCGGATGTGCTAAGCTGTCACTTTGTGGGTGAAATCGGTGGCTCAACGGTCATCTGCGATGTCAGTAGAAACAGTCTTGTATCGCATGGCGAAGCCTTCCGATAGGAGCACTGTAGACGCCTCTGCGAAGCGAGTTTTCTCGACTTCGAATGTCAATCTCGAAAGTCAAAAACGCAGCCGACGAGACGCGCCGTCCGTCGCTTGACCTTCAGCTCACCTCTATACACGCCGACGATGCGGCGCTCTCGAGAAACAAACAATGCCCCGACCGACCCACGGCTCCGGCTCGCCCACCGCGTCAAGACGCAGTCGGCGACGCCGTCCGTCCCGTCGACTCCCCTGGCGTCGACGTCTTCAGCAGCGACACCGCTGCACGGCCCGGCCGCCCGGTCCGCTTCACCGCTACTTGATCCCCTCGGAATCAAACGGAGTACGTCCGTCCAGTCGTGGGCGGACCAGCGGACGTTGATGAAGCAAGAGGTGCGTGTCTCTCTCGTCGGCAGCTTGTGTGGGGAGAGCAAAGCCAGGCCGACTGACTTGCAAAGGCTGTGCGGTGACAGAGTCCGATTCCAGGGATCGACCTCAATCAGGTGCGGTAACACTTTCGACGAGACCTTTCACGATACGAGAGCCACGCTGACCCAGGAACCGAGCGCTCCGCCAGATCTTCTTCACCCGCGACGCTCGGATGTGAGTCTGCTTTCCATAGCATTCTCCGCTAATCGGGACCCTACGAGCTGACACTGCGTCAAAAGCCCGTGTGGTCACTGCCGAGAGGTAAATCCCCTCTCGTTCTCTTTCCGGATTTGCGCCAGCTGAAGAGAGATTGCTTTTGCTCGCAGGTCTTGCCACGGAGCAACTTCAGTTCGAGACAACTCTCGCAGGCTCAGTCGAAGCAGCGAACGGCCCACATCCGGCGGAAGGAGGTGACGATCAGTGGTTCGTCTCCGGGTCTTGCGGGGTGCGGTCCAGAGCGACGGGCTGAACGCCTTAATCCCGCCACCAGATTTGCCTTTATGCGACACTTGCTGCGGCGTACAACAGCGCAAATGGGTCTACTGGTCCGTCTGGTCCCCTTGTGATCATGCCGCTCTGCTCCGCATACTGACGCCGCAAGGTCTTTGGTCAGCTCTGAGTGCAAGCAGGACAAGGCTCCCTCCGACTTTTCGCACGCCATGGTCAGCCGTCTCTGATTCTATGACCCGTTCAAACTCGCTCGGCACATGCTGATTAAAGCTCGTATGCGGTGCAGAAGAAGAAATCCTCGGGGGCACTCTGCCGCTCGTGCCAAGACCGGGCGCGGGATCCGACAGAAACGATGCCGCGTGCAGTGAGTCGAGACATTCTTGAACGCACGCTGACATCAAGGCTTTCAGTCGCCTGCTCTTAACGTTTGAGTCAAGGGAATATCGACTGACACGACTGTCCTCCTCTGCAGGAGTACGCTCGCCTCCCGCCAGCGCCCCTTCACGATTTCGTCCCAAATCTGACATCACCTTCGTTTCCCCTTTTTTTTCGCAGGCTCGAAAAGGATGTCTGGGCGGCCGCGGACGGCGGCATCGGGTCGTCCGACTCGGAGGACGACGCCCTGCATGAAGAGAAGACGACGGCGCCTCCAATCGTCAACCACACCGTTCTCCAGAGCGCGTACGAGAAGCTCGACAAGCCCGGAGGGGGCCAGGGTCAGATCATCTATGATAGCTCGGACGACGACTGAGCTGTTGTGTTAGGCCTCGAGGGAGGGTGTGTCTCGGGAATGGAAATCGCACTTTGCATTGGCTGCCTTTCTCTCTCTGCTTCGGCTTCGGCTTGACATGGTGAAGTTGTCAACTACCTCCTATTTACAGCTTGCCCCTTTTCGGTCCTCCGCCAGGTAGTCACGCGAAGGAGATCTCCATGCCGCTGTGCCAGGACTCGCCCGCCTCGAGGTACTGGAACGGTTCGGTCAGGCCCGGTTCGAGGCAGATGTACGAGTCGACGCCGTTCTCGTGCATGTCTTTGATCGTCTTGCCCTTTTCGGGACCGGGATTCCACAACTGATGCAGGGGGGTGACGAGTCAGTCGAGGGGAAACGAGACGGCGGGGTGAAAACCAATTCGAAAAAGAAACTCACGACGGCATCGGGCAAGTTGGTCTTGGTGACCTTGACCGAGTCTGTCCGTCCCTTGTACGCGATCGTGAGCTCGTCCGGGGCGCGGAAGTACACGCGGTCGACTTCGCCCTTGGGCCCATCGACATCGACGACCCTGCGCGACTCGTTGACTTTTTGCTCGCCCGTCACCTTGTCGTTGTAAGCCAGGTTGTCTAACGGCGAGACGAGAGTCTGAGGCGGGAGGACACCTTCGGGGAGGCGGAAGTAGGCGTGCAGGAGCGCTTGGAACGGCAATGACGCGACGGCGTCGGTCGGGTTTTGGACGTGGAGGGAGAGTCGGAGCGAGTACGGCAAGAGGTGGACGGTGTAGGTCAGGAGGAAGGGGAGAGACCAGACTGCGCGGATCTGCTCCGTCGGTTGCAGGGCTGTATTCCGGGGATGCAACATGGTCAGCGGGACAAGAGGGGGAGAGCGCGACCGAGATGAACGAAAGGATCTCACTAAAGACGGCCTTGATCTCTTCCTGCGAAATCTTGGACTGGCTCTCGTCAAACATCCATACGCTCGTCCGTGCGAACCCGTGCTGCTTCAGCTTGGCGTAGAGCGCATTGTCGGCGGGGGGTGGCCCAAACACGGGCCAGCAGATGGGGACGCCGCCGCGGATGGCGTTCGGGTCCGAGGTGCGGACGTCGGCTTTCGAGGAGAGGAAGAGTCGTTCTTGGCCGTCGTGCTGGTACGAGATGACGGTTGCGCCCTGCATAGTTGCGTGCAGACACAGCGAGGTGGGGCCGTGGGTCAGCGAGGACATGTTTCGCAGCCGTCCGGCGGGAGGAGCAGGAAAGGCGACCAGAGAGTGACGCTTTGGACCCATCGTGTGCTCACCTTGAGGGCGACGACGACGCTCGACGCGCCGAGCGAGAGGGTGACGGTGTCGGATGACGGTGCGATCGACACTGGAAGAGCAGACGCCGGAGGTCGGCGATCAGTTGCGCGGCGGTGGCCTTATGGGCTCCAGCCAGGATTGCAGCTCTCGACTCACTGTCTGGACTGTGCGGACTGGAAAGTAAGGGCGAGAGAGAAAAGTCAGATCCGCAGCAGCGGACATATTCGACACGACGACAACACACCGAGTTCTTCTCGGACATGGAGCGGGTCGAAACTGATCAGTCTCTGGATAGTCTTGTCAGAAAGAATCCCGCCTATATGCCTCTGCAGACGCCCGAAGATGGGAGCATAGATTCCCTTCTCTCGTTCCGCGCAAAGTCGAAAAAGACAGGGAGAATCTCAAATGGGGCTTGCCCTCGCCGTCGTCCACTCGCCGCCAGCGCTAGAGCGGCATACGAAGCCTAAAACAGACGCACGAGTGACAGGATGACCTCGCGAGATGTGCGCGACATCATGCAGCTCGGCCCGGCCCCGGCCGCGTCGTCGTCGTCGCTGCTGCAACCCGCTCCGAGCAGTCGCAGAGGCGGCGGTCCGCCCGGTCCACCCGCCAAGAGGCTCGACGGTATCACGCGAGAGCTGTACGCCCTGATCGGAGACAACCAGCCCGCGCTCGCGCTCGCGCAACCCGTCAAGCCCAAATTCAAGGAGCGCACCAAGGCCGTCCGCAGGCCGGCGCACTGGAGTCGCATCGGGTTCACGAACCCGGCGAGGGCGGCCGCCTTGACCGGAGACACGGACGCCGAGACGCAGGCGAGGCGCAAACTCGTCCTGAGGCACTGGGTCAAGGACCTCACCTCGACCCTCGTCGACGGCGCGCCCGACAACAAGTTCGCAAAGTTCAACACGAGCAGTCAGCCGTACTCGTACAACGACGCAGAGTACGATGCTTGGCTCAAAGGTTCGTGCCGAGTCACTTGCACCAAAGTGATTGCAAGCCGAGACTTACTTGACTTCCCGCAGCCGACGACTGGACCAAGCCAGAGACGGACCACCTCTTCTCGCTCGCTCGCCAGTACGACTTGCGCTTCATCGTCATGGCAGACCGCTGGGAGCTCCCGAAAGAGCGCAGCGTCGACGTACGTGTCTCCAACAACGCTTTCAAGTTCCTCATCGTGCTGACGGGCTGTTTCTTCTTGGCCGTGCAGGAGCTCAAGAATCGCTACTATGCCGTGTGCCGGGCCCTCGCAGCGAACCGCCCTGCTCCCGAAGTGGCAGATCCGGCAGAGAAGGAAAAGGCCGACAAGGCGCGGCAAGACACGGTTGCCTCGTTCAGCTTCGACATCAGTGGGTCCTAGTGTCGAACACGGTCCGACGCCTTTCTTCGTGCTGACCCCTCATTCTGCCGTGCGCAGACCGCGAAACGGAGCGCAAGAACTACCTGCGATCGCTTCTCTCGCGAACGCCGGCTCAGATCGCAGAGGAAGATTTCCTCTACGTCGAATCGCGCCGGATCGAGCAAAACTACCACAAGATCGCCTCGGAGCGGGCCGAGCTCCTGCATTTGCTCGGCGGCCGGGAGGGTGTCGGCATTGTCGGGTCGGGAGTCCAGCTCGGAGTCGGTGGCGGTGCCAAGGGGATCAGTCAAAGCGCGAAGGACGCCGAGAAGCGCAAGAAGGGTCCGGGATGGGAGATGGTCGCCGGCGTCAACGCGCTGCCCGAAGGTTGGGCTGGAGAAGGTAGCAAGCGCAGGATCACGGCTGCCGAAGGTGCGTTTGCGTCGATATGCGGTCTGACGCCGTATGGTGGAGGCTCGCGACTGACCTTGGCCTGTGCGCGCTTCGTCTCGCTTCGCAGACGCCGCGCTCTGCATCGAACGGCATCCGATCCCGACCGGGATCGCCCCGAAAGCTTCGAACGCGCCTCCCTCGCAACTCCGATCGGGTCGCCTCGCGCCCGTCAAGTCCGGCCTCGCGAACAAGGTCTCTGCCGCCCTCACCGAGACGGGCATCTCGACCTCGCTCATCATGCCGACCAAGGCCAACATGTCGAAACTCGACGACTTGCAGGCTGCGTTGACGCAGATGCTTGAGCTCAAGAAGGCCGTCGACCGCATTCAGGGCGAGATCCGCGTGCACAAGAAGAAGCGGTCGCAGCTGCTCGGGGAGGAGGAACCGGTCATCAAGGGCGAGGACGAGGACGACTCGAAGGGGCATGCCAACAGGGTGAGTCTACATTAGTTTGCTTCCGTGACGCCGCCGTACTGGGCGCTGACCGGTGGTGGTCACTTGCAGAACAAGCGCTCGGCCTCGGTCGCATCTTCGACGGTTTCGACCAAACGTGCGCGACACTGAGCACTGCGCCCGTTTTTTTTTGGCTTTACCGTAGTCAGTTCTTCCGTGCTTCTCGTTGTATTCTGTCTTTTTCTGCCTAGGGTCGGGGAGCGTGGCTTTTGAGCGGGATGAGGGAATCGAGTCTTCTTCCCCTCTCGTTCCTCTCCCTCCCGCACCGCACGGCCTCCACCAGCACTCGAGGCTCGGGCGCTCTGGCAGCGTACATAGGTCTCATTGCATTAGGTCTGCTGCGCCCTCGTACGCCCCGCGCCGCAGTTCGCTCGCCTCACGATGCTCACGTCGGTTCCCCTTTCCTCTGCTCGCTTTCCACATCGACTCGCGTTCGCGACGGGCTGACTTGCGCTGCATGTCACCCACAGGCATCAACACTCTGGGTTCCGAGCCGCTCTCGCCGTCCGCGAGCTGCCCTCGCCGCCCATCTCGCCCGCGGCCGATCAAGACGGGGGTCCTCCTGCTCCTCAACCCACGCACGCAGCCTCAGTCGAGCCTTCTCCCGTGTCCAAGCTCCTCGTCGAACACGTGCCGGCCCAGCTCGAGAGTGGACAGGTCATCACGTACGTCGCGGCGAGTGACGAGCCGATTCGAGTCCTCTTCCACCGTGACCGCACCCTCAAGCCGGTCGAGGGACTCGAAGCTTACGCGGCTTTTCTCTACTTGCCGGATGAGCTAGTACGTAGTCATCCTCGTCGCATAATCGACCCACGCTGACGACTCGCCCTGGCAGCCGTGGTGCAAAGTGTTCGCAACCGGCGGCGCCGTGCTCGACTTGCCCGGGCTGGACTGGTACATCGACGGCGAGCTCGGACGTACGTTCTAAACTCGCCCCTCAGGCGTATTATAACCGATATACTGATTCACGTCTCGACGAATTCTCTCCAGCGCCTGCGTCGACCTTGGCCGAGACTGCCACCCACTGCGCGGAGCTCAAAATCTTTCGCTGTCGCCTGAAGCATGACGCGCAGCTCGGGTGAGCTCCTCGATCTCATTTCTCAGCTACATAATATCATCTGAATGGCTAAGCCCGTCGCAACAGGTACGGCTACGTCAACTCGAGCGATGTTGCCGCGGTAGACGAATCGGCGCCGGTTTGCGTCTTTGCGTGGCATTTCGTCACGAAGCGTCAGCTCGAACTGCTCACGGTGGTCCCTTCCCGCGTCCCGGCGCACACGACGAGTCAGGTGGGAATCAAGATCGCCTCGGCGGACGAACACGAGGAGACGCTGCAGCACGAGCTCACGCCCGCCCTCGAGTTTCTTCGCCTTTCGAACCGCCTCCTTGTTTCTCTTTTGACGGCGGACCAGAAGAGCAAGTTCATCCACCTCCTTTCGACCTCGCAAGAAGCGCAGCAGCTCCTTCAGGTGGACGAACTTCGCACACTCGGGCAGTTCGGCAAGGAGACCGCGCAGCCGGACGGAGACACGTCGACGGCTTCCGAGCAGGCCTCGGACCGATCATCGCTGGTCACCCCTGATACCCTCTCGAGCAAAGCGAAGGTCTCGACCGCTCAAAAGCGCCAAGCCGCGCCGGGCACAGTCAACAGGCCGCGCCGCAGGAAAATCGCGCCTGGCCAATACCGCGAACCTTCGTCTGACTGAGCACGAAAGGGCTGTGTCGTTCTTTACTCTCTTTGTCCGTAGCGTACTTGTGGTCAGTCTAGTCTATGCAGCTTGTCTCCCCTCGAACGTGTGAATCTTGCGCGAGAAAAAGGAGGCGAAGAAAGCAAATAGTCGAAATCGTCTCTCTCCCACTCTCCGACTCTCCGACTCTCCGCGGTTCACCCGATCCCATGGCTGACGCGGCTCGTACGAATCAAACCGCTGTCCCGCCGCTCGCTGCATGGGGCTGGGCGGTCCAGCTTGTCGTGAACGAAAAGACTTTGCTCCGCCCCAGGAGCGTTTTTGCCTTTTCGTCCAAGGCCTACACGGCGCACTATGAGGTGCAGCAGCTCATGCCGGGACTTCGGTTCGCCGTTGTCTGGCACGACGGTCGTCCGGACCCGGCTCCGAGCGTCGGAACGTGCTGGATTCAGCAGGGCGGAGAGCAAAGTCCGACAACCTTGATCGGCTCGTCTCTGCTGGTCCCTACCCAACAGCGCTGGGCGACTCTTACGAGCAAAATCGGTAAGCATGATCGTCTCTCCGTAAACGGAGACCCGCTCGTCCCGTGGTAGCGGTGTTCGCATTTGACGACGCATGAGGCACGGCTGACCGTTGGACTCGTCCCTCGTCCTTCTCAACCACCCACAGAGACCGGAGTAGCTCCACTCAAGTTCATCCTCACCGTTCGAGACCCCGTCCAACCTGGCGCGCAGCCCGCCGAGCCGATCGCCTCGTTCGTTCTGGTTTGCAACCTCCTGCAGCCGCCCCCTGCCGCTCACCAAGCTCCAGGTACGTTCTGGCGATCTGGAGATTACCCGACCGCTGCGAAGTTTACTCAACGCAAGCTTATACGTGGACTGTCGGATGATTCCCACGACAACAGCGTCAACCCGGTCCGTCCAACCTGTCCGTCCCGCCACGACTTTGCCTGAGCGTACCGTCTCGGGGGCGCTCTACGACCCGCAGACGGAGCAGCGCGCTTATCGGAGCCTGCAAGACTCTTACTATGCGGCGCTGCGGAGGGCAGAATGTACGCAAAGAAGAGGAGTACTCGAATCGCCGCCCGGCATCTTTCGCTGACGCTGACTCGGCTCACGGACAGACTTTGAAGAGACGGTCGCGACTCTTTACCGCCACCTCACTCCGTCTGCGCACCTTCGCTACCTCGACTCGCGTCTGTCCGAGAATGCCCTGGCGCCGGCCCTGCGTGCCAGCGTTGCCGAAACGCGCGAACACGTCGTCGAGCATCTCCGCCGGGAGATGGCGTCTGCCGTGCAGACCGAGTTTTTCGCTCTCATGAACGCGCTCGAGGAAGGGAACCCGGTGCCGGATGCGAACGCGAGCTTCAATGAGTCGTCCTGACCAGGGATATGGTTCCGAGGGCGCAGCTCACTTGTCGGTTGACCTTCTCAGGTGGCCTCGCTTCGTAGCATGCAGTGCAGTCCAGCTTGAATGACAGTACAAGCAGTGTGGACAAGACTCGGCACTACAAGAGAAACAGATAATAGTCCGTTCTACGCTCAGTGTCCTTCTTTGGTTTGGGATTTGTCATGCAGGGCAGCGAGGCGACTTTGCACGAGTAAACAACGGCACCGCCGGCGCATTGATCGACCAGGACGATTGTCGACCGTGTCCGAGGTGTGGCGAGGAGATCGAACTGACCTGCGATGCGCAGTCGTCCCCGAACTCGGCCGACGCGAGGGTGAGGAGGTTGGGAACGGGTGTCTCTGCGCGACTCGCCGGAGAGGAAGACCGAGCCGATCCTTCTCCGCAGCTGACGAAACTGCCGTCACCGGATCCAGCCGCAGACCATGTTCGGCAAGAGGCTGTCGAGAAGGCCGACGACGGCGTGCGCCGATGTGCAGGTCTCAGCGTCGCGGGGGATGAGACGGGACTGCCGCGCGCTCGGCAGCTCAACATGCTCTGACCGCCAAGGAGCCCGCAGAGCTCGATCTGGTATGCGATCGTGAGACATTGCTCGAGGAGGTCGAAGAGACATGGCCTTCGTCCGGCGTGGCGGGCGGCGTGAGCATCAGGGCCTTCGGTTGGAACGGCGAAAGAGGCGGCCTCGTCTTGCTCGCAGGGGAAGTATCACTTGCGTCTGTATGTCGCGAAATCGCCGATGCGACGAGCGTACAATCGCTGCTGCGGGCCGATTGACGGGACGGCGTCGTCGCAAGCGAGACGTCGCACGAGTCTTGCAGCAGATCGGGGTTCCGTCCGTCGTCCGTAGCGCGCAGAGCGAGAGCTAAGCGAACGGAGAGGGCCTCGAGAGCTTCTTGGCAAGCGAGGAGCATGGCCTGGGCGGGATCCTGCTCGTGAAGGACGTCCGCGTTCTGCAGAGCGCCCTCTTCCTCTTCATCGTCGTCGTCCTCCTCGATGATGCTGTCCGGCAGATCGAACTGCCGCGACGACGGCGACATCGCTCCAGTCGGACGTTCTTGAATCGACAGCGACGAGGTAGATCCCACGCGACCGAGCGAAGACTCGTACAGGCGATTGCATCGATCTTCGGCGCCGCGGATGATGGCGCCCAGCTCCGTAGCCAGACGCTCGCGCTCAGCGACCAGCCTTCGACGTTCGAATTCGATCGACGCCAGGAGTCGGGCTGATTCGTCGTCCGAGCTCCTCCGCGAGTGTTCATCGGCGGACAGTTCCTGCTGTGAGAAGAGTCCGAACTGAGTTAGAATCAGCGCAAGTGATCCACAGAGACTCGTGACGTACCTGTCGGAAGCCGGAGAAGGAACTCTGCCATTCTGAACTCCGTCGAACGGGCTCCGAAGCCACGGAAATCGATGAAGCCTGCTTGCGCAGTGTGGCGGACGGAAGTGGCGCCGCTAGACAGCCGCAAGCGTCCACCGTACATACGACCCCTTCCATCGAGGGCACCGGCGTAGGCGTGTCACTGTCCGGACGCAGGCGGCTTTGGGAGGACGGACGACCGAGTGAGCGCGCAGGTCGAGGCGGAGCAGGACCGTGCGATCTCATGCTTCGCAGCGAAGTGCGACTGTCAGATCGTAGCCGTCCGGCTACGGCAGCAGAAGACGGCCGACGCGGCGTGGAAGGCGCAGGGCCTGGGCCGAAGCTCGGCAAGAGTCCGAAAATCGACAAGCGGCGGGATCCGGCTCCTTTGCCGTGTCCTCTGGTCGTCTTCGACGACGTCGGTACCGCATACGCAGGAGAAGTCACGCAGGAGTTTGCGATTCGAGGACGAGGAGGGTGCGGTGCGTCAGTCGCGACGCTCGCTGCGCGCGATCTGCCCGCAGATCCGGTCACCGACCACGAGGCCGAACCACGCAGTTGCGGCACCGGTAACGAAGCGCTCAGCGAGGCGCGCGGATGCATATGACACTGCTGCTGTGGTGCTGTGGCGGCCGCAACGGGAGCGCTCGCAACCTCGTCCGTCGTCAAAGCCAAGCCGATTTCACCAAGCTCGCTTAGTTCCGCCGGCTCGCGCGACTTTTTCGACCCTCTCTTCAGAAAGAAGAAATTGCTCAGCGAGGCACGTTTCGAGACTGCTGTCGGAGGTTGGCGCAGCGAGCTTGTTCCGGAAGGGTAGCTGCTGGACTGCGCGGCTGTCGCCGCCTCCTCCGCTGCCCTGATCGAGACGAGGGGAGCGACAGGGTTCCGAGGCGCGATGGACGGAGTAGGCGTACGCTCCAGAGGACGGGAGATGGATAGCTCTGCGGCCGAGCGACTTCGATGCGGTTTCTTGAGCGACGACGAGGAGGAAGAAGAGAACGGTGCCCAAAGCGAGCGCAAGAACGAAGCTCGGCGATTCGCCAACGTGCCAGCTTTGCGGCCGGAAGCCATGCCTTCGTTCAATACGGGGTGTCCTTCGCTGCTGCTGTGCGACTTTCGGGCGTCCTCCGCTTGGACCAAGTGCCAATCCGCGTCGAAGGTTTCCTCGACCGGCGTAAAGGCCGCAAACGGGTCATCGGTCGGCTTGAACGAGACTGAAGTGCGGAACGTCGCCTTTGAGACTCGTCGTCCTGTCGACGTCCGTGTTGTTATCGGGGTGACTTGGGACGCTCTGGAGAGAGACCGAGTCGTGGGAGCGAGCGAGCGGAGGAGGAAGGGGCTGCGAGGCTCGGCGTACAGCTCTGCGATGGGCAGTGGCATCCTGTGTAGGCACAGGAGGTATAGTGAGATGTAAGAGGAAGAGCTGTAAGTTTGGGGTCCGCGGAGAGAAACTCCAGATGCGTCCGGCGCGATCCGTGCACGAACAACCGACGGCCGGACGCTCCTGAGCAAGTGATGGGAAGCAGTTTGGGATGTGAATGCAGGTGCGACGGAAAAAATGCGAGAAGAAATACAAAAGACAGTGTAATGTGCACGAGATTCCGAGAGAGCCTCTTTTTACGCCTGGAGGTAGTCCCTGGCGGACGTCGTGCCGACCAAGTCTTGGTCCACCGGTGCAAACATGCGGTCGAACGCGTCCGACGCGAGCTTGGTCTACAAGGTGAGGACAAACTCTCAGGTCAGCGCATGAGCGGTCATCGAGAGTAGGGGAAAGCTCACGTTGGCGTGATAATGCGTGAGCGGTTTCCACGCTTCCGCCTCTTCGGCCCTCATCGGACCAAACAAGCCCTCGTCCGCGCGGCCGTTGCCACCTCCGAGGGGTCCCTTGGCGGCCGTGCCGGCCTCTTGCTGCTTGATCGAGACCTGCACCGCCTTGGCCGCTTCCTTCTTCATCTCGGTGTCGGAAATCTCCTCGTCATCGTCATCGTCGTCGGCCTGCGCGTTGCGCTTTTGTCGACGTTCGATGGCGAGAAGGTTGTCGAGGTAGGTCAGGGAGGGCCGAAGTTGGAAAGTGTGGTTGACGGGGTTGAGGTGGAGCGCGTCTGCGGCGCGGCGAGTTGAACAAAAACCGTCAGCTCTTTGCGTTCTCGCCGCAGACGAACGAGAGAGCTCACCGTTCCGCACGACTCCGACGAGGTAGCTCGTGACCTCTGGCACGGTCGTGCTGGCATAGACCATCTTGTCGAGCCTGCGACTCTCCTTCTCCTCCTTGTACCTCGCCTCGTCCTCGTCGTCGCGCGCGTCCTTCCTCTTCCTCCTGGCTCCCTTCTTTTCCTTTTCGCGCTCGCGTTCCTTGTCTCGCTCCTCGACGACGCCCTCTGCGTACTTTTTCGCGTGCTCCTCGTTCCAGCGGTCGGGGTGCGTCTCCATCGGGATGGTGACTTCGAGGTGCTGCGTCTCGGGCTTGTACTGGGCGACGAGCTTGCCGGCTGCGCGACTCGTATCGTTTGGCCAGTCTGGTCGGAGGGCAGGTGGCAAGAGCGGGTGGACCGAGTCGGGCTGCGGTTGCCGGTCGGGGTACTGGAGCAAGGCGAGCGACTGGAGGTAGTGCGGCGTGTAGTACACCGGTAGCCGCCGCACGATCGGGTCATCCGGATCATCATCATCGTCGTCGTCGTCGTCGTCGTCCTGGTCTCCCTGGTGGTCGTCGTCGTCGAGGTCCATGCCATGTTGACCATCGAGCGCAAGGACGGTCGACGGTTTCGCGCGTTTGCTCTGCGCCTGCGAGGTCGACGCGATCGGAGTCGGGTGGATCTCCTCGTATGCGTCGGCCATCGTCTGCCCTCTATGCTCACGCGGGCTTGGAAAGAGAGAGCGACCAACAGGTGCCGCTGAGAAGTGGGACGATAAATAGTCAATTCCACTTCTGTAATGTTGGCGAATACAACGTGGAGAATTTCGACCCCACGCGACTCTCTTGCTCGCTACACTCACTGTGAAAGGGCACAGTGCACACGATATGGCTTCCTTTCCAGACTACTATGCCATCCTAGGTCAGCCTCTGCTCCTCGCTTTCTGCGTGTTCCGAGCCTCGCCTCACGACGTCACCACGCCAAATTGCACCGCCTTCTTGGCCCGCCGGCGTGTCCGCCCTCCAAGCCTGCGCGGGAGCTGGCAGGACATCAGGAGGAAGCCTAATGGAGGACGGATGAGGCAGGCGAGCCTTTCCGAAGGGGCGGAGTGGTCGAGGCAGCGACGGATGGGTCGGTTTTCACATGGCGGCGAGCAGCGAGGAGCCCCGAAGCGCTATACAGCGGGCAGCGTCCGGCTCAAGCTCTACGCGGTACCTACGCATCATTAAACGCCGACCGCTATTGGTCCGACAACTTTACGCCTCCCGAAACGTCAACCTCGATTGTGCAAAGGACTGAGAAGGAGAGCTGACACTCGCCCCCGCCTTTGCCGTTCAAACAGAGGTACAAGAATCGGCATCGTTCGAGCAGATCAAGACAGCCTATAAGCGCAAGTCCCTCCAGTGCCACCCCGACCGCGTCCCGGCCGGTGCCGCCAACGACGCGCGCCGGCGAGCCGCGACCGTCGAGTTCCAAGCCGTTGCCGACGCCTACTTCGAGCTGTCGGACCCAACTCGCCGCAAAGCGTACGACGAACTGCGGAAAGCGAATCAGAGTCGGTGGACCGACTCGTCCGACCAGAGTGGCAACTTCTGGAACTACTTTGGCGGCGGCGCGCAGGAGCAGCAGCAGCAGGACCAATACGACGAGGCGACCGAGCCGGAAGACTTTGAGCGCCCGGATCCGGAACACGTCTTTGGGAACGTGTTTGAGGAGTTGCTCCGACCCGAAGTCCACAGAATCTTGCCGATCTGGACTTGGGGCGGCGCAGCGTCGGGAGCGGTCCTCGGCTTTGTGCGTCCACCTTCCATCCCTGTCTCCGACCTCGACAGTCAACTCACTTCAAGCGTTCGCTTGTCCCACAGATCACGGCCAACCTACCTGGAGCGGCGGTCGGCGCGTTCGCCGGCTCGCGACTCGGTGCGATCCGCGACGCCAAGGGCAAGGCGGTCTACGCGGTCTTCAAGGACCTGCCGCAGACGGACAAGGCGCGGATCCTCGCCGAACTCGCGAAGCAGGTGTTTGGCATGAGCGGACTGTCGGGCCTCGCGGGCGCTGCGACTGGTTCGCGGTAGTCCAGTACCACGGTTCGAGCCCTCCGCAGCATATTCCTCGCCCTGGATTTCCTTGATGTAGCACTTTTGACATATTGATAACCCTGATGCAAATAGGCATTCCTTCCAAGTCTTCGCCTGCATGCCTAGCACGAGCTTTGCTTTCTTCCGCGGACTTGAGCAGCGAATTCCAACGGGCGCGGCGATGAGAGCGCTTTCCTCTTCTGCTTGCTTCTGCCTACACTCGGCGTCGGAGGTTGCACGCTGGCGTGAATCTTGACTCCGACAAGTTACAGCCGACCAGCCCAGCCACAGATCGCTCGCGCTTCTACCTAATCGGCGACTCAACCCCACCTCAAGCCGGAGAACCGATAGTGCGCAGACAGCTCTTTGACAGCGGTCAGGACAGACGACACAAGCTACAGGTCAACGACAAGCACCGGTTCCGCGATCATGCTTTCGCCGTCGTCGTCGCGGACCGCTGTCCGAGTCGCCTTCCTCCTCTTCGTCGCCCTCCTCGCTTCGCTCCTCACAGCGCGTTACAAGCTCGAAGCGCCTCACGATCACCCGTACGGCAAACCGGTCACGCTCGGACATCAAGCGTGGCAGGTCGCGTTCTCGAGGACGCCCGTCGGAGGAGAAGAGGTGGGAAAGGTCGATGCGAAAGTCGAGGGAGGGGCAGAGACGGGCGGCGATGGGTACGACTCGCAGAGTGATCTGTGGGACGAAGATGACTGGGGTAGCTGGTGAGTTCAGTCGTCGTATAGAGCCGTGATGCGCGCATTTTCGCTAACTTGGAGGAGAATCGCCCAGGACTTCGTCGGGCTCGTCAAACAAGGTGGAGTGGGACCCGCTGCGGGCAGATGCGACACCTTTCACGGAGCTGCAAGTCAAGGTGCGTGTGCCGGCCTCATGATGCCCCATGCAATAGGGTTCTGCAGCCTGATTGCATGACTGATGGAATCGACGAATGCTACGCACAGACTTGCGTCCTGTCGCCCGGAGTGTACGACATGTGCTCGCCTGCATCGTCGGCCAAGGAGGATGCGACTCGCGGCGAGTGGGTCCGAATCGACAGGGATGTCAACAGGCGTGTCGGCGTGTACTACCTCTACATCTATGCTCGTGCGTCACAAGCGGCTTCTTCTCGCCGAGCACCCTCTTGTAAGAGTCGAGCTAATCACACCCGAGTATGCAGGTCGTCTCTTGCCCGGCTCGAAAGCCAACGTCATAACCGACATCCGCTTGCTGAACCACTCTGCCCAGATCTCTGACCTCTCCGAGGACGGCCTCTGGGTCGAAGTCTCGGCCTCTCTCCGCGAGGGCGTCTGGCCGCGCATGACCCCGCTCTTCATGCACTACAAGCTCACTTCGCAAGCCGACGTGCGGCAAGCTCGTCGCGCCAGCGACGACAACGATGCCGGCGAACTCGAGCCCATCACGGAACTCGACGTGTTGTACGGCTCCGAGGAAGTCAGCCCGCTGCCGGGCTTCACCAAGATCGAGACGCCCGTTACGGGCGGCCTTGACGACGAGAACCGTGTTGGAAACGGCTACGGCAAGGGAACGAGGATCGGGGCGAGTCTGGCCTACAGGCGAAAGAGCGCGAGTGAGTGGCCAATTCCCGAGCTTTCGAACTTTTACTCTGGACTGACTCGGTCTTGCGCAGCTCTCCCTACGGTCCCGACCCTCCGCTTCAGCGCCGAGGGCAAGTACAAAATCCTGCAAGTCGCCGACCTTCACTTCTCTGTCGGCCCCGGCGAGTGCCGCGACATGGACCCGCAGCACGAGCAAGAGTGCAAGGACATCGGCGCCGACGTCTACAGCCTCAAGTGGCTCGAGACCGCCCTCGAGGAGACCGAACCCGACCTCGTCGTCTTCAGTGGCGATCAGCTCAACGGGCAGAAGACGTCGTGGGACGCGCAGTCGGTCATCATGAAGTTTGCGCCGCTCGTGTACCGGCGCAACATCCCTTGGACGATCATCTTTGGCAACCATGACGAGGAGGACACCGATCTCGACCACGAGAAGCAGATGAGTGCGGCTTGCCTTCCTTCGTTCCGGCGGCAGAGTGCGGGAAACTGATCAGCCCTCTCTTCGCAGACTTGATGCGCCACTTGCCCCTCTTTATCGGCGAATCCGGTCCGACCGCTGTCTCTGGAGTCGGCAACTATGTCCGCTCGATCCGCTCGCCCGAAGGAAGTCAGGACGACCGCCCCCTGTTCACCATGTACTTCCTCGACTCGCACGCGACGGTCAAGAAGGTCAATCCTTGGGCAAAGTCGGAGTACGACTACATCAAGGCAGACCAGTGAGTCGTGGCGATCTTTTCCGTCAGGGCGGGCATTTCTAACGCGGCCCTTTCCCTCTTGCGCAGGATCAACTGGTTCCGTGGACGATCGGCGCAGATCCACTCCTACACTCGTCCTTACAACGTGGATGCGCAAAGCTCTGCGTCGAACAACCTGCGGCTCAGGCGCCGAAGCCGCCCCGCCCGCTCCTCCAAACGTCAAACAGACGGCGACGATGCCAAGTGGACCGAAGCTGCAGTCGACGAACTCAAGTCGCTCGAGAAAGAGTTCGGTCTCGATGGTGCGCTCAACCCCGCCGTCGAGCCGTATGATGGCAGTTCTGTCGTGAACGACCCGGAAGCTGCCGGCGAGAAAGGAGCGACCTTTGACGAGGAGGCGACGGCGACCGACGGCGACCAGTCCGAGGAGGCAACGGCCGCCGAAGTGACGAGCGCCAAGTACCTCGAAGAGGAGGACGAGCTGCTCGAGGGTGCGGCGGATATGGAACCGACCGTCCTGCCTGCCGGTCCGACTCGCGCGAATCCGATGCAGGCCAAGCCCAATGCCATGTGAGCGATCTGCCACCCCCATCGCGCACGATCTCACGAGCTCCCACTGATCTATATATATCTTCTGCACGCAGTGTCTGGCAGCACATTCCGTTGCCGCAGGCTTACTCTGCAGCGGTCGACGTGTCGCCCTCCGGGAAGCGCCTCCGCGTCGGGTCCCGCTACGAAGGCAACGGCGCTCCGAGGCACGACAGCGGCTTCTGGCAGCAAGGGATTCTCGCTCAGAAGGAGATCCCCGCGTCTACGGACGGCGCGCCGATCGATGCGTTCTGGGACGGCGAGGGAACGAGTCCGACGGAAGGTCGACCCGAGGTCAAGGTCCTCGCTCACGGGCACTGCCACTTGACCTCGGACTGCCGGCGCATTCAAGGTGTCTGGGTGTGCTTTGGCGGGGGTGCGACATATTCGGGATACGGATCCGCCGCTTTTTCGCGACGGATGCGCGTTTTCGAGATTGCCGACTTTGGAGAGACGATCTCGACGTACCAGCTCACGGACGAGCGGGAGCGGATCAACGAAGCCGTACTGTATGGTGCAGGCTCTCTGGAGGAGCAGTAGACATTTATTCTTTTCTGGGCTGTACATTCTTCGGGTTCTCACCGCACGTTCCCCTTGCTCTCGTTCTCTTGTTGCTCCTGTAACACTCCAAATCTGACAATCCCTTCGACCCTGCGCGGACAGTCTCTAGCTAGCTCGGGAACCTCTGCTATGCTCGGCCGTCTGGCGTGCCTGCTGTCGTTGACGATGACGGTCATTAACGCTGAATCCCGAACACCGGACGTATACGTTCCCGTCGCCCGCGAGAAGACGCAACGCAGCCCAGCGTGGCAGTATTCGGTTGTGGAAGGCTGTGAGCTCCTGTCAACCCTGCTGAGGCACGTACGACTTGCTCATGCTCGCCGCTGCCCTTGCAACAGATTTTCATCAAACTAGCGCTTCGACCTCACACGACTACCTCGAAGAGTCTTTCGGCTTGATAGATACGTCGAGGGAACGATGGACGAACCTTCGAAAGGACCTCACGCGGCTCAACGACGAGAGCGACGATGACACGCTGTTCAAGGTCCTCTTCCTCGGTCGGCACGGACAGGGTTGGCACAATGTGGCGGAGCAGCGCTACGGGAGTCCGGAATGGAACAGCTATTGGAGCAAGGTCAATACGGACGGTAACATGACGGTACGCCAGTCGCACGAGTTCTCTCCGCCTCTCCGTTTGCCGATTTCTCGCGCTCACGCTACTCTCCGCAGTGGGGCCCGGATGCTCAACTTACACCACTCGGCGAGAACCAGGCCAGACGAGTACACCGTGCCTGGAAGAGGGAGACCCTCGCAAATGCGCCAGCTCCGCCGGTTTTGTACAGTTCGCCGCTGTCGCGCGCCGCCTCTACCTGCGAGATCACCTACGAGGGTTTGGGAGCCCGCCGACCAGTTTTCATGGAAGAGCTGAGGTGCGCGTGACTTTTGTTTGATGCTGAGGTGCATTTTTTAAACGGAAAGGGACTGACACTGTCGATCTCTCAGGGAGACCATCGGCGTCCACACGTGTGAGCCCAGCGACCCAGCGAATGATCGTTCGATCAGAGGGCTCACAAGGTCTGGCACTTGCAGGCGACAAGAGGCACAGCAAGACGTGGATGTCGGCGCATTATCCGCGATTTGTATTCGCAGAGCCGTTCGAGGAGAAGGGTGAGTGAAGCTTCCCTCTCCCTCCGGCGATGACGACGGGTACTAATACTGCCTACGAAGATGTGCTTTGGAGCGCCGATGAGCGCGAGACAGACGATCAGCAAGACGCGCGAAGCCGGAAGGCGCTCGACTATGTTTGTCGCGATCCAGCTCCATGTTCATAACCCGAAGCGCTGATTCTTGCCCGAGCAGATCTTCTCGCATGATTCTCCCACCTATATCGCCATCACCGCGCACGGGGGTACGATCGCGTCCCTCCTACGCGTTGTGCAGCATCCGCGTGTGCAGACGCAAACCGGATCCGTCACGCCAGTCATCGTCAAAGCGAGGAGAGCCGGCCGTGGTCAGAAACGGCCCATAGACAATGTCGGCGCGAGACAAAGAGTCTTTGACAGACAGTATTAGTGTAACAGTATGCTTGAATTGCGCCACGGAAAATCAGGCTGCAAATTGCGAGCAAATGCGAGGTGCGGATGCGAGTGCAAAAGGGGAGGGTCGTCATAAAGCAAGGGGAGTATGCGAGGTCATGATCAATGAAAGATACGAAATTTTTGAGACTCGGCGGTGGGTCGTAGCGGGCGAGATCGAGCCTTAGGCAACAGACTGAGTCTGGGCCTCTTCCTCGACGTCCTCCGCCTCGAGCCAGTCGAGACAGGTCGGTCCACAGCCGCGCCACCGGATCGGAATAATGCGCACGTCGCTGCTCCGCTTCGACGTCGGTGGTTGCGCCACTGCCGCCGCTGCGGGTTTGAGCGACGCCTCCGAGACCCACTCGAACCGCTCGACGGCGGGGCGGTAAAAGACGCGCGCGTGTCCGGCATGGGCAGGAGAGCGACAGACGTGAGAGAGGGGGTCGAAAGGAGCGGGAGGAGAAGGAGATGTGGCGGCGGCGGTTGAGGAGGACGAGAGGGCCGACGAAGTCGAGAGGTGACGAGCGCGGAGGAAGGGCACGGCGGAGACGGGGTTGGCAGCAGCGTGCGGGAAGATGGAGAGGAAGATATCGTTCAAGCGCGGTGGGAGGACCTCTCGCAAATAGTCGGCCGTGTAAAAGTGCTTGATGAGCGGTTGGGCGAGTTCTGCAGACGGGCCGATCGGGTCGAGGAGTTGCCGGATGCAGATCTCCTCGAGCGACGGCAGAGTAAAGTGCACCTGCAAAGGTCCCAGGACTCTTCTCCGCCGTCGACGCGGCTGCGCTGTTCCGGTCGAGTCCTCTGCTTCTGTCTGGGACGGCGGGTCCTGAGGGGCTGTGGTTGCGCTCGGGGGTGGGGCCAGCCACGGATTCGGGTGCAGGTTCAGGATTGCGAGGTTGTCGAGGTTCAAGATCTCGGCGGGGAGGAACTTGAGCTGGTTGCTCGCGAGGTTGAGGGTGTGCAAGGAGGTGAGCCGCCCGATCCCTTCCGGGAGGGCGTCGAGGCGGTTCTGCCGCAGGGACAGGACATGCAAGTTCGAGAGGGTCCACAGCGAGTTCGAGATGGAGTCGACGGTGATGTCGTTGTTGCCGAGGTGCAACTCGATTGGCACGGCGGTCGGAGACGCGGACGGCGAAAAGGGCGGCGCCGGGCTGAAGGATCCGGACGAGGTGCGGCCGGGAGACTTGCGCAGGTTGAGCGCGGCGGCGGGGCTGGACTGGATCCGAGAGAAGGGGGAGCCACGAGTCTCAAAGGCGCGCAAGTTGGCGAGGTCTGCGACGAGCGACGGGATATCGACTAGCCGGTTCCCGCTGTCGAAAAAGCGTCAGTTGTCGTTCCTCTCTTCACCCCAAACCGTGCGAAGAAGCCATACCTGAGTTGAATGCAGCCGTTTGCGTTCATGACGGCCTTGTCTACGGCGGTGGTCCAGCTGCTCGGGACCCAAGCGAGTGCCGGCTGCTCGGTACTCTTGCTCGGCGCCCTGGCAAAGTCGTCGTCTGCCGCCTCATCCGGCAACGCTCGCGCACCACCGTCCCGATGCCATGATTCGAAAAGCGCATCGTCATCATCGTCGTCGTTGTTGTTGTCGCCGGTGATCTGGGCGGCAGGAGCGAGACCCAGCGCGGGAGGTTGGATGACCTGCGCCGAGGCGGCCGTCGTGCTGTCGAACCAGCTCCTCCTGTTGGCCGAATCCGAGCTCGTAAAGAGTCCACTCGTCGATGCCGACCTCGAGTTGGTGCGGAGCGACCTTCCCTTCTCCTCGTCCGGGTGTCTGTGCGGCTGCGCAGGGGGGCCGAGGTGGAACTGGCCGACGGGCAAAGTCGTTGCCGCGCTCCGCTTCAATTGGCGCGCCTCGAGGCTAAAGTCGGGGACGGCCCAGCCCTTGTTGCGGCCAGAGAGCGGGTGCTCGAGCGTCTCAGCCATGCGTCGCCGTACTGGATACAAGTGGGAAGCGAGAGCGAAGAGCGAGGTTGAGTGACTCGCGGATTGAAGGCGCTTTGTATTCCATTTTGAATACTCTTTTCGTGTGATTGGGTAATAGCCTGATAGACCCCGCTATCGGTCTCGAGCTCCACATTCTGCCCCGCTTTCTCTCTCTTCCTCATCAATCACACTTCGAACCCAGCTCGCACTCTCATAGCAAACACAGCGCTTCTAATACGAACCATGCCGGCTCTCCACCTCCCTCGCCGCGGCCTTCTCACTGTGTAAGCCAATCCGCCAAATCGCTCAGGTTCCCCGCCCGGACCGAGAACTGATCGTGTGACTTCTCGGCGTCGCTCACAGCGGCCTCCTCTCCTTCATGGCCGGATCGTACGCCCGCCTCATGTACCAGCGTGCAGCTATGGTCCCGCGCGCCACCTACTCGGTCGATGTCTCCCGCAGCGGCGGCGGCATTTGAACGCCGCGTGCAAGGTGGGGCCTTTGATCGACGCCACATGATGCCGCCGCGTGTCGGTGAGCGTGCGCTGCCCGTTCACGATTGCAGTACGGCTCCGGTCGACAGGTCAACTGATTCCCTTTGTGCTCTCCAGACGGTACCTCCGAATGCTCCTGCGCCCGTTGACCGCCATCACCCCGTTCCGTCTTTGTTTCACTATCTGTTCCCCCGTCCTGCCATGTTTCATCCCTTCTGGACCAACTTGTTTGTTCATAGCACTGTTTTCGTCCGTTCATCCGCTCCCGAGTCTCCTTCCCCCGTCCTGTTGATGTCGCCGCTCTTTCCCTGCATTTGGATTTGGAATGTTTTCGTTGTCGTGCAACAAAGTGCACCTTCAGCACTGCAAGGGGGAGATGTCGACAGTGCCGAGACAAGTAGAAGGAAAGATAGGAAAGACCTCTATGCTTTACATGCAGGCGCGACGGCGCATCTATGGAGTTGGAGTAGGACCACTTCTACGAAAGTCCGCAGAACCCTTCCCTCTCGCCGTGCCAATACCGGAACCCTTCCGCGATGGCCGTCCAGTGCGCCCAAGCTGCCAGCAGGATGAGCACGTGGAAGATCTGATGCGAGGAGAAGAGAAAGTCGAATGTCCCGGGCGAGAAACGCTCCGGACAGCGTTCGGCATACCTGCGGATGGACGTGCCGTTCGTCAGTCAAAGGTCCGACGGGCCATAGAAAGACACCAAAAGTGAGCTCACAGGAGTGCGCCAGCAATGTAGAGAGCGCCACCGAGCGCGAGCCAGAACAGCGAGATGTTTGTACTTGCGCCCTCGAGCTGCAAGCGCTCAAATGAACGTAAGCCTCCTCACTCACAGGTGAGCGGAGATCGAAGCACAACTCACTCCATAGCGGACAATTGCGTGCCCGACAGGAAAGACTGCGCTAAGACCGAGCGCGATGAAGATCCAGGTTCGGAAGCGACGGTACTCGGGCGTGCGGGCGTGAGGCGCGACGACGGTCGCGGTCGTTGCTGTTTCGAGTCAAGGACTGTCAGCCTAAAGTCACTCCTGAAAGGAGGGCAGCCTGCGGCTTGTCGCATCATAGCCCAGACGAGCCAGAGCGGGAGTGGCGGGGAGCACTCACCCAACGCAAACGTGTAGATCAAGGCGATGTACGTGTTGCGCAAGTGCGGATCGCAGTAGAACCCGTAGTGGACGAGCGGAACAAAGGTCCCGCTGATGAGGACGACAATCCCGACATAGTCGAGGCGGTTCCATCGGATGGCGACTCTTTCAGAGTGGGCCATCAAGGTGTGGTATGAAGCCGAGGAGCCTGCATATGCAGGAGAGAGTATAAGTACATTCAAAGAGTGAAGGCCCGCGCAAGGGAGAGCGGGCCAACTCACCGAGACAGATGCTCGCGGAGACGAGAAACGCCGCAAACCCGATCGTGTCCACCCAGGTCACACTCGGCTGCGCCGGATGCGAGAAGGGGTAGGGGATCCCGGCGAAGGGGGCCCGCCAGCCTTGGCGGCCGTGCGAGATGGATTTCGGCGAGGTCTCGAGGAGGAGGTACGCTGCGGTCAAGATGGCGGCGGACGAGCCGAGCAGGTGCGTCCACTGTATCGCAAGGGGCGCATTACGCTCCCGTCAGCAGGAGCGTGCCCTCAAGTTGAGCATTCATCGACTGACTATGTTGACCGTCTCGTTGTGTCCTTGGAAGATGGTCCGCACGCAGGCTCTGTACGAATTTGAGAGCGGTCGATAGCCTCGGACGATCCAGTGGTTGTCCTTCATCCAATCCTCGAGCTGGTCATGGTTCAGTAGGGCGGGCATTGCTGGCCGGCCCTTCAGTTCGTTGTCGGCAGCAGCGCTGGAGAGAAGTCTATTGGCGTCTCGGCTTGAAGCTTCTGTCGTCGAGGTCACCAAGCCCCGAAGGAGCACGGGAAGCAGTGCGGAACCAAGCGACGGCGCTCTAGCTAGGACCACGACCAGCGAGTGCGGGCTCTACGCTGCGAGTGCAAGCACCTCGTTCGTCGGCACGCATGACGGCGACTCCTCCTCCTCTCGGCCATCGCTACAAATGTCTCGCCTTTTTCGGTTTCCTTCGGTCTATGCTCAGTCATCACAGGTCGAACGGAGGATCATAGCTCTTACGGCTATCGAAGATCAACTGCTATACTACTACGCTCGACAAGCTCGTCCGCCAGGATCGGATGCAGTGCACCCGTCCACCGCGCCGGTGTTCTCGAGCCGGTTCGCGGCGGCAGCCCGGGCGGCAGCCAGTTTATCCGCCGCAATCGGTCCGCTGGAGCTGCAGCTGGGCTCCCGCACTGGTGGGGTAGACCTCCTGCAGGCCAGGCTAGGGTCTCTTTACGCTGCTACACCATAGCTCCCAGGCCAGAGTGGATCATGGCCTCAATCGAGACGAGCGCCGTCAAGTTCCCTTCCGTCGTCAAGCCTACCCCACTTCCCACTTCCTCAAATACCGTGAGTCGCCTTTCTTGCTGTCTTTATAGCAGGCCCCTCGCCCGCCCAATGAGCTGACCCGGCTGTTCCTGTCTGCGTCTGCAGGCGTTCGAGTTCCTGTTCTCCCAGCCGTTCCTCAAGGACTCGCCGACATGGACGCACTCGACTCCGGACCTCCAGAAGCACTACATGAAGTCTCCGATCCCGCCTGAGAAACCCATCTTCCGTGACGGACAGACCGGTAGGCCTGTCTTGTTTGCAAAGTGTTTCAACAGCGCAGCGCGTTGACTCACCCGACGATTCCGACGTTGCGTGCAGGCGCCACCCTCGCGTACGGCCGATTGTACCGCGACGCCCTCGCGGTCGCATCCTCGCTCACCGACGGTGTCCTCAACCTGACGCCGGCACCCGCCTCCGTTTCCGACCCTTCCGTCAACCGCGGCGCCATCATCTCGCCGGTCGTCCTCTTGCACTTGCCCAACTGCCTCCCCTTCGTCACCCTCGCCTACGGAGTCCTCGCATCCGGTCTTACCCTGACGGCCGCCAACCCCGTCCTGACTCCGCCCGAAGTCGCGCACATCCTCACTCTTTCGCAACCGGGCGCGATCGTGACGACCGAAGCGGGCCTGTCCAGTTTCCAGGCTGCGTTCAAGCTCCTGACGCCCGAGCTGCAGAGCAAGCTCGCGTACCCAACGGCCGGTAACGTCTTCATCGTCGACCTCGAGGCAGACGACTATGGCGTTTCGGCTTCGGCGCTGTCGCAGGTTTCGAGCTCGATTGACGGCTGGTCCGTCCAGGACTGGAAGGTGCTCGTACCGGCGAACCCGAAGCCTTTCACGCCTCCGAAGTACGTCGGAAGCGAAGACGCGCTGCGCGCGGCCATGATCGTGAGTCCGAAACGTCCCCGCGCTCCTGCTCTCCTCCGCGAGATTGTGCTCTGACTAACTCGATTCGGCGGTCTGCCCATTCCAGTTCTGGAGTTCGGGTACCAGCGGCAAGAGCAAGGGTGTCATCCTCACGCACCGCGCCATCGGCTCGGCTCTCATCGCAGTCTGGCACGCGTCAACCCTCGGCGAAGACGAGCGCCTCGTCGGCTTGCCGCCCTTCTACCACATCTTTGGATGGGCCAACGTCCTCATGGTCGGAGTCGCCTTCGGAGCGACCGTCACCACCATGCGCAAGTTTGATCCGGTGTCGTACCTCCGGATGGCGCAGGAAGCTCGCGCGACGCACTTGCACTTCTCGCCGCCGATCGCAGTCCTCCTGGCCAAGAGCCCTCTCGGTGAGCCTTACCGAGTCGTTCACAGTATGCCATACCGCAGTATGCTGATCGGAGGCTTCTGCCTGACAGTCGACGGTTTCGACCTCTCCTCGGTCCGTGGCTGCACCTCTGGTGGTGCGCCGCTCGCGACGAGCGTGATCGAGCAAGTCTACCAGCGCCTCAAGATCCTGATCAAGATTGGGTGCGTACCTCGAGCGGTTCTCAACGGAGACGAGAAGCTAGACATCGCGCGTACTGATCTTGTATAACTTTGCACAGATACGGCCTCAGCGAGACCGGTGGCGCCACTCAACAGCAGAGTATGACCTGGGAGGACCTGAAGCAGCAGCTGGGCAGCTGTGGACCGGCCTACCCGGCCACCGAACTCATGGTCCGCTCCATCGAAACGGGCAAGCGTGAGTGCCCTTCTGACCTTGATATCGTCCTCCTTCGGCCGCGACACTGACTGGCGACGGGCCCTTGCGTGACCACAGCGGTCAACGTCGGCGAGGAGGGCGAGATCTTGATCCGGAGTGTTTCTTGCATGATCTCGTACCTGAACAACCCGTCGGCGACTGCCGAGGCGTTCACTCCGGACGGCTGGTTCTGCACCGGAGACGTTGGCAAGCTCGACGGTCAAGGCAACCTGTACATCACTGACCGGCTGAAGGAGCTGATCAAGGTCAAGGGGTGAGCTGAATTGTGGAATTTTCATTCGCGGTCGAAAGCAATCGCTGATGCCTCCCCGATTCACCCTGCAGTTTCCAAGTCGCGCCCGCCGAGCTCGAGGATTCGCTGTGCGCTTCGCCGCTCGTCCAAGACGCCGGTGTCACTTCCGTCTACCACGACGACCACGCGACCGAGTACCCGCGGGCGTACGTCGTCCCCTTCGACAAGGAGATCCTCCAGGGCGGACCCAAAGCGGAAGAGTTTGCGCACACCCTCCGGAAACACATCGAGGGCAAGCACGCCCCTTACAAGTGGTGCGTCCTCATGCTTTGGTCTATCACGCGCCGAGTCTTCCAAGAAGCGGTGACTGATCCTTCGACGTGATTATGCTCGCACAGGGTCCGCGGCAACTTTATGATTGTCGAAGCTGTTCCGAAATCGCCGGCGGGCAAGATCCTGCGAAGGATGCTCAAGGATACCAAGGGTACCTTGATCACGGTCTACGAGGAGAAGATCCGCGCAAAGCTCTGAGCGCTGTCCTCTCTCTCTCGATTGAGCTTCCTCCCCCTCCTGCCAGGTCTGGTTTTCCGGACACGCCACCGATCTCCTCCTCTTGAAGTGGTGTGTCTATATGTATGGACGCCTTCCGGGCGTGTCTTCCCTTCGTGCACTGTTGTTTATCGTTTCGCAACTAAAAGCAACTCCTATACGTTTGCCACTCTCCTCGGAGGACGTTTTCAAGCCGCATTAAGCAACAGCTTGCATCGTCTGAGCTCTATTCTAATGACTTGCAGTGCGGAATGTGAGATATCCTCGATTCGATTGCACGCACGCAAGCGTCGACGTGTGAACGACTCGACTCCGAGAATCCACTCTTGCACTTCCGCTTCGCGACCACGGCTTAAGCTGCCCGGCTCGAGGTCTCTTACTACGGTTGCAGTTCCGCTCGGGCGCAGAATTGCTCGTCTCGCACAAAGTCGTGCTCTCAGGCTATCGACAAGCCTCAATCGACCTCATCAAACTCTTCGATTCAACCCAGTTCCTGCCTTTTACAGCCAAGGATGGCACGTGGTCGCAAAGCAGACGACTCTGATGACCCGCTCTCGCGCCAGGTGAGCTGTCTTTGCGTCGCTTTAGAGCTGCGACGCGCGACTTCATTGAGACTCACTTCTCCCGGGTCGCTTGTGGGGGTTGGACAGAGTCTCAAAGCGGCAGTCTGGTACACCGTGACAAAGGTGAGCCTGTTCTGCTATCCAAGGACTCAGGAATGAACACGCTGCTAACGCTTCGTGAGGCCAGATCGCGCAAGAAGAAGGTATGCCGTCACCTTCTCGTGACTCGCCAAAAACTCATCTCGCCTACGGCTCGGTCTCGGCAGAGCTCTCTTTACCTTTCGCCGCGTCGGAGCACTTTGTCGCCGCACTGGCAGAGGTCGTCTTCCAGCAAGCGCGTGAGTCGGACGCCGTACCGGATCAACATCAGCGACCTCCCAATCTGACGCTGTCTTCCCCTCGCGCCTGTACAGTATCGCTCGGAAAAGATCTCGAAAGCTTTGCAAAGTGCGCGGCTCAAGCTAGCTACATAACTGGTACGGTGCTAACTCACCAGCTTGGACATTCCAGACATGCCGGTCGCCTGACCATCAACGCGGACGATGTCAAGGTGAGACGATCACCCTGATACAGAGCTAGCCTCGCATGCTGATCCTGACCTCGATTGCAGCTGGCTGCCCGTCGCAACGAACCCATGGTAAGATGATCGACAGAGCGCGAGGCGCGGAAACGTCGTGCTAAAGACTCGTCCTTTCTCAGTACGAGAGCCTGTCGACCGCGGCCATCCAGCACGGCCTGACTCTCGCAGACCTGCGAGCCGACACCGCCTCGACTTCCCGAGCGGGCTCGAGCAAGCCCAAGGCCGTCAAAGCCCCTCGGATTCCGGCTGCTGCGAAACCGGCACCGGCGCCGAAGCCCAAGAAGGAGACCAAGACGACCACCACCGCGAGGAGCAGGACCACCAGCACTTCCAAGGGCAAAGGCAAGGCCAAGGTGGTCGACTCGCCGAGCGAGATGGGAGACGATAGTGACCCGCAGCTCGTCGCGACTGATGACGATGAACCCCGCGGCGGGGCCCGTGGCGGCGGCGGCGGCGGCTTTGTCAAGGCGAGTGCGCTCAAGGACAAGAGGGGAAAGCGCAGAGCTGTCGGATCTTCTTCCGATGAAGGGGAAGAAGAAGCGGCGGCGGGGGCGGGATCCGAAGACGAGATTATGAGCGATTCGAGCGACGACCGGCGGAAGAAGCCCCGGAAGCAAACGAATGGCAGCAAGAGGCGGAGGAGTGACCCAGACTAATTTCTTGCAGATACTATGTCAATATACGGAGTCTACATCAGAACGTCGACCACGAGTATGTGTCAAGTGTGAGCTAGGCAGAGAGAGACAGCAGACATCACCCGGGGGTGACATTCTCTTGGATCCAGTAGATGGCATAAGCTCCGCAGCAGATAACAATGACGCCGACCACGACGGCGACGGCGGTGGTCTGCTGATCCGGTCCCGGGGCCTGATGCACCAAAGACGCGTCAGTGCGTTGGTTGCTCGGAGCGGTTCCTCGTGCGCATCCACGTGGATTGAGGCTCACCTCTCCATGTCCGTCTTGGTGTCTCCGGTGATGGTGCCGATGTCGCGGACGATGGTGCCCTTTATGCACATGCACATGCTCGTGATGGTGAACTCGCGCCTAGCCGAGAGAGATCAGAAAGTCGCTCCTGGTCAATGTGGCCTCTTATTCCAGTGGCGAGAACTCACCTTGTGCCGCTTCTTTTTATACCTACCATGAGCACGCTCATCGTGTGAACGGTGGTGGTGCTTGTAGCGATCGTCTCGCCTCCTCCGCTTCCTTTCGCCCTTCTCCGCGCCCGACAGACTGTCGCTATCGGAAGGTGGCGGCGATGGCGAACTTGACGCCTGATCGTCGTGGTGCTTCTTCCGGCGCTGATCCCGCCGGGGACTGGGACTGCGACTCTGACTTCGACTCGGGCTCTCTGACCGGGAGAGCTTTCCGCTCCCGCGACGCCTTTGTTTCCTCTCCTTCCGCCGACGAGAGTTACGATCGCTGTCCGAATCCGAGCTCTCATCATTGCCGCTGTGGTCGTTTGGCGAGTCAGAGTCGCTGGGCGCCGGCGGCCGTTTCTTGCGGCGCGGAGTCGTATGCCGCAAGTGCCTGCGAGACCCGCCGCTCGACCCGCCGCTGCCGCTGCCAGAGTGGCTATCGTCCGAAGGCACAGCAGTGGAAGCTTGAGACAACCGCGAGTCATGATCGGAGGAGGAAGCGGTAGCTTGGTCGTGGCTATCGTCTCGACCTGACGATGATGAGGAACGTGAGCGGCGGCGACGCGAGGGCGCCATTGGCACCAGATTCCGGGAACGGGCGGGGGTTACGGTATAGCAGTATGAGACTATAGCGTTAAGCAGGATTGAAAGGCCTGATCGAGGGGGCGTGGGCGCAGTAAGCAGACTCGACGGACAAGCCGCGGAGGAGGAGCGTCACGTCGTCCAGCTCAGCCGGGATCCGGGACTTCATAGCGGCGTGTATACTTTATCGCTGGCTTGCTCTTCCAGTCGAGCTTCTCGCTTAAGCGTGCGTGTAGCTCGAGCGTGAACCGCGAGAGCGAGAAAGTTGTTCGCCGTTCCGCGTCGACCGCTTTTTGCCTCGACCATAGCGACAGGGATGCCCAAGCATACGATGTGAGTAGCTTACAGCAGCGTATTCCGCGTGTCTCGAGCTGACCGATCTGTCCCTGCAGCTACCCGCTAAGCAGTACGCTCTCTCTTCGAGACCTTGAAGAGGGCCCCACTAGAGCAGCGAAGACGACTGACAAGGCCACGGCGCTCGCTGCGGTGCACACAGACTATACCTTTGCGAGTAAGGAACCGCAGACCGAGGAAGATCCGACCGTTCTCGCGAGGTTGAACCGGTTGTCAGTTTGTCCCCTCCCCTTTCCTCCCCTGTGGGAACCATTCCACTGACGCTGCCCTTCGGCGGGAGTCCCGTGCAGAGAGTCGGAATACGAGCAGTATGGCATGAGGAGAACGGTCGAAGGCCTGCTGGTCGTGCACGAACACGGCCACCCGCACGTCTTGCTCCTCCAGGTCGCCAACTCGTTCTTCAAGCTGCCCGGCGACTACCTCCAACCGCACGAGGATGAGATCGACGGCTTGCAACACCGCATGTACCTCCGCCTCGGTCCGGATTCCGGCTCCGGATCCGGAGACAAGGGGATCAAGGGCGAGGACGACGAAGCGATGAACGGCGGTGTCGGGTCGGGAGGGATCCATGACTGGAGCGTCGGAGAGCCGGTCGGACACTTTTGGCGGCCAAACTTTGAGACCTTCATGGTGCGCCCGCCCCTCCGCGCCACTCCGATTACCTGACTGGGTCGCTGACCGCTTTCTATCTCGTCTCGCGCAGTACCCTTACATGCCTGCGTACGTCCGACTCAATGACCCTTTTCATTCCCACATGCCCCGCTCACCTCGACACGCCCACCCTCGTGCAGGCACATCTCTGACCCAAAAGAGCGCAAGACGTGGTACCTGATCAACATGCCAGAGAGGCGTGAGTTTTGCAGCTTTCCCTCATTTCGCTCCAACGCCCGAGGTCGTTGACACGCGCATGTCTCGTCTGCAGAAATCCTGACTGTTCCGAAGAACATGAAGCTCGTGGCGTTGCCGCTCTTTGAGCTGTACGACAACGCCGTCCGGTGAGAGAGCCCTTTCCGCCGCCGAACCACCGGTTTCAGCTCGGAGTTTCACTCACACTCGAGTTTCCGCAGCTATGGCCCGCAGCTCGCGTCTTTGCCGGCGCTGCTATCACGGATCGAGTTTGACTATGCGCCGTGACCTGAGCCCGAAAGCAGAGTTTCGCTCAAAGACGTGTCTCAGCATTTCTCTCCGCGTGTTGTAAATCTCGATTCCCGTGCGAGTCCCCCTTGCCGCAGTGCATCGCATGTAATGTCTCTATCCCTCGCTCGTTGCTCACGGCGTCGAACCATCCAATGAGAAGGGGTCCGAAGCTGGGCCAGTGAACTCGGAAAATCACTCGGTCGAGCCGACGCCGCCGTTCGATGCACGCGCCGAACGAACGACGCCACCCAAGTCTCTGATCGCGTCCATCTCTTTCTCTCTCTCTCGTGAACAGACGTGACAGCAATGGCGACAGTGTACGAGCAACTGTACACGAACGCGACGGTGCTCGTGACCGACTTTATCAAGTCGACGCAGCAGAACGATGTCGCCAACCTGTACGCCGGCGTCGACCCGACTCGGCTCAACTGGCTCGAGCAGGCATGGATGCAGTGGTACCAGTACATTGGCAACACGACCGTCGCAACGGGCATCATGTCCTTTGTCCTGCACGAGGTGGGCCCTCTTCCCTTGCGCATCCATCGAACCACTCTTTTTCTTTTTCAGCGTGAGCGCGTGCTGACGCTATGGGCGCGCAGGTGTTCTACTTTGGACGGTGTCTGCCATGGATGCTCGTCGACTACATGGGCTGGTTCAAGCAGTACAAGCTGCAAGACGTGCGCTTCTCCCCGTCTGCTCGATTGAGCACCCCTCGCCTCCCCCAACCTGACTGACACTTATCGTTCTCCGTACACAGGCCAAGAAGCCCTCGGCAAAGCAGCAATGGGAGTGCACGAAATACGTCCTCCAGACGCACTTCTCAGTGGAACTGCCCCAGGTACGTCGACTCCGGTGACAACTTCGAGGAAACAACAATACAGAGGTCGAGGCGGGCTGACCCCGGTCACCGCAGATCTACCTGTTCCACCCGCTCGCCGTCATGGTCGGCATGAAGACTTGGGAGGTACCGTTCCCGTCGTTCTGGACGCAGATGCTGCCCCAGGTGCGCTCTCGATCACTGCCCGTTGATCTGCGAAAAGCGTCGTTAATCGGGACCCCTGTACGCATAGATCGCGCTCTTCTTCTTCCTCGAAGACTTCTGGCACTACACTGTGCACCAGCTCATGCACCACCGGTACGCATTCCTCGTCATTCCATCGGACGCGCTGTCCGCTCGCTCGCTCGCTCCCCTTTCGCTGACTTTATGCCGCTTGCCTAATCCCCGCTCCAGCTCTCTGTACAAGTACGTGCACAAGGTGCACCACACTTACAGCGCGCCGTTCGGTCTCGCTGCCGAGTACGCCCACCCGATCGAGGTGAGCCCCATCTCTCGCTCGACTCCGTACTGTCCTGCACTTGCTGACCCTGCCCTCTTGCCGATTCCAGGTTCTCGTCCTGTAAATACATTCTGCCGTTGACAATTCGTCGCACGTGTGCTGATAGACTGCTTCTTTCTGCTCGCAGCGGTCTCGGCACCGTCGGCGGCCCGTTGCTCTACTGCTGGCTCAGCGGCGGCAACATGCACCTGATCACCATGGTCAGTCTCCCGCCCTCTCTCCGCGCCGTAAAATGACCGACTTACTGACGCTCTCTGGACGCCCGCAGTACACCTGGATCGTCCTCCGTCTCTTCCAGGCCATTGACGCGCACTCGGGGTGCGTTTCCGTCTCTGCTGCCCCACTCGCATCCGAGGCCGCACGCTGATCCTCGTCTCTTCCCTGCTTAGATACGACTTCCCGTGGTCGCTTCAGAACTGGTTCCCGCTCTGGGCTGGTGCGGAACACCACGACTACGTAAGCGATCTCTTCAGGGCGTGAAGGGGGAAGAGGACCTTGCGCAGGAGGGGCTTTCGCACGCCCTGCTGACCCCTTAATCGTTCCTTTTTCGCCTACAGCACCATGAGAAGTTCACCGACTGCTACTCGTCTAGTCTCCGCATCTGTACGTTTGCGCCCACCGCCACACGATCGGGAGAACGGAGACCCCTCTCTCGTGCCCTCGAGAAGATTGCGCTGACCGCGAACCTTCGTCGTATAGGGGACTGGGCTTTCGGTACCGACAAGAAGTACCACGCCTACCGCGCGCAGCAGAAGCAGCAGAAGGCCGCGCTCGCTGCGAAGAAGTCATCATGAGGGCGTCGCGCAAACGGACTCTTTCTAGGCTTCTTCATTCATGCATTCGGACCCCTCTAGACGCATCTCTGTCCTTCTTTCTCATGATACTCGCTCTGTCCGTTCCGCTGTTCTCTGTGCAACACCGTTTTGCGTCCGTCCGTCGTAGATATCCCAGTGGCGGTTCCTGCGCCGCCCTAACTAATCCCCTCGTTCCTTATTGGCATTTCACTCGTTCCACGATCCCAGTTCGCGTTCAGGCTCTTTTGGCGTGCGTTGAAAACTGCCGATCTGCCGTCTGGAGTGTAATCGAGAGCAACGTCTTGAGGCAGACCCAAAGAGTCGTCGGCTCTGTTTCTCCCTCATCGCACTGCTGTCGATTCTCACTGGACTTCGAGATGGCGGACGCACCGAACGGGACTTTGCCTGTGCCGCCTGCCACGGCAGCCAAGCTGTACGCCGACCCCTTCGTATCGCCTGCAGGGCTGCTGCCTCCCGCTGACTCTTTTGACTTTTTCCCTCCTCGCATTGTCCCCCTCGCCGTCCCTCGCTCTGTGCTGCGCTCTGAAACGAATCAATTGAATGACGGAACCGCGACAGGACGCCGGCGGAAAAGTACCAGCTCGTGACGCAGAACTTGGCCGAAGTGCTCGGCGGCGAGCAGATGAAGGCGATCCTCGAGGAGCGAGATCTCGTCGCCTACTGGGGGACAGCACCGACGGGCAGGCGTGAGTCCCTCCCTTTCTTTTGCTGAGGCTATCGGTGACTCCAGGTGAACCGGGAGAGCCCTGCTACTCACACGGTTTTGGCCCGCCCGAACAGCCCATCTCGGCTACTTTGTCCCTCTCGCCAAGCTGGCCGACTTTTTGACTGCAAGCGTCGAGGTCAAGATTCTCCTTGCCGGTGCGTCTTCACTACTCGAGCCGTCGAACGTCAACCGGGACTAAATGCCCTCCTCCTTCCGTAGATGTTCACGCTTTCCTCGACAACCTCAAGGCCCCGATTGAACTCGTCGAGGCCCGCGTCGACTACTACCGGAGATTGATCACGGCCGTGTTCCGATCGTTGAACCTCCCCCTCGACAAGGTCACGTTCGTCGTCGGGTCCTCGTACCAGTACACGGCCCAGTACAACCTCGACAAGTACAAGCTCACGTCGATCACGAGCGAGCACGACGCGCGCAAGGCCGGCGCCGAAGTCGTCAAGCAGGTCTCGTCGCCGCTCCTGTCCGGCCTGTTGTACCCGCTCCTGCAGGCGCTCGACGAGGAGTACCTCGGCGTTGACTTCCAGTTCGGGGGCGTCGACCAGCGCAAGATCTTTACCTACGCCGAACAGTACCTGCCCAAGATTGGCTACACCAAGCGGTCCCACCTCATGAACTTGATGGTGCCCGGCCTCTCGGGCGGCAAGATGTCGTCGTCCGACCCGAATTCCAAGATTGACTTCCTCGACCCGCCGGCTGTCGTCAAGTCCAAGATCCAGAAGGCCGTCTGCGCACCAGGCGAAGTCGAGGGCAACGGTGTCCTTGCGTTCATTCGGCACGTCGTCGTCCCGCTCGGCGAGCTCTTCCGCGGTCAGGGGCGTGCGTCCGTCCGCGGCTGGGTCGGCGAAGGCGCCCCCGAAGACGCCGTCTTCACCGTCGCCGGGAACCCGAAATTCGGCGGCGAGGTGCAACACTTCCGCACCGTCGACGAACTCGAGGACGCGTACGCCAAGGGGAGTGTCCACCCGGGCGACCTCAAAGCGGCCTGCATCGCCGCGATCAACGCGCTCCTCGCGCCGATCCAGGCCGAGTTTAACGCGTCGGCCGAGTTCCAGGAGGCGGAGCGCAAGGCGTACCCGCCCGAGGTCAAGGCCGTGCCGGCCAAGAAGAAGGAGAAGAAGTACACGCCCAAGCCGGAACACCTCATGACGCCCGAAGAGAAGGCGCGCCAGGCCGAGAAGGACGCGGCGTTTGCAGCCAAGCAGCAGAAAGCGGGCCTGACAGAGACGGAAAAGATGCGCGAGGCCGTCGTCGAGACCTTGTCCCAGTAGAGGCGCTCCGGACCCTTGTGAATGGCTTTTTAGAACATCTCTCTCCTCTCTCTCTCTCTCTCGAGTTCGCGGTCTTTTGGGTACAGTACCACAGTGGACCAGGCGCTTTGGTTTAAAGCCATTTGACAAAGTTCAAGAAGAAATGATGAGAAGACACGGTAAGCAACACACTAAAGCAAATGGGGGGGGGGGAGGGGGGGGGGGGGGGGGGGCGCTTTGGTTTAAAGCCATTTGACAAAGTTCAAGAAGAAATGATGAGAAGACACGGTAAGCAACACACTAAAGCAAATGGGGGGGGGCGAGCGTCGGGGGGGGGGGGGGGGGGGGGGGGGGGGGGGGGAGGAGGAGGGGGGGGGGGGGGGGGGGGGGGAGAAACGGGCGAGAAGAAGGACGCGCGCGAAGAGAAGAGGAGTGAGTGGTGAACCGTCCCCAAGAAAGGAAGAAGGCCGTCGGGAGCGAAAGAAAAGAAAAGGGGAAACAAAAGGCGAATGGGGGGCGAAGCCGGGGTTTGGGAAACGTCGCAAAGAGAGAGCCGTGGGGCCATGCCCTCAGACTCTTCTTCGAGTCACTCCAAGTCTCTTAGAGGAGACGTCCATGGAAAATCCGAGCGAAGCGAGTATCTACGCAGCCTCCTCGCCGACCGGCTGTGCGGCGGGTGCGGCAGCGGCGGCGGCGGCGCCCTCGTCCGGCTTTGCCTCGTCTGCCTTGGGCTCGTCGGCCGAGAGATCGCTGGTCCAGAGGGTGAGATTGTCGCGGAGGAGCTGCATGATGAGGGTCGAGTCCTTGTACGACTCTTCCGAGAGCGTGTCGAGTTCGGCGATGGCATCGTCGAACGCCATCTTGGCGAGGTGGCACGCCTTCTCGGGCGAGTTGAGGATCTCGTAGTAGAACACCGAGAAGTTGAGGGCGAGGCCGAGGCGGATCGGGTGGGTCGGCGCGAGTTCGGACGTGGCAATCTCGGACGCGGCCTTGTACGACTCGTGCGCGGCCTCGGCCGACTTTTCGCGCTGCTCGCCGGCGGCAAACTCGGCGAGGTAGCGGTGGTAGTCGCCCTTCATCTTGTGGTAAAACACCTTGGACTCGCCCGACTGGGCGGCGGGGATCAGGTGCTGGTCGAGGACGTCGAGGATGTCGTTGCAGACGTCCGACAGCTCCTTCTCGACCTTTTCGCGGTACGCCTTGATCTTTTCGACCTGCGAAGTGTTGCCCTTGGCCTCTTCCTTCTGCTCGATCGACGAGATGATGCGCCACGACGCGCGGCGGGCGCCGATCACGTTCTTGTACGAGACCGAGAGCAGGTTGCGCTCCTCGACCGTCAGTTCGACGCCGAGCTTGGCGACCTCCTTCATCTCGTTGACCATCTGGGTGTGCAGTCTACGCTTTAGTGGCTAGCTTCACAGGGACGAGAGTAAAAGGAAGACCGACCTCGTCATACCGCTCCGCCCTGCAGGGAGATAACGGAAGAAAAAGTCAGTACTCGAGTTCCACGTGGGGGTATAGGCCATGCTCGTGGTGCTTTGACGAATGACGCGTCGGAATTGCGGGGAGCGGAAGTTGCGCAAGGCGAGGGATGCGTTTTCGCGTGCTGAATGGGCCAGCCGCTGCCCACACAGACGCATGCCGACCCCGGATACAAGATGAAGTCGCCGCGTCCGTGTCGACCACTCGCGCGTGTGGTATGACGGGTCGAATACGCGCCCCTCGGTGACTATGACGGTGTGCGCGTGCGAGTCGTTGCTTGGGAGCGAGTGAGAGCGGGATCGGATCGAGGGGGAGGAAGGGGAGGGGTCGTGTCGCCTGACCCGGACCTCTCTCCCGGGGGAGGAGGGGAGGAGGCGTGCCAACTCACTGCTCGGTGATTCTGGCCATGTAGACATGCTGGGTACGGTCGTCCGACATTGTGAGAGAGCGAGGCGAGACGGGGTGGGTCCAGGTGGGTGGCTGCGACGACGCGGGCCAACACACACGCACACACACGCACGCGGAGAGAGGGGGGAGACGCGGGGACAAGCGGTCAGTCCGGTAAACCCACTCGGTCACTCTACGCGTGCAGACTCACCTCGGATCGTGGGGCAGACTACGCGTAACGCGAGAGAAGCGACCGCTCCGAGGAGCTGCTCCTCTCTCCCCGCGACTTCCCCCTAACAAGGTCTCACCTTTACAATCTCCTCTCTCTGCCACCTCGTCGGGAGGTTTGGATTGGAGAAGGACTGAAATGCTATACTAGAGCTTGACTTACTTTGCCTTTCTTTTGCTCTCCCTCCCCGTCAGAGAGTGTCGGAGTTTTTGACTCGCTTCGCACCGCTCGCGCGAAATGTCAACTCTTCGCCTCGTCTCGCGCACGTCTCTCTCTCCGAACGAGCAGCAAGCATGACCGTGCGACCAACTCAGACGATGCAGGCGACCGCACGCGCAGTCGGCCAGAGCGTGCGCACTCCGAGAGCGGGAGGAGCTCCTCTCCGACAGCAGCTCCCTTCCGCCGCTTCTATCTCCGCCGCCGCTTCCACCTCGACGGTCCTGGCTGGGCGCGCATGCTCGGCGATGATGCGACGCCCACTTGCAGCCGGTCTCCGCACGTTTGCGACGACACCGGCGCGCCGCGCCGAGCCGCCACCGCCGCGCCGACCCGATTTCAAGAAACTCGACGCCGCCGACGTCGCGCACTTGCGCTCCCTCCTCGGCTCGCCCGATTCGTCCCTCGTGACGACCATCCCGGCCCCGAACGGGGAATGGACCGCGTGCGCGCAGGAGGACTTGGTCAGCTACAACTCGGACTGGATGGACAAGTACCACGGTCACTCGCCCGTCCTCGTCAAGCCCAAGTCGACCCAAGAGGTCTCGAAAGTGTTGCAGTACTGCTACCAGAAGCGGATCGCCGTCGTCCCGCAGGGAGGCAACACTGGACTCGTCGGAGGCGGCGTGCCCCTCTACGACGAGTTGATCCTCTCGACCGAAGGCCTGAACCAGATCCGCGACTTTGACGACGTCTCGGGTGCGTCCTTCCTCCTGCCCTTCTTTCTTGAACTGTCCTCGCCGCTCTCTGACACGATGCCCGCATCGAAAGGTATCCTGACGGCCGACGCCGGCGCCATCCTCGAGTCGCTCTCCAATTTCCTCCACCCCAAGGGCTACATGATGCCCCTCGACCTCGGCGCCAAAGGCTCGTGCCACATCGGCGGCAACATCTCGACCAACGCGGGAGGACTCCGCCTGTTGCGGTACGGGAGCCTGCACGGGACCGTACTCGGGATCGAGGCCGTCTTGCCGGACGAGAAGGGGACGGTTCTCAGCATCAACATGCCGGGAGGTTGCGGCGCTGGCGCACTCCGCAAGGATAACACGGGTGAGGACCAGCCTCGGGGTGTGTGCGACTACTACAGCATCTGCTAACCTCCTCTTCGTCAGGCTACGACTTGAAGCAGCTCTTTATCGGAGCCGAAGGCACATTGGGTGTCGTGACCGGTGTCTCCATCTTGACTCCGCGACTGCCAAGTGTGAGTCCCGTGCAGGTGTTCTGCCTTCTTGGGGGGGAGGATAGTGGGCTGACAGAGCTTGGCGGCACCAAACGAACGGACAGGCCTACAACGTCGCAGTGCTCTCGGTGCCCGACTTTAAATCCGTCCAAACCGTCTTCAAAGAGACGCGCACCCACCTCGGCGAAATCCTGTCGGCGTTCGAGTTCTTTGACCACGAAGGGCTCGAGATGGTCCTCGAGCACACGGGCGCTCAGTCGCCGTTCGAGTCGCAGCCGGAGGAAGGGGCCGAGAAACCGTTCTATGTCTTGATCGAGACGAGCGGGAGCAACAAGGACCACGATGACGAGGTGAGCAGGCGAACTTCTGGATGACCACTCGAGTCTCGGCACGCTTTCGAAGCGCTGACTCCTCCTGTTTTCCTCGTTTTTTTCCTGCTCCCAGAAACTCGGCGGCCTGCTCGAATCCCTGCTCGAGAACGGCACCATCTCGGACGGCACCCTCGCGCAAGACGAGACCCAAGTCCAGTCGCTGTGGTCCCTCCGCGAGTCGCTGCCCGAAGCCGCCGGCAAGCTCGGCCGTGTGTACAAGTACGACTTGTCCATGCCGGTCAAGGACATGTACTCGCTCGTCGAGGAGGCACGCGAGCGCTTTGCGGAGAAGGGACTGGACAAGGACGGGAGTATCAAGACTACGGTGGGATACGGCCACATTGGCGATGGTGAGTTCTCTCGTGGAGCGCGGCCGGTCTCCCCGAGTCTGCCTTTTCCTTCTGTGACTAAGCTGACATGACCTCGTGCGCCTAGGTAACCTGCACATCAACATTGTCGCCAAGGACTGGGACCCGAAAGTGGAAAAGACGATCGAGCCTTGGATCTACGAAGCCACCGGTACGCCCTCTCTCTCTCTCTCTCTCTCTCTCTCTCTCGGATTGCTTTTCAATCTTTACTTCTCTGGTTCTCTGACGAAAGAAGCTCTTGCGCGCACGACAGCCAAGCGGAACGGTTCGATCTCTGCCGAGCACGGCCTCGGACTCATGAAGGCGCCGTACGTCGGCTACTCCAAGACGGAACCGGCGATCGCCGTTATGCAGCAGATCCGGCGCCTGTTTGACCCGCGAGGGATCCTGAGCCCGGCCAAGTACTTGCCGCAGGCGAGCGAGTTGCCGTTCCAGAGTGAGGAGGAGCGAGTCCAGTAGATAGACTCACGCGGGATACTGTTGCAGTTCATAACTTTAAGCCTCACTATCTGACGCTCCCAGCGCCGGGCTTCCGCCGTCCAGTCCGTGTTTGGTTACTGGGGGCGGAGCTTCTTGAATCTTGGAAACAGGGTGTGCGGAATACGAGTAGCCCTACTCCCTCCTTCATTCCTCCCGACATGCGCGACCTATGCTGGCGGCGCCTCGGTCGGGAGTCCGTTCCCTCGTGCCTCGCGGTGGATCTCTCGCCGGAATGCGGTGTGGCACTCGTGGCAGAGGTGGTGTGCGAGTTTGGGCGATCCGCAAGCCGGGCACGAGACAATGTCTGCAGGGACGACGACGGCCCAGTTCAGTTTGCCGACACCAGAGAGCAGGAAGGGGAGGCGAGCTCACTCTGCTTCTCCTTGAGACCCTTGTTGGAGCTCCGCATGCGCTTGGCACCGTGCGTCGTCCTCCGCTTCGGCGCGGCGAGGAGCCAAGGCGGGAGGAGTTCCCTCAACCCGGCGAGGGTATCGGGGATTAAGGACGCGAGCGCCGAGGGGACGGCAAGGTTGTTGTTAAAGACAGGTGCGAACGCGGCGGCAAAGGCAGTGTACAGCGGGGCGGCCAGAGTCGAGCTGCTGCAGCTGCTGGAGGAGGAGGCGGCGACGGATGTCCGCAGGACGAACGCGTCAAAGGCCTGGCGAGCTGGTCGGCGAGCTGTGCGGAGTGCTGGGAGTGCAATCGAGGCCATCGCTATCGTGGTTCCTGGGGAGCGAATGTAAAGGGTCTCGGTGAGGCGATGTAGCGCGATGAAGAGACAGAGAGAGTCTCGAGAGCTTACGATGGTGGTGCCGGGGGGTTTGCTTGGATCCTTACAAGATGACCGCTCTCGTAGTATGCCGGCTCTGCTCTAACCGCCTGCCCGAGTCGCGTGTAGAGACGAAGCGAGCCTCGAAAACTCTCGCAACTTTTCCGTCTCGGCCTTTTCCCTCTCGCCAAACACTCGTCCAATATAGTTTCGCGCGGGCTGTAGCGCTGAGAACACGAACGACTGTCTTGGAAGAGATCCTCCGAACCGAATGGCCCGTCAACCTTGCTCTCGACATGCGCTCCGCGGCCGCAAGAATGCTTGCTTGCTCTCGTCCAGGCGTTCGTCCCTGCTGCGAAGACGATAATTTTGCTCTGTTCCGACAGCCACGGCGTGACCGCTACCACGAATGCGGTCCGGGCAGCGAACGACCTTGCGACAAGAGCGAGTGGTCGCCGACTGCTTCGTCGCTCTTGAGCGTGTTAATAGCGGCCCTTCGAAGCGGGACACACGGCTCAGTTCATCGCCCGCTTTATCACCCAGTCCAGGAACCCGAACTTACTGCTGCGCGAGTTCGACCAACCGGTCCAGATCGGCGGGCAAGGCTGGCGAGAGTCCGCGGGACATGCCTGCGAGAAGGGCGCCTGCGAGGTTGTCGCCCGCTCCGGTTACGTTCCGGATCTCGTGCTCTTGCAATGACAGTGCCGCATAGTGCTTGAGGACGATGACGTCTCCGGTTAGACCACTTCGGACGACGACGGTCCCCTTGCTCTTGCGCAGCGCGGTCCACTCGCTGGACTGGTCGACGTCAGAGATCCGTTGCGCGACGAGGACGCCCCGCGATCCGTTCTTGACAAACAGGGTCCCAAAGATCGAGGTCGCCAGCAGGCGGATCGCCATCTGTGCGACCCCTTCGTCGAGGACCCATTTCGGCAAGCGCAGCGCGAGGTCCTGCGCCGAAACGGTGTAATAGTCGAACCACTCCCGAGCGGCATACAATGCGTGTTCGGAGAAGCAGGCGTGCTCGTACATCTGGGTAAGCTCGTGGATATTCGGCGCTGCGAAAGTGACGAGCGAGCTCGTCGCGGGGAGGTGTGCCGTCAAGCTGCGGTCGGCCCCCTCGAGCGCTTTCAGAAGCTGCAGCGCTTTGTGGTTCGAGGTCGGCTCAAAGAAGGCTACAATCGGGTATCAAGTGTGAGCCAGCTTGAAGGGGATGCAGGCGAGAATCGGACGTACTTGACGTGTTCGACGAGACACATTCAGTCACGATGTTCCGCATCGCGCTCCGCGACAGATTACCGTCGAAGCAGACCAGCTCAGGCTGAGCGGCTTTGATCCGCTTGGCGATCTGTACCGGATCAAACCCGTAAGCGAACGAGGCGCACCAAGAAAGAAAGACTGGATCAAGCGCACCTCGGCTCCGTCGAGCTGGTGGGAAATATCCATGTCTGCGATCCCGCCGACAAGCTCACCCTTCTCGTCGAGCAAAATACCGCAAGTAGCTGTGCGCGCCTCGCTCGGCGCCACAAGCCCGTCGGTGCGCATCCCTCGTCGTGCTAAACCGCTGCGGGCAACGTCGCCGAGAGTGTCATCGGCGACGGGTGCGAGGAGAAGGACGTCGTGATTGCCGTCCGGGGTAGCAGAAGCCAAGATGGCATGGGCGGCGCCGGCGACGTTGCCTGCGACTCCGCCCAGGGACATAGCCACTTTTCCAGGTGCGGTCGTTCGGAGCGGCGAAGTGGCAGCCGGGACCATCGAGATGTCGACAGCGAGGACGCCTGCCACCAGGATCTTTGCTCGCGCAGGCGGATCGATGGCCCGCGGAGCTTCCTCTTGCGGAGCAGCTGTCGTCGGATGGGTAGGCTTCATGCTTGTCAAGGAAGGGGCGAAGGAAGAGGCACTCGGAGCGTGCGTCTGTCAACACAAGGGAGCAAGAGCATAGAAGAACTCAGTCTGCGTTGCACAGAGTCTGTCCATACTGCGATTGGGTTCAGGAGGAGGAGGAGACGCTGACCTCTTTCAAGAGCCGAGCGTATTCGATCGCGACCTCTCCTCCGACCCGGACATTGTTCTTGATCAGCGCTTTGTCTGTAGAGCAATGTGAGACGTGTCAGCCATGTCCGGTACCGCTTGCACGAGCACTTGAGTAACTCACTGCTCGCCAGCGAGCGACCCCCGCTCAATTCCGCAACGCGCTGGAGCAGCCAAGGCGTGACCTGCTTGCCGCTGCGGGCCATACCGTTCTCGACGCTTTCGACTACGGCTTGGTCGACCGCTCTCTGCAGTTCCTCGCCGACCGCGTGGTATTCGGCCGGAATCGGGTTTCCGAGGAGGAGTGAGGAAGAAAGACCGAGTCGGTCGGTCATGACTGTGGCAGAATCTCCGCGTCAGTTTGCCGTAGCCAGCTGATCATCCGGAGTGGATACTGAGATAATGTGGGCGTACGGATAGTCTCGGCGACTTCGGCGGCCGAATCGAGCCGCATCGGGGCCTTGAATCCGGACTGAGATGTATAGAAAGCGGGCCAGTCCGAGGTCTTGAAACCGGCAACAGGTACGGCGTGAGCTTCCAGATACTCGAGGGTTAGACCAATGTCGAGACTACGTTACATGCGCGAGGTCCAAAGTCAGCTAGCGCAAAGGAGGCGGCTTGTCTGCGTTTCCTGCTCACATCGATTTTGAGCCAGCGCATACAACCGCGACGGGCGTGTCGCTTAATGCGATCAGGTCCGACGAGATATCGAAGCCTGTGCAAAGCGGTGTAAGTACTCTTGGAGTGCGAGCTGTCCCCAGCCGGTCCACTCACTGGTTTCTGCACCGCGGTGAACGCCTCCAATCCCGCCGGTCGAGAAGATCTTGATGCCCGCAAGATGCGCGACAGCCATCGTGCCGGACACTGTCGTTCCGCCGTCTAGTCGCTGCGCACGTCAAAGTCAGAAAACGGTCTCTCCTGCTTGAGAACACCGGTTGGGAAAGCGCGCAAAACCCACCTTGACCACCGCCGCGCCAAGCTCTCTCCTCCCAACCTTCCACAGTCGTTCCGCCGCACTCTTGTCTTTCCGAGCTGCCCACCCTCGATCGGCGAGGTAGTCGAGATCTTTCCCCTCGACACCGACCTTGATGCGGCCGTTCAGGATCGCGATCGTTGCTGGCGTGACGCCCTGCGCTCGAAGGATGTCTTCGCATTCGCGAGGAAGCGACTGTGAATGCGGTGGCGGGAGTCCTGTGCATGCATGGTTGATGAGCTTTGCGTGCGCGCTTGTCATGAGATTTCCGCCCCACTTCCGAGAGCACGAAAGAGACTCACCGTGCGTGATCAGGGTACTCTCTAACGCGACGACCGGCTTGCCTTCAGCCTGCGCCTGCGCGACTTCTGGTGCTATGTCTATGGGCAGTCCCGCGAGCGATGGTCGAATCGTCGTTGACGGAGCCCAGGAGCGGACGGCAGCAAATTTGGAAAAAGCGCGCACTCGCAGCCGGGCGGTGCGCAAGGGCGTAGTGCGGAGCATTGCGGGCTCTCTGTAGCTTGCGAGTCTACGCAAGAACGAGTAGAAGTCGAACGCAGATTGCAAGTTTCTCATCAACTGCTCGCCGTCGGCTCGCCCGATCGCCCGCTCGAGCCGCAACGCCCGGCTTCATTCCGAATCTCCTGCGCTTGCGTGCGCTTAGCGATACGAGCGCTTTCGCCGCATAGCTCGGCGGTACAAGCACCGAGGGTGCAGGTGCGAATCCGCCGATGGTACTCCGGAGGCCGGCTTGAGCGGACTGATGTCGTTGAATCTATGCTGTGAGCAACCTGATGGGCTGGCCGCCAATGAACGACGCAATATTCTCCACGGAAAGCGGCCACCAAGACTCGAAGGATGTGTCGTCGACGTAACCTGCGCAGAATTCAATTCCGTCAACTTTCGCAACCCACAAACAGAAGCGCCGGATCAGTGCTCACCCATATGAGGAGACAACACCACATTTCGTAGTGTGCGTAGAACGTGATCATGCGGTAGCGGTTCCTCGTCGTAGACATCCAGACCTGCACCGCCGATCTTGCCCGCCCGCAACACGTCGACCAGCGCCGCTTCCTCCACCAGCGGACCTCGAGACGTGTTGATCAGGAACGCGCTCGGCTTCATCTCGGCCAGTTCATGCGCGCCAATGATGCCTCGAGTCGAATCGGAAAGGACGAGGTGGAGGGACACAAAGTCCGACGTGCGCAGCAAATCGGCCAGAGACGCCGCAAATTCTGCTCCGGCTTGTTCGGCTCGTTCCGGCGTCAGGTGCGGTGACCACGCAATAACGCGCATCCCGAATGCTGTCCCGATTCGTGCGACGTCCGCTCCGAGTCTGCCGACCCCGACGAGACCGAGCGTCTTGCCGGCAAGTCCGGTCGCGACTCCCGTGATCCACCCTCCGGAACGCATGCTGTCGTGTTCCGGAATGACTCTCCTCGCGAGCGCGAGGAGGAGCGCAAACGTCTGTTCCACCGCTCCGGCCGAAGCGCGGTCGTGACCATTACGCCACGTGCCGCAGACGAGGATGTTTAGCTCACGTGCCGCGTCGAGGTCGATGCCGCGGTTCCTCCGGCCGGTGGTGGCGATCAGCTTCAAGTTCGGCAGTTGCTGGAGGAGTGCGCGGTCGAATTTCGTTCGCTCTCGCATCGCATGGATGATGGTGAACGGCTTCAAGACCGCGGCGTGGTCGGCGGGTGGGATGGCTTCTCGGAACACGGTAATTGGGGTCGGAGCGACTCTGGACCAGTCTGCGTAGGTATGGGCTGCATCCTCGTAGTCGTCCAGGATCGCGATCGAGTGTTGCGGCATTGTCGTCCTTGCGTCGGATGTGGGGCGACTCGGAAGCGGCCGCACAACTCTGCGAAGCTGGGTACAGCAAGCGAAATGCTGGTAAGACTCGAGGGGAAGCTGGACAATCGAGTCAATCGCTATACACGAGCCGGACGAGAAGGGACCGCTATGTCGAGAGGGGCTGCGCATTTGCTCCGCAACGACTTCTCTTCTCCACCCTGCCGCCTGCTCACCCTGCTCCGCCAGCGGTCTGCCGCGAGGCATCGAAAGATGTCATTTTTTCACGGAGAGGCGATGGATGCACGTCTTCGAAAGCGACGCTCCGCCGCCGAAGAAGCGACAAACTAGTCGGCAACTCCACGGCTTCTCCTGGCACGCCCGATCCCGCCTACAGTCGATCCGCTCGCTCGCGCAGCAGGTCCGGAGAGTGAGCAGCCGAATAAGGAGCGAGTCACGGGCCGGCAAGAACGCGGCGCTGCGGGGCGAGCCTGAAGAGAGCCATCATACCGCAAGCAGAAGTGCAGCTCTCTCTGAACGCGCACTGTACTTCCGTCGGCGAAGATGGCCTCAGCAAACGAAGAGGTTACTATTGTTGAGATGGGCGAGCTACGGCTTCGAGAGCCGCTGTGCGAGCATGCGATTCCGACATTCCGTTGACCCTGAAAACCTCGACCAAAGTCTCCAGCATGCGCGCGTTCTGCTCTTTTGCCTCCTCGTTCTGCACTTTCAGCGCCTTCAGTCGCTTCTCCGACTCGCGCTGGTGCTCCTCAGCTTCTTCCACCTGTTGCTGCGCTTCCTACGCTCGTTGCTGTGCACGCGCCAACTCCTCCATCGCCTGCTTATTCCGGCGTGTATCCGTGGCAATCACTGCCTCCTGTTGGTGCTTGACCATAAGTTTGTACAACTCGCGCATGTGGCTGTAGAGTTCATGGTACGGCACGGGCTCATCGCGGCTAGCAAGATTTCGCAGTCGATCCGCGGCATTTCGGACGAGTGCCGGCGGCAGGCAGGCGGCTGGATCGGTCATGGTAGACGCGAAGAGAGGCGAGTGGTGTTCGATAGAGTAAGGGATCTGAGGGCGAGAGTTTGGCGGGCCGTGGACATGCGGACTGCATAGCAAAACCTAGAATCAGCGAGAGTCGGCGGGCAAGCCTCCTACAGCCAAGCCTGCTCTGCTCACTGTGCAATGAAGAGGGCGCCGATTCCTTCGTCCCGTATAGCACGTTCGCTGAACTGTTAAGCAGGAGGAACGTTCAGCCTTAGGCGGCAAGCACGGAGGCTTCCAGATGGAGCAAAACTCACAAGGGTACGCAAATTGAGCAATCCTCGGCGATACGCGGCGGCGCTGGCAACTGGATCACCCGAAGGGAGTTGAGATCGTTCATAACGCTCCTGTGCGGCTGTAAACGCGCGTCAGTCGTAGCGAGGCGGTGGGAAGCAGCTGGCCGAGATTTCACCTTGATAGCGTTCCGACGTCTTGTTTTCCCTGCGACGTTTCTTTGATGGGTCTGACTGCTCGCCCTGGTCCTCGTCACCTTCTACATTGCGGTCTTGCGTAGCATCCTCATCTCCGGCGCGTTGCTCGTCGTCGGCTGCCTTGGCTTGACCACTTCCACTTTCCGTTTCTGCGACAACGCGGTTCCGGCCACGTGTAGTCGGCGGAGTATCCTGATTTGTGGGAGAGGTCAGTCGTTTATTCACAAAGCGTCATTACATCCAATGCGCGCTCACCGTGCTGTAAATGTCGCGTGATTCGTGATTGCCCATCGCGAGCAATGCGTCCAACGTGTTGCGACGATAGCGAATCAAGTTCTCGGGGTTCCCGCCCCGCTTGAGATTGGCTTGCGAGTTCGGGTGTCTGCCACGACCGTCGACGCGCTTCTTCAGCGGTGGAGCAAGGGCGGGTGAGTCCGCAGGTGGGGCACGAACGCGATGGCGCGGTGCTTTGTTCGGCGGAAGGTCGGCGCTGGTCAGGGAGGGGGCCGCTGTTCCGTTTTCTAAGGGCGACATGATTGCGTGCACGCCGCAGGGGCTCTGGGAGTGAGCCCCCGAATCCGGTGTCGGCGCGCTCTTCGTTCGATGAGTGAAAGCGATTTTCCCAAGCTGGGCGATCAGATTGTGGACTGCACAGTCAGAACCAAGTGCTGCAAGTGTTTCAAACAAGCTACTACGGCGGAAGAACAAGCTAGTGACACGCGGCGAAAGAGGAAAACAGGCTACAAGTTGAAAGCGGCCAGAGCGTCCGCTAGAATGGCAAGCGCTGCGAGGAATCGAGCAGCGGGCAGGGGCGCGCATCCAACCTCCTCCGAGCGACCAACTAAACTTTATATGGCCTAAAAAAAAAAAAAAAAAAAAAAAAAAAAAATCCTCCCCAGTCTCCCGGAAGCATAGTTGTGAAGTGAGATGACGCGGTCGGCGGATCGCCATCTCAGCGGCTTGCGCTCCAACCAGCTCTGCAGACTCGCTCGCAGCGCCTCGCTCGCAGGCAGACGTGAGCTGAAGACGCTTTGCGGCACCCGCCCGCCTCCCCTAACCGCAGCTAGAAGGGCGATGAGAGAATAATTTGAGAGCCCGCCCGCCTCCCCGTCGTGACCTCCCCGGCTAGCGCCCGGCCGCGGGCCTGAAGAGGCTCGGAATGGGCGCCAGGGGCTCGCTGCCGCTCACCCAAAAATCAGTCCAGACTTGCTAGTCGAATCCATATTCTATTCCAGAAATGAAATCTCGTGTG